>JANHFL010001034.1:127320-164014 GCA_032468155.1 Oxyrhabdium leporinum
ATGATAAAAATATACAAAATTAAAACATTAAGATGGGTGGCTAATAAATGTTAAAATCTGGTATTTCCCAAGTCATTAAATGGTGATCAGGGGAATGAATGCACTCATTAATAAAGTGGGACAGACTCTCTAGTCTTCCTACATCAGGGGTCCCCAACCCCCAGTCCATGGACCGCCACCAGTCCGCAGCATGCCAGAAACCAGGCCACGCAAACAAGTGAAGCCCCATCCACAGGATGCAGGCAGCACATGAAACCATGCCCCCTTCGGTCCACGGAAAAAACTCTCTCCACAGAACTGGCCCCTGATGCCCAAAAGGTTGGGGGCCGCTGTGCTAGATAGTTCTCCCAGCATGACAATAAGCAGGGTAGCAGGTTTGCTTTGACTGTAAGTTTGATATTTTTTTAAAGAGGGCTCAGCCTGCCTCAAAACAAGCTTATCAAACAGCCAATCTCCCACCTTTCATGCAACTCTGGCAATTAGCTTCTGGGTGAGCTTGTTTCTGCTACCAAAGTAGGCCCACCTGGCAGCTGATTGTCAGAGCTGCCCAGTGCACAGCCGCTCTTGCTTTACCAACAACTCACCTCATCAATCAGATGACAGGTTGTTTTAATAGTAAGTTTTATGGTCTTTTGAAACTGCAGTTTCTTTCTGGAGGATTAAAAAAATGGAGCAGAAGAAACTGCCCAGACCCAAAGTAAAGTGTGTGAGAATATACTCACTGCTAGCTTAATGGACAAAAAACTATTTTAGATCAGAGCAGCTAAAGATGATTTCTGCCTGTTTCATTCATGGCTGGAATGTGATAAAGGCAAAGTCAAGGGAACATGGCAGATAGTCTGGTGATTAAGGCACTAGAGGGAGTTCTAGACCTGCCTTAAGCATGAAAGCCAGATGGGTGAATTTGGGTCAATCTCAGCCCAATCCACCTCACAGGGTTGTTGTTGCGGGGAAAATAGGAGGATATAGGAGTATTAGGTATGCTTGCAACCTTGAGTATACTCTCATTACTAAGATCTAGGGTAGCTGAGCTAGGAAGGTAATTTCTAGCAATTGTACACACCTACACTGCTGATGTGGTATCAATAAACACTCAATATTTGGAGAGAGGGAGTTTTGAAGTTAATGGCTGACAACCACAAAGCCAGTGAATGTCATCCTCTCAACCCTTGTTTCAGATTTTTATTATCTCAGCATGATAAAGATGTTCTTGATTAAGGGAGTTTATTTTCTGCCATAGTTGCCATGACAAGCCCATAGAAATAGAATAATATGGTTTATTTCTTGATATAATGAGGACAAGAAACTGCCTTTTGTAAGAAACTAAGTTATAGAATCGATAGAACTGCTATAATCTGTACAAGAATTGTCTTGGTAAGCAATATAAAACTGTTATCAAGACTTGGAATATTTTAAACATATAGGCCAGCTTCTGAAACCCTTTGGTGAAGAATAGAATATGTGGTTGGCCAAATTAAAGCAATTTTGCCAGTTCCTGCATGTAAATCATGTTCATTGAATTGATGAATTGATGCATTTTCTCCAATTCACTGGTGTAATTCATGAATAAACAGAACTGCAGTGCAAGGAAGCTGGTACAAACAAAGTTTAGCAGCTTATCCATGCTGGCAATCTCATATCAATAATTCTTTAACTGAAAAATTGTACAGAGTCTAACTGAGAAAGCATCCCTGTTATATTATATAAGTCTTGACAATAAGGACTTGCTTAGCGACTATTCAGTGTTATGGTGGACTCCCCAAAAGCTGCTTAGACCCAGTTCCACAGGTATAGCTGCTGTAGGGTGCTGTGATTGTTCACCCTTGAATTGCAGGGATGCTATAGTGTCCCCGCCTATCTCCGTCCCGTCCCCCCTGGGTTCCTGTAGGCTTTGGGCCTGCTTCACCACTGGGCCCACCTCCTCCTCCTCACTTAACTTTCAAAGATTTCCGGAGCATGGGTTAGGGAAGGAGAGCAGGCCTGGGTGGTGTGGCATAGTTCCAGAAGTGGCTGCCATTCTTAGGATAGCCTCATTGAATTGTGGCTGCTCTGAAAATGGCGGTTAGTTTCAGGATCTGCATGTGGCCCAGGAATGGAGCACCCGGCACTCCTTCCCTAACCGAAGCTCCAGAGACCTTTGAAAGTTAAGTATATAATTAGTGACATGGATGAGGAGAAGGGTGTGGAGTCTGTGGGGTGGGAAGCAGACCCAAGGCCTACAGGGATCCTGAACAACAGGAAGTAGAGCACAGGGTGCCTCAGGGGTTGTGTGACCTGGCATAAATAAAGATTAACACCTTCATACAATACCCTCAAAAGAAAGCTTCCTTATATATTTATTATTAACAAGAAGCTCTTCAAATTCAGTGACACTCTAGTTCTCAGAATACAAATCTATTCCACTATGTACATGGGCATAGCTGTTTGTAAGGAACTATAGTTCTCAGAATTACCAGGCAGATTTCTCCCATTTGACCACAAGAATAGAGAAACACATTGTAATACCTGTTGACAGAGCAAAAAAGACAGGCACGTTGGAATGACTCATAACAGCTGGAAGAGGTCAGATGGAGCTGCCAAATCCAGATCATCTCTATGCATAAGAATAGAAAAAGTTCTCTCTAGAAAAGTAGCTAGTGATTTCACAATGTTCCATTCACATGACTTTTTAGAGATTCTTCACAATATTATACCAGTATTTACGGTTATAATTCGTACAATCTGTATACATTCAGGTACCAAATCAAATCACTATTCAAAAAATAAAGAAAGCAACATGTATGTAGCAAAGCTTCAAATCAAGACACATTATATTCTAGTGTTTAAAGATACTAGAATAAGGTACCCTTTAGAATTCTCAGAGAACAACTGTCATTCCAGAAACCTCTGACATGAATAAATTCCTCTTGAAAGAATCTAAGACAACTTGCATTTGCAAGCCTACAAGGTTACAAATGCAGATTCCATTTTATTCTGCTAGTAAGGATACAAGTTCTGAGCTGCAAAATTAAGGATGACCACCAGGTGGTAGTAAAATACTAGAATTTTCAATATGTTTTTTGCAAAATCTAGTGTCTATAGTCCAGATCTGGTAGCCCTAGGGGTAGTGACGATCTTTTTAGGAAAAAAGAAGCGCCCCAAAAAACAAATCAAACATTTCATAGGAAAAAATAGATGTTTAGCCTGTGCTTTGAAACATAGCACAGGGTGGCTAATGACAAGGAAAAACCACAGATATGTATTCATTATTCCTGATGAAATAAATTATTTGTAGCAAGTTTGTTGTTTTATATGCATGTTATTCACTTTGAGATCTGATCTGGAATGGTATGTGGCAATTAGTTACACATTGATAGAGTGATAATTGGAAGAAGTAAAAATTAACTCTATTAAATACCAGATGTAAAATTAGATCAGAATAAATTACCATTGCAAAACTATAGAACACAACTCAGGGAATTCCCATGCCTTTTCCCCAGTAGCACACATTCAATGCTGGTGAAATATAAAGTGCTTGCTAATATGCAAGATGAATTTTTTTTCTTCCATGTCTGAACAAAACAGTGTTCATGTCATCCCTAACCCACATCTGAGATACTCTTATGTTGCCCTTAGATGTTTGATGCTAAACTGATGCTTTTCGCACAGCAAACCTTGTCTACCCTTCCATATGAGCTTAGTGTTCTTTCAGAATTGCACCCCCCTATGTCCATGCTGTGATTAACAAATGCCCTCCACACAAGGCTCGTGACAATTATAAACAGAGAGGAGAGCAAAGTGGCTTTACCTAACCTGCTCTGCATACCCAAAATTGGGACTCCACCATAGGGCAGAAAGCAGGACAGGGATCAGCAGTAAGGTAGTAATGTGTAGTATTTCCATTACAGTTTTATTGTTTACTCAAGATCAAGTGAATAATGCTTTACACTGAAAGGCTTTAAGAGTTCTTTTTATTATTGCAGTAACACATTGACATAAAGTTGTAACTCTGACTTCTAAGTAGTTCAATTACTTTGACTATTACATCTCAAAGTAGTAGTCTATGAATTAAAACAAAAGATGAGAAATAAATATTCAGGTTAGTCCACAATCCAGTTGGCTAGCCTTTTTATTTGCTCCACATTAACTCTAATACTGTACAGCTGTTTCAATAAATGATCTCTCCTTTTATTATACCGTTCCCCTGCTGCACAACATCTATGCTACAGCTATACCAGAGTGGTAGGAATTTCCTTTGCCCTTCAAGCTAGATCAATTAGGAATGTTGTAGTAGATCAGTACTACTTTTATTGTAAAGTTACAGTAACCGAATCTTCCAAGTATGAATGTGTGCTCCCCTCCTCACTTTCCCTTTATCTCCTTTCATTTGACTGTTCTCTTGGTAGAAGCGCTTCCTCCTGTCCCTCAAGATGATTCCCTCTATGCCTTGCTAATAGTCTTGGGAGATTTAAACCTACCTTCCCTTGTGAGGAGTCTGGAGTGAACTAGGAGTTCATGGTCATTATAACAACCATGGACCTAATCCCAATTATTGAGGCTTGCATGTATATAAGAGATCACACACTAGATCTGTTTCTCACTTCTCAGAAACATAATCTGAAAGTGGGGAGTACTGAACTTTATCCCTTGTTATACAGATCACTCTCTGATTGCTATGGAGTTCTGGGGAGCAAATCCCTTCCTGTCGGCCTTTAAGACAGGTCAAGTCAAGAAACTATTTCCAAAAACCATTGGAACTTTATTGTTATAGAATATAACAATACAATATTGAAGCCTAGCAGTGTCTCTATTCCCTTATACCAAAAAGATTCAAGGCAGGGCAATCTCACAGCATTTGGTTGACAAAACAACTCAGGTTCAAGCGATGATGGACTCTTCATGCCAGTGGACAGTGGCAATGCAGATAACTGGGGTATCATTTTGAGTCTGTGAGTTCTGAGGAAATAAACCAAGTGTTTATTTCTTTGAGTAAGAGTGTTCCTATCATCTTAATGGGTCTTTCTGCTTAAGAAGCCTTCCCTCAATCTGACTATTTTGAACAACTTTAGATCTATCTCCAACCTACTTCTTTTGGGAAAGTATAGACCAAGTGGTGGTCCTGCAATCACAAAGAGTCATAGATAGGATTACAGTCTTAGTCAAGTTTCAGACTTGGATCTATACAGCATGGAAGATGCATTGGTCACATTTGTGGATGACTTTTGGAGAAATCTGAAACAGGGGAATAAAACTGGTTCTCAGCTATCTTCATCTTTCTGCTACCTTTAATACCATCTACCATTGCATTGTAAAGCAGCACCAAGTTACTTTTGAACAAAATATGCAGCAGCCAAAAACATCATCACAGCTCAAAGAGCATGAGGGAGTGAAAAAAAGAAATTCAAGATTCTGGTTCACCCTTTATTATTCTCCTGGAAATTAGGTGAAGGAAGGGACGGAAAGAGAAACTTTGATAGACTTTCAAGATTGTTATTATAGCCTATATCTGACCTAATCTACCTCAAAGTGCTGATAGTGTTCTTGACCATCATTGAAAGACTGGAAGGGGGAGGGGGACATTCATCATTGTTGCCTTCCTTCATGAAAGTGCAGTTCCAGTTGGTAATGGTGGGGGGACAGATATTTGCCTCTATGGGCACCTCAGAAATGTCTCCTCCCTCTACAACTTTATAACATTTAACTAAACTCTGCAGATCAGCCAGAGAACATTCATGCAATTTCTGAAGATAATTTCTTAGTAGAATTTAGATGTTCTACTCTTAAACCATTCAGGATTTTATTGATTAAAGCCAGTATGTGAAATATTCCCAGAAACAAACTAAAATCCAGTGACGCTTTTTTTAAATCTACCAAGTTATTCAATAGCTTTATGCAATATTCTATATCAGTTGAAAGTCTTTTCAAAAACAGTTCCATGCAGAATTATTGTAAACATTAAGCGTATATATATCAGTAGGAAACAAGTAACTGTGGGGGAAGATACTTCTTTCCACGTTATTTATTGAAGTTGAGAAAGAGCACTCCAAAACAACACTTTGAAAATGTTCTGTGCAAAATCGGATAGAAAATAAGATTCTTCCCAATTGAGAGGGAAACTGTGGGCCTCCCCATATTTGAGATCTAGTCCTAGAATGAAGGAATTTATTTATATTAATCTGCCCTTGCCCCAAACTGTTCCTTCCAGATTCCAATTCATTGACTACAACAGGCTACATTTCCATTTAGCAAGTTACCTGAGTATACTATTTGCAACTGGGCAAAATCAAATAATTTGTACATATTTCTCTGGCTTTTTATATTCAGGGAGATCCAAACTATATGTACATAAAACTAATGCTTGGTCACTTTCACAAAGCTTTGGTCAAAGCACGTCTCCTTAATTATATAACAAAAATTTATATCTCATAGCATATTGCCAGACTCCTTGGCTCTCTGGGATGTGTCAAGCAGTCTCTTATGGACATCTCTGACTATTAATTTGGGAGTCAGTTTACATTACAAATATTAAACAATTAAAACCATTATCGTAGGTGCATGTCTATGCAATTTAACTAATGTCAGCCTGTTGCTAATTTTTAATATATGCCTCCAGAAGGATTTTGAGTGAAGTTCTTTTCTTGTCACATACAGTACAAAAATATAGGATATATCGTTTAAAGTGGATAATTCCCTTAAACCTTTGTTCCATAATACATGTACAATATCTGAATGAAAGAGGCATTTGCTTTGTCCAAGACTATCCACTTTGTACCATGCTATAGCATCTGAAGTTGAAGAACATTATTTGGATATCTTTGGGTGGTACCCAGCAAGTTTAACATTGCCTACTTTTGTAGGGGATAAAAGGCTCTTCCTGTCCTCCTAAATGTAGATCAGATCCAAAACTCAACTTCACAGGAAGATGAAAACAATACTTTATTGTAGGCTAAAATAACAAAATTTCGCAAGTTTCTCCTTCCTTCCCTCTTACATTCCACTGAGTCATGCAGGGGCCAACCTGAGTCTCTTAATATTATTTCTGTTCTAAGGTCTTAAGTAACACTTTTGTCTGTTTTGCTTACAAAATGTTTCTGAACATTTCTTCCAAGTTCCCTTCCCTGACTCTGTACATGTATACAATTCAGCCCTTAGTTCTTAATTTCAATAAATGAATGGCTCTGATATGGATAAAATATTATTTATGTGCCAAACATGGTTCAGAAAACACTGCTTGAATTGTCTTCTGATTCTGGTTTGGATATTACAATAATCCCTATTGTGCTCAATGCAGAATGTATCTGAGTGATTGGAACATACAAGGAGAAAGAGGAAGAGGAGGAGAATAGAAAGCTTATAAATCCGTGGCATGTTCCCTACAGTCCAACTATAGTTTTTACGTAATATGCTGAGTCAAAACCAAGCAAATTCGAGCATATCTTAGTGTTTAGTAAGAACAAAACCAATATTTTATTTATTTTCCACTTTTATTATTTTTATAAATAACTCAAGGTGGTAAACATATGTAATATTCATTCTTCCTCCCGTTTCTTCCACAACAACCCTTTGAGGTGGGATGGGCTGACAGAAAGTGACCCTGTCACCTTTCCTGTCTAAGGTGGAAGTAGAATTCACAGTCTCCTGGTTTCTAGCATGGTGCCTTAACCACTGAACCAAACTGGCTCTATTATGTTTTATATTCCATTGTTTCCTGAATGGCTTAGTGCAATATGTACTCCCAGCACTTAAAAGTATATTTTAATCCTCCCTTAGACATGGAAGCCAGCTGCGTGGCTTTGGATCACTTTTTTTCAACTCAATCTAACTCACAGGGTTCTAGCTGTAAGAAAAATAAGAATAGCAGCATTATGCATTCCGCTCTGAATCTCAAAAAATAAAGGCAGAATATAAATCTAATACATAAGTAGATTATTACCAAGTAAGCATGACTTAACATGCTATACAAGTCACGTAATACTGCAGAGTTTGGATTTCAATATCTTTAAAGCACAAGACTTCCATGGTTTAAAAATTTGGGGTGGATAGGGGAGATGTATAAATAGCAAATTCTAATTCTTTGGAATTCCTTTGGAAAATTATGTCCTTGAATATCCTCTTGTGTTACTCTAAATAGGGTACTGAAATCTTATTCTTAATGTACTGCACATTATTTTTTTCTAAAAGTTGAAAAGCAGAAGTAGCAGCTAAGTTCCACATTCTTATTGCATTGCATATCTTTCTTACTAGCACGTACCTCACGGAAACTGAGCTTGCCATCAAAGTCTTCATCCACTTCCTTGATCATATTCTTCAGACCCAAATGTGTCTGAGGTGCACCTAGTTTCTCCATCATCAGCTTCAATTCCATAAGGTCAATGTATCCATCCTTTCCAGAGTCATACCTAAGCAGAAAAAGAAATATTAAAAGGCCAGTGTTGGGCTGCCTGGCTGACAAGGTGAAGTGCACACAAAACATAACACATATCAAACTAACCAGCATAAATCCCAAGTATTCTGTCAAAATCAGTCCAAATACCACCCCTCTAACCCGGGCCAATTTTATGCATTGTTCAGCCAACAATTTTACCTATCTCTCCCACTGCATGGTGTTACCTTAGCAGGATCAGACTTGAAGCAAATTACTCCGTATGACTTAAATTTGTCATTTGTTTGCTTTCTATGCAGAAAAAGAAATGATAAATAAAGTATGGGGCTTGGATTTTTTTTCTTTATTAGATTTTTTTATCCCACCTTTATTACTTTTATAAATAATGATGGTTGGCCCAAGGTCACCAGACAGCTTTCATGCCTAAAGCAGGATTAGAACTCAGTCTCTCCTGCCTTCTAGCCTGCTGCCAATAGACCAAATTGGCTATTTGATATTTGAAATACAGTCAGTTTGGTACAGTGATTAAAGTATCAGAAACCAGAGACCATGAGTCTAGTCCCACCATGGGCACAAATCCAGGAGGGTGATCTTGGGCTAGCGACTTTCTCTCAGTCCTAGGAAGGAAGACTTCTGAATATGCTTGCCAAGAAAACTGCAGGGACTTGTCCAGGTAGTGCGAAAGAATCAAACATGATTGAATGGAAGGGGAAAAAATCCTTGAAAACATGATATTTGAAAAATCATCTGCATAATTAAACATACCATCTGAGATTAAAAAAAATGAAGCACAGGCTGCCACTCATACATAAAAGAAAAATGTTTTCCTTAATCTAATTAAATTGTATTCATCCCTTAGTCCTCAATATGGTATTACTCTTTTAAACAGAGTGATTTTTTAAAAAATCCTCTCAGTATCATCCAAATTTTAACTGAATCAGAAAAAGATTGACAGGAAGTGGAAAAGATTCACCCAGTTCTGATGTGACAGTTAGCAGACACTTGGACAACGAGGTGGCTTTAAAAGGAACCCAAAATCACACCAAGTAAGAAAGCCACATAACAAGGTAGCCCTATACCAAAAGCCATTGTGGAGCAAAAGAATGGTTCAGGTGCTGGCCTTTCCCAAGCTCTAAAAAGAAACTCTGTACCTTATCTGTTCAGATAGTAGAAGTTTGTATAAATAATAAACAATTTTATTGGCATGACAACTCCATGAAAGCCTGAATTAATTATTATCCTTATTCATCCTTAGACAGACATATGTAAGAGAGAGAGACAGAGAGATGCAACAATCGCAAAACATAATCCAAATATGCATAAAGAATTTTAGAAACTAACCATTCAAAAACTTTTAATCTTTTTTAAGGCATTTATTTTTGAAAGAAGCACCATACTAGTAGTATTTTTGTTATGATTTCTTCTTAAAAATACCCTTAGTGGATTTTAAAGTGCCTTCGCTCAATTTGAGAAAATTGAAAAAATATGTTTCTTATTATTGAAATAACTTTGGCTTCTTGATTTAAAATGTTAACAAAGGATCCTAGACCTACAACATTGGATGATATAAACTTTAGCAACACAAGAGCACTTCACATACATAAAATTCCTTGCCACTGGCAGCAAAAATAAGATGAATCATTACTAAATTTTATTGTTCCCCTTTAGTCTGAATGTCCCTTTGGCTACACACACACACACACACACTTCCTGTAACCGTAAAAAAAATGAATCTACAAAGAGGAAAACCAGTTTTGTAGATAAGAAGTGCTGATTCACAAGAAATAAAAAAGAGCCAAGTGGATCAGGGAACAATTAAGAAACACAGATAATATGCACAGATGAGACAATGTCTGGGGCAAACACCCTAGGAGTCATAAAGTCAGGTATTATTCTTAGACTAAGTCTTTCAGATGTTTGTTACAGAAATATATTTTAGGATAGAAAAAAGCGACAATTAACTTTTTTTCAGAGCTCTAATGAATAGGAAATTCATTAAAATGTTGATTTATGTTTAAAGCAGCTAATATATTTTAATGTAAATAGAGAAAAATAATCTAAAACAAACCCCAAAGCTGATACTAAAATCAGTTAAGAACTTGGCAAAAGACATGCAGCTCTTTTAAAAACAGATTTTCTAAATACTAAAGAGCAGGTTCCAAATGCAACAGAGGAGCATACTGGCAGCAATGCCAAAGGAGATTTTCTTTGGCTTGTTATAAAGACAGGTCTTTGACAGCAGAAACATTTTCAAAAAAGCTTCCTCTGCAGAACTTAAAACCTGTGTGTATTCATAATGGGAGAGGTGATCCTTTAAACAATTATTCTTTAACAGCCTGAAGTCATTTAAGGCTTTTAAATTCAATGCTCTACTACAGAAATTGTGCCCAATCAGCAAGTGGTAATCAATGCAGATCCTACATTAAAGGTGTATGATCCTAGTACCTTGCCTACAAGGAAACAGCCTAGTTGTCACCAACTGCAACTTAGAGATACTTTTCCCTAATACCATCACTGTCACAATTGCTACCTATGAATCCAGTCACAACTGAAAATCAAGCAGCACTCCCAGACTGCAAATCTGTTCTTTCGGAGAAAGTACAACTTCATCCAAAACTGACTGAATCTCAAACTCCAAAATCAGATTTTTATTTACAAATTTGCTCTCCCTCATCCAGCCCATTGTTATAGAAAGGCAATGTGCAAGAGTATGGATTGCTTACTGGTCATTAATAAGAAAGAACAGCCACCAAAAGAAAATCAACTTTCCAATCCAGTTTCTAGCATAGGTTATTCACCAAATAACCGGAACAATTTCAATGTAATATCCTGGCTGAGAGTCCAGATAATCTGTATGCCTCAGCTGTATTTGGAACTATAAGATGTCTATTTCTTTTTCAGTCACCTTTTCCAGAAATGGAATAATTGAAAGTGGACTATAATTGTACAGATTTCCTCGAGCAATGAGACCTGTATCAGAGATACAGTACTATTTTCTTTAATCTGTATTCAGTTTGATCTGTCCCAAGAATTTGTCAATTAGATGATCCATTTCAACACTCTCAGGTGCCTAGTAAATCAAATAGTTTATTCTGCTTGGTGGGAAGGAAAATGTCACTTGGGAGCAATACTGTCAACCACCTGGACTATCTCTCTCTATTCCACAAATCATCCAGGGCTTTGTTAGCATGACTGACAAACAAGAAATTCCCCAAATTTAGAAAATCCAAACGTTTCAGGCACATGGTTCAGAACATTTTAACAGAATCTTCATCCTGAAGAGGTTTGTTACCTGAACTGTAAACTGACCAGGGAGTGAATTGTCTATGATAATGGAATCAACAAGAAACTTTTCAAAGTTCAGGTCATGACTGCACTGAATAGAATACAAGACCCAGCATGTGTCTTACTGGATGCATAGAGACAAGTATAATTAAGATATGTCCATAGTGGTCCTAAAGGATATAAAATCCTAATCTGTCCCTAATTGTGCAACTTCAGCAATTCCCAATGGAAAGGAGCCTAGAGTAATCCATTGTTATGTATGAAATTATCCTGGGTATTCAGGAAGATAGACTGTTAGGCAGTGCATGATAGTCTGTTCAGGACTTCTCCAAAATAACTCTGATAGCCTACATATCAGGGTTAAAATAAGAGAATAAAAACAATATGGAGAAACAAAAACAACAACAGAATTAACAACAACCAAATGCCAGCAACTGATACATACATTGCATTGGGACAGAATACACATAATCAGCAGTCATAATCAAAGACCAAAATACAATATTCAATACAATACAATATTCACTTCAGAGCAGGGCTGTGAGGATTTCAGAGGAAATGCTACTGCACAAGACAGACACAGTTACAAAGTAGACATGTCTTCTTGTTCCACAGGATGATAATAGTTTAAACTGGGATCTGGATCTAATTAACTTTACCTGATCTGAAAACAATAACATGATCTCAAAGATAACCATATCCTTAGTCATGAAGGCATTACACATGAAGAAACAATCTTTAACTGCACCTAGAAAACGACAAGTAGCCATTGCAGCTTACATCGGTAAATTGGGAAACACCAATAACTACCTGCATAGCCACATTCTGGACCATGGTAACCTTCAAGTGGTCTTTGACCTCCATACAGGTAGTCACTGACTTTCAATCAATCACCTAGCAACAATTCTAATTTACAACAGGCCTCCCCAGGGCTACTTACAACAGAGATTTGAAGTTCTGACAACTGTTGCCCCCGGTCATGTGATCACACTTTGGGCACTTGGCAACTGGCCTGCATTTATGGCCACTTGCAGCATCCCGTGGTCAAATTACATGATTTACAATGGGGTGTTTTTCCAGAAATGGACATTTACTTGACGTTTCCAGCAAAAAATGCCCATCACAGACAGTGGATTTATTTAACAACTGCTGGGTTCACTTAATAATCAAATTAATGATTGCTGCGAAAAAGGTTGTAAAACCAGGTGGTAATTCGTTTAACAACCGGCATAACCTATGACCACAATTTCAGGCTCAATTACGATTGTAAGTTGAAGATTACCTGTAGCTTAAACAGAAGTAAATATGGATGATGGAAGAAGATCGTATCTCAGTTCCACCTGGGGAGGAACAACTTCAAAGGATCCAAAAAGCCAGCCAATTAGTGCAATGCACTCCCTCCCTACATTATACTTTATACCTCCATTTGTGCATTGTAGCTGTTTTTCAAAACTTGCCAAATTAGCTTTTTCTAAAGCTTTTGATCGATTGTTTAGGTCGGGGTGTCAAACTCGCGTCATCACAGCGGCATCATGTGACATCGGAACTTTTTTGCCCTTCACTAAACTGGGCGTGGGCGTGGCCAGCCCACAGGCCGCAAGTTTGACAGCCCTGGTTTAGGTGATTAGGTTTAGAATCTGAAGCAGATCTGGGCATTCATCTCCCCATGGACCACATCCGCCCTTTTGGCTGTTTCTGCCCAGCCTAGGACAGTGGCATCAACAGCCCTATTGGTTCAGTCCGCCACAACAGTCTCAGGAAAATTAATTACCCACCCCTTCTCTGAAGTCAGAATGATAAATAATCACACGGTAGGGATATAAGTAACTAGTATAGTTTGTTACATTTTATGAGGATGCTTCCAGTCCAAAAACAAAAAAGACATAAATGATTTCAGTAAATATAATGGGCTATATTATGCCCAAAAGATAGTTAGCAGATACGAATCTCAGCTATCAGATAAGAATGTCAACCATGCCAAATTCTGTAAAAGTAACACACAAGGAGCCTAAACACTTGCATAACACACCGAAAAATAGGATACATTTTCCCCCTTATAACAATGATGCACTTGCAATGATAGAAGAATTGAAGTAAGGTATTCCCTATACTCAAACAAGGGCTGTAACACAGAAGTAGTCAATACAATCCCAGGAAAATTAGTTCTTATTCTATCTCCATCTACTGGATCACTGCCCAAATCAAAATTTCACAAACAAAAACTACAAAAGCAAAGTCTGGCATCCTGCCACTCTGAAAAAGAGTTTTTTTATGGGAGCTGCACGAATTGTAAAGGGAGTTTTGCGAGAACAGCCATAGCACCAGAAGGGTTAAGTGACTCAGGATCCACAGCCAGTGACCAGTCTCTCATATCCATCATTCCAGCACAGAAACAACACAAAGCAAGGATTGTGAGAAACTGAGTCTTGCCAGAAGTGGGTTGAAATGGCAAAGCATTGCTCTATCATAGTATTACAATAGGTGTTCAGTATGCTGGGCCAGATCTTTCCTTCAAAGCATAGCTTTCCAAAGTTACACTGCCACAAAAAGCAAAGTGGCTACAGAATATTCAATCTGTTTTCAATTCAGCAAGAGCAAGCCGTAGATGAAACAGCTCAGCAGTATACAAACACAAATTAAAGGAGCACTTTTTTTTCTGAGACCATTTTAAAAAGTACAAATCTAGCCAGTGAGCTTGTGAAACTTGTTTTTCGAGACAAGAAAGAACTCAATGATAACCTAAGTAAAGGATGAGGATTTCATCATATCTCAGTAGCAGCATTCAGCCATCTGTTTTTTTTTACTTTTTAATCTAAAGTATTTTTATTTGGATTTGTAATTTTACACTTCTTTTCATACTAAACCTTTAATACACATAAGACATGTCAAATAAATAAATGGAAATTTTATAATGTATTATATTTCCTTCGCTTACCATAAATTGCCTATGAGAATATCTGAAACAACTACTGTTCATTATCCTTAGTACAGGCAGCTGTATTGCCTGTATGACAGAGGCCATATAAAAGATAATGCCTCTGAGTTTCAGCAAAGGTAATTATGAATTCCAGAGATGAAATAAATTGCAATCAAATAAACCTGAATGAGTGGCGCACGTTAATTCTTCTTTAATGTTAATCACAATCCAAGAAACTCATTCTAGATGACCCATACCAAGTGAAAAAATGCGAAGGAGCTTAAGAGTCTATTTGCCCTCTGAGAATTTTAACAAAAAGTCAAAATTTGGGGTGGGGAGGAAGAGTAGAACTGAATTGCTGTGGAGGAGGAAGTGAGTCTAATAAAACAGGAAAGCAAAATTAGAATTTATCACAGTTTAACAACCCTCAGCAGTTCCACAAAAAATCTTCACCCTTGTTTCAATATATACACACAGTTTCTAAGAGTGGTAAAAAGAGTCACGCCAGTAGACAGACTTGTTTCATCATATTCTTTTCCTCGTTTTTTTTTTTTTCTTGGTTCCTTGGAGTCAGTTTTTGACTCCTGGTGACCTCCTGTACAAGTCCCAGCAGTTTTCTTCACAAGATTTCAGGAGGTTTGCCTTTGCTTTCTTCCTAGAGCTGAGAGAGCAACTGGCCCAAAGTTATCCAGCTGGCTTCGTGTCAAGGCAGGATTAGAAATCATGGTCTCCCATTTCTAGCTTGGGGCCTTAACCACTAACGTGGCTTTTATTTCTTTTCTTAGGAAAATATAACTGTTAAAAGAAATGTGCTATTAAGAAGGAAGTTTATATTTAATTGGTTTAATTGAAACAAAAGGCAGTAATTATAAGATATTTAGTTCTGATACAATGACATGAACAATTAAAAGTACGAGATTTGAAGGAGTAAGCCATTTCTGAAGGAGTTTCATATAGAAGTTAAACAACACAGAAGAAAACAATTGAGCCCCGCAGAACCATAAACAGACCAATCAGGCGTTGCTTTTCCCCCATTACCACTGACTGAGTCTGCTCACTTAAGTAGTAAGATGACATTGTAAAACAGTACTTCCATTTCTAACCCTGAGAGATAGTTCAAATGGTTATCATGTCAATGGCACTGAATGCCATTGAGAGATCCAATAGGAGTAGGAGGGCTATACTTTCCTATTCAAGTTTTCCAAAATGGTCTATGGAATTTCAGTCCCATTCCTGGATTAAAAACCCAATTGAAACCAATCTACATAATTTGCTTCATTTAAGATTCTTTGTAGTTGTAGTCTTACTATCTTCTCCACAGACCATTCCAAGAAGGGTAGATACTGATTGGAAGCTATTTAGCCTGATTGAATTAGGAGATCACCTCTTTGAAAGTGGTGTATTACCTGCCTGTCCAGCCCACCCCCTCTCAGATGAGCATATACTACCTCTAATCCAAAAGTATATGATTCACCCAGCTCCCTGAGTTCTGCTATCTGTGCAGGCATAGATACATCCCATAGACAGCAGAACTCATTTTTGAGAATCCTATCTATATTCTCTGAAAGTACAAAGATAAGCCCACAAAATGTTGCCTGAGTTATCCAACTTGTTTCTGTAAAAGTGGGATCTACGTCAGAGCAAACACAACAAATTGTGTTGATAAAATGTCTTATAAACATATCTCAGCAGCCTCAAGTTATATTATCCTGTCTATCCTTCCCTAATAGGGTATGAGGCATCTTGAGAGCTGCCATTGGACAGTTTTCAATCAAGGGAGTGTGAGAGAGAAATACTGGTATTTTGCTATCTCATCATGCGATACCGGTTCAAAGTTGGGTTTGTATCTCTATACAGTAATATTTATTCTTCATTTTCCAACAAATAGGTTAAGGCATTTGTGGTACTTTGTATCCAAATCTCCTTATTAAACTATGGAGTGCCCCAGCAACTATATTATTAGCATAATATATAGTTTATATTGATACATATTTCAAGTCATTACATAAAAATGATATGCCACATACAACAAAAAGATAGTGTTAGTAATTTGTATTTTTTTCATTATTTATTAAATTTATATGCTACCCATCTCACTGCTCACTGTATATGGTGAGCTTTATAGAGTAGAATTCAATGCAAGTCAATATGATATAACAAACCCTTTTCTAACTGCTGCCTGCTAAGTGAAACGCCTGAACTTAAGAAAGAAAGAGGTTAGGGAGATGATTCTAGTCTGGAAAACGTTTTGCTATCTTGCTTTTATTGATAGCAATTACAAAGAAGACAAACATTTTTAATAGCTTAGCTCCAAATTGCTCCAAAATTATCAGAGGTAGTTAAAGCACAATTAACTTTGCCAAACAATTGTTTTTTAAATGGAAAGGAATGTCTTTTTCCCCACAACCAACATTCTGTGAGGTAGATTGGACTGAAGAAAGAGAAACTAACTGAAAGTCATGCACTTGGTGTTCATAGATAAAGAAGGCCTAAATTCAGGCTCCTGGTTGGTATCCAGCATCTTAGCCACTACACCAAACTGGACTATCACAGCACTGTTCAAATACCTGGCAGATGTCTCACAGAAGACCTGGATCAGATATACAATAAAGGATTTAGGTTAGAACTTAGAAGGCAGACGCTGATATATGTTAGAAAATTACGGGTTTAATTCTCCTTCACCGGAAGTTCAGCGGAGGTTAATTCTTTGCTTAGGATATCTGCCCTGAGCAGATATGGCCTAATTAGCTTCCTTCCAAATCCATGATGAGGAAAATAAAAACCAGAAAATTTTTGCCCAATCTACAAATAACACGAGCTAATTGGAAATACATCAAGTTGCTAGAGAGCACAAGGTTTGGGCAGATAGTTTTAAGCAAATGATAAACAGGTGAATATGTGCATAACTTTAAGGGAAGCTTATTTTATGCAAAGCAAATTTTAAAGTTTAATTTGGATAGGAGAAACTAAGATTAAAAGAATTGAGAGAAACCAAGGTAGTCCTATGGATTATGAAGAGAAAAGATTAAAATCCACAAAAAGACATAGTTATTATGGCAAGCCAAAAGGTTTTAGAGTAAGCTTTCAAATTCTCCAGAATTTTTCACTGGACAATACAGATAATCCTCAGTTTATGACCATTTGTTTTGCGACTGTTTGAACAGCATCCCTAGGGTCACATGATCAAAATTTAATCACTTGGCAACCAGCATATATTTACAACAGTTGCCTTTGTGACCTTTCCAGAGGATTTCCAACAAGCAAAGTCTTTGGGGGAAGAAGTCAGTTTTGCTTAAGAACTGAATGATTCATTTAACATCTCCAGTCATTCACTTAACAACCATGGCAAAAATGTTATAAAATTGGGTGAGACTTAACAACAATCTTGCTTAGCAATGGCAATTCTGGCTCAGTTGTGATTGTCAGATTTAAAGAATTGTAATATATAATCTGAAATTCATGCATGAGGGTGGAGTGGTGGTGTCAGTGCAGAACTTCAGTATGGACGGTACTTGAATTTTCAGGTAAAATACTTTTTTTTCAATGGGTCATTTGAGATAATGGATAGGATTATAATGTCATACTATTATCCTTTTCCTGGCCTGAGACAGAGCTGAAACTACAGGTAGTCCTCGACTTACGACTACAATCTAGCCCAAAATTTATGTTGTTAAGTGAGAAATTTGTTAAGTGAGTTTAGTGCCCCATTTTACGACTTTTCTCATCACGTCTGTTAAGTGAACCACTGCAGTTGTTAAATTAGTAACATGATTGTTAAGTGAATCTGGTTTCCCCATTGACTTTGCTTGTCAGAAGGTTGCAAAATATGATTAAATCACCCCACAACACTGCAACCATCATAAATGTGAGTCAGTTGTCAAGCATCCAAATATAAATCATGTGACCGTGGGGATTCTGAAATGGTCATAAGTGTGAAAAAATCACTTTTTTCACTGTCCTTGTAACTTTGAATGGTCACTAAATGAACTGTTGTAAGTCGAGGACTACCTGTATTTAAATGTTGGGTTCTGTGGATTGAATACATTCTATATATAATTCAAGAGAGCTGTTTCATCAAAACAAAAAGGTTAGGAGGCTGTAGTAATATTTCTTGTTCTCATATATTAATACTCTCTCTCTTAATACAGATTTTGATTGAAAGAATTACAAGGTACACCCTTACAATAATCAACAACTCAATTAAATAGCAGAAGCATCTTTGTAAAAATATGTTTTTTACTAGTACATTGACCAGACTGCTGATAGCTGTGAGTAAAGAAGATTACTGTAATAGAAAATCCAGTTCCCTTTTTGATTGAGGTTTTTTTTCTTGTTTCTTACTAGATTAACCAAGAAAGAACTTCATACCACAGAGACTAGCTGACTCAAAGAGCACAAAGACAAAGGAGACAAGCTACAGCACAAGAGACTGGATCATAGCCAAAAAGAAAATAAAAAGATGAAGTATGGCTCCACTCCAAAACTATGCAGTAAAACAACTGCATAGAAAACAAAATCCATATCAAAGTTGCAGCTAACTCACTCCCTATTCCTAAAGTGGGTGTGTTTGTTGACTGTGTATCATACGCAAGGGAAACTGCTGCTCCCAGAAAGCAGGTCTTACTGATTGCTGTAAATGCTGCACCCAACACTAGAATTCTGTATCAGATCCCAAAGACAGTATTTATTTCACTTGACTTTGGCAAGGAAATCCTAGTGTTCCTTTCAAATGAGCAGTAATTTCTTCTTGCTCCTTTGTTTTTATTCCCATTAAAGAAGAGGCTAATTTTCCTTGGCAAAAGGCCTCCAGTTAATCAGACTGTTCATACTGAGAACTGTTACTGTGATTATATTGGTAATTACTTATTAGTCATCCTCATGATCAATCCAAGGTATCTGAATTTCACCAGGATTATGCATTCATATTCCCAGTTCTGAGATGGCACATGAGGAATCTATGTGCAAAATGAAAAATAAAGTTTCCCCACACAAGCATTTGGAGAAATAAATACAAAACTATTTGCATGATGCATGCTTCTTCTAGCAGTATTAGACTGAGCAAATTTTCTCGTATAGAAGTAGTCTTCAATTTATGATCACAATTGATCTTGTTGCTAAGTGAAACCTCTATTAAGTGAATTTTGCCCCATTTTATGACATTTCTTGTCACAGTTATTAAGTAAATCTCTACAGCTGTTAAGTTAGTAACACGGCTGTTAAGTGCATTTGGCTTCCCCATTGACTTTGTTTGTCAGAAGCTCTCAAAAGGTGATCACATGACCCCGCGACATTGCAACCGTCATAAGTATGAGTCAGTTGTGAAGCATCTGAATTTTGATCACATGACCATTGGGGATGCTGCAATGGTCGTAAGTGTAAAAAACAGTCATAAGTCACTTTTTTCAATGCTGTTGTAACTTTGAACAATCATTAAATGTTGTAGGTCGAGGACTACCTGTATATATTTATCCCTTGTCTCAACACTTCCTTTTTTTTTTTAAATAAGCATGTCGAAAATATTTTAAAAAGATATACAGGAAATAGATTACAGCCATTCAAATGCTTAGTCTTTATTTAAAGATTAAAATTTTATCTTCATTCACAATTTCTGTATGACTGAGTCATTCCTAAGTTCATAGTCATGGATCTGTTATGATTACATGCAACCTAATATGCCCCCCCAAAATGAAAGAAGTCTTGGTCATTCAAACTCTTTTCCTGCTTATCACACTTGAGAAGAAATAGAACCAAGTTGTTATTTATTATGTTCTTATTTCCTAAATATATCTTTTTTTAAAAAATATGTTCAGTCTGCCTTAAGTACCACTTTTGTTATTCAAAATAATTAAAAAAACTTTGTCCACAGAACGTATGTTCTGAGAACAGAAAGTGAAACTTTTAAATATAAATTTTTATGAAAGAATTCCAGCAGAAAAAGAAAAATATACCAGGACATGTAAACGCACTAGAAGTAGCCTGCATAAATGACAATGGATCTGTATTAGGAATATTACAAACAATAAAGCCCATTTTCCTATGAACAGAAATATTTATGTTGAAGCTACAAGTTAATGTTTAAAAAAATAAGCAAACTCAGCATTTTGCTAGTTAAGATAGTATGACTAATAGAGAAATCATCATGATGCTGTGACTGAAGGGCCTAATTGTTACAAAATTTTGTGAATTATATTACAAGGCTCTTCCATAAACCAAAAAATAAAGAAGACTCACTGTAAAGTTGCCACTGTAGCAATCTTCAGTTTCTTATTCTACTGTTTACATTCTTTATAAACTAAACTCTCATGAACGCTTAAAAAAGACAGAGGTTCAGGTATGTAGCCTTGTTCAAAGTGGCAATGCCCTTGACTATTTCAATATCAAGAACCATAATTGTTTAATTGTAGAATGAGCAGAAATAATGATCTCAATTTTTTTGTAATGTTTCAGCCAGCAAAGGAATATTGCACACAGTGTACAATTTGATTCTGGAATTTGCTGGCATGGCCAACAATCAACAATACAGGGGTTTTTTTTTAAGTAAATGTGGCTTAATTATTTTTTGTAGTTGTTGTTAGTATACATTCAGGGCTGAAAATAATCTTGATGAGTAGTCCCAGGAACTAAAGTACAGGGCTTTGTTATCAGTAATTTCTTTTAAGCTGATCAGGTTGTTAAACTTAGGTCAAGCTGAAAGTCCAGATCTCATCTATCACTATTTCTTGAATGCAAAAATGGATGTTGCCTTTCGCCCACTCCAAACCTATCACAAATTCACCTCTCCACTCAACTGTTGAAGCTCTACTTAAAAATTACTTTTGCCATCTTAAGTCCTTTTGTGCTATTAATCTATTGTGCTTTATTCCAATTTAGCAAAATCTCCCACTGTGATCATGAACAGTGCCTGGCATGTCCATCCCCCCTTCCAGCAGTTGCTTGCTGCCCTACATGGCCATTTCATCTTGGACTGCTATGTTCCCTGCTACTCAGCAGCTTCCTTTTTAATTCCTCCAGTTAATTCAGTGAAGTTCTATAAAAACCATGGAGTCCAATAAAGTGTCATGGCTATTATGTTTTCTCCAGCTCTTCCGCCAGTATACTTCCAATCTACCCTTAACATCTCCCAAGAGGGCACCTGTTTGGTTTCTACCCACTGTACTTTGTATTTTTTTAAAATGAACACCAATCACCTTTAACCTGTGGCTTAAGAATTTTGGAATCAAGCTGTAAAATTCTAACAACTCCAGATATTTTCTTTTATGGACTTGAACTGTCAGTATTTCACTGCCACACAAAGTTAAATGAAGAACATGTTCTTTTTCTCTCAATCTTTGTACCATCAAAGCAATGAAAGAACAATACAGAATGGGAAAAGAAAAGGTCTGTGTTAGTTTCATAGAAGAAAATATGAGAAGAAGGTATGAAGGCACACAGGTGTGCAAATAATTGGGAAAACAAAGGAAAAGGCAAAGAGATAGCAAAGGAGGGAATAACTGCTGAAAAGAAAAGGCATACTTTAAGAGACCCATACACAGAGAAAGCATCTAGAAAGGGTTGACTTTCCTATATAAATTGGTAGGACAAGAAGCAAGAGAACTACCAGCCAGGGACTACTGTGGCTGCTGTCCTGTCTGAATTTCAATTTAGCCCCATTACAAAACCAGTACAATCCAGATGGAATTTTTAAGGCAGCTTAGGAACAGCTAGCAGCAGCATGGGAGACAAGCAGCTTAGGCTGTCATGAGGAATTACCCTTACAGAGAAGATGCTAGGGTTTATACAGCAACATTTTGATTGCATAAATGAATATATATATTATCATTCTAAAAAGTGTTCAATTATCATTTTAAAGTATAAAATAATTTATACTGAAAAGATATAAAATACTGACGTAGTTGGTGAAAGTTTAAGTCATGGTTTGGCTAAAATTCCAGTTATGTGCATTTATGAAGTTTTCTACTCAAACTGACTAAAACTCTTGTGGAATTCCCATGCTGAATAATTGCTTTGTTTTGTTATTTCATCTGGAAGAGACTTATTAGCATTTTCCCTCTTGGAATTATCTGTCCTCTCTCCCCAGCTTATTTCTAGGCCATGATTAAGTTTAATTAGTAACTGTATGTTTTCCTTTCTAAAAAGTCCACATTTTAAATTAGGGGTGACTATGAGCAAAGGTTATATACATTTAATTAGGATCAAATAATGAAAGTTGCACAAGCAGCTGTCTGCATAAAAAGACCTCCATAGTGTGTTTGAAATAAGTTTTCATTACTTTTCTTATATCTTCAAATATCCACCAAACTGGCACTTTAGCTTTTTAGTTGACACAGCGATTAACATTGCCCTATACTAGTGCCTATTTATTCATATTTAAAATTTAATAACTTTTTAAGGCCTCTGGAAGCTGTCACTCGAGGCTTTGGAGGTGAAATATGGTCCTAAAAATATTAGGCTGTGCTCCTCTGCGGTACAATCCAGACACAAACAAAAATCATGATGACCCAAAAGGAACAAGATTGGTATCAGAAAGGCAAGAAGCTGAAAACCTGTTGCCAAAATCAAACTTATCCCCTGGGGCACGGGGTGAATGTTATGCAAACTCTAAAACCAAGTTAACTGATACAGCCAATTAATCCAGAAAGGGATAGATTTAGCCCACAACAGATCCCCATCTCTAAATATTCGGAGTCATTTCACTATCTACTGCTACAAGGCTAGAAAGTTAGTGAAAGCCATTGTTCTGAAGGCTAAAAATCTTTCTAGCCTTCAAAACAATGGCATTCCCAGTGCTCTTTTGTATGCGGAAGGTAACACCTCAGGTAGGTTACAGATCCAAGCCCTGTTTCTGCAGCCCAGCAGAGGGCTGAGCCTACTCAGCAGGCAGCTTTCAGGCAGCCCCCAGAGGCAAGAGGGAGTCCTTTTGGCAGTTGGCAGCAGCTTGCAACTTTCCTTGCTGGCTTCCCCACTGACTTTCTGAGGAAACCAGCAAAAAAGATTGGTAAGAAATTAATACGAGAACACCCATCTGCTTTGAATGAGTTCAAATCTCCAGAACCAAATGGTTTATATCTCAGGATATTGAAGGAGCTGGCAGAACCACTGAATTAAATCTTTCAGAGCTTTTGGAGCATGGTGGAACTGGAAAAGAACTGATGTGGTTCCAATATTTAAAAAGAGCAAAAAAGTGGATCCAGGAAATGGCAGGCCAATCAGCTTGACATCAATACCTGGGAAAATCCTGGAAAAGATAATTAAAAAGTGGATTTGTGGACATCTAGAAATAAACAAGGTAAATACAGGAAGCCAGCATGGGTTTGTTAAAATCAGATCATGCCAGACAAACTTTATTCCCTTATTTGACAAAGTGATTAAATTAATGGATCAGGGAAATGTTATGAATATAGTACTCTTGGACTTCAGTAAGGATTTTGACAAAGTAGACTACAGCCTACGTCTTGGTCAGGTAGAACAATGTGGGATAGACAGTGCTACTACCAGACGGATTCACAGTTGGCTGACCAACTGCACTCAGCATGTAGTTCTCAATTCAGCAATATCTACACGGAGAGAAGCATGCAGCAGGATATTTCAAGGGTCTGTCTTGGGCCTGGCTCTTCAACATCTTCACAAATGATCTATTCTAGATGAAGGGATAGAAGGGGAACTCATTAAATTTACAGACAACACCAAACTGGGGGGAATTGCGAATGCTTTGGAAGATGAATTCAATATTCAGAAGGATCTTGACAAATCTGAATATTAGGCCCTATCCAACAAGATGCAGTTTAGTGATGAGAGAAGTAAGGTCTCCTGCACTTAGGCAAGAAAAACCAAATGCAGAGTTATAGAATAGGAAGTGGCTGGCTCAACAGTAGTAGATGTGAGAGGGATTTAGGTGTCTTGGTGGATCACCACTTAAGTATGAGTCAGCAGCATGCTACAGCTGCCAAAAAACTAACACAGTTCTAGGTTCTAGGCTGCATCAACAGAGAAATAGCATCAAGATCATGATAAGTAATAGTACTGCACTGGTGAGACCACACTTGGAATGCTGCATCTAGTTTTGGTTACCACAATTCTAAAATGCCTCTCATACCCTAGAAAGCGTGCAGAGTAGAACAAAAATGATAACGGACCTGGAGGCTAAACCATACAATGAACTGCTAATTGGAACTAGGTATGTTTAGCCTAGTGAAGAGAAGGCTCAGAGAAGAATGATATCAGTCTTCCAATACTTGAAGGGCTGTCACAGGAAGAGGGTGTTGATTTATTCTCCATAGCATCTGAGGGCAGGACAAGAAGCAATGGATGGAAACTTGTCAGAGGGAGATTCAACCGGGAAATAAGAATTTCCTAACAGTAAGAACAATTAATCAATGGAAAAGCTTGCCTCCAGGAGTTGTGATGCTTTTCAAGGTTTTCAAGAAAAGATATGACATCCATTTGTCGGAGATGATATAAAAACTCTTGTCTTGGGCAGGGGGTTGGACTAGAAGACCTCCAAGCCCCTTCCATAGGTCCCTTCCAGCCCTATGATTCTATGAAAAGATTGCAAACAGTGATCACCAGATCATAGACAGGCTTGGCAAACAGATTGCCAAAAATCCCAGACTATAATCATGGGATTGTGGATACACGGCACACAACATTTTACAATAGCTGGAAATGCTTTAGAGGCTATAAAAAAACTTTTCTGAGGTTATTGTAACTTTGATAACTACCTGTAGTGATTTTGTTTTATTTTACTTTTAAATATGTTTTAAGAAACATATGCATTCAATAATTGGAAAGAAAAAATAACAGACTTTTTCTTTTCATATAAACTTCTCTTCTTGGTCAACCAAGGGTGAAATCTTCTTACCACAGGTAAGTAAATAACATGGAATGTTTAACAGACTCTGGGAAGATGAAGGCAGAGCAGGATCATTACAAAAAAGATGTATTTAGTTCAGAAGGCTAAACATTCCACCTGAATTGCACAGCGTATAAGCTGACTTGGAGAATGGCTTTTGCAGTTTTTAAGATTGTTACATTATGTACTAACAATAAATGCATTCCAGAAATCCAGCTGGGTTTCATTTTTGAATTTTGCTTCTGAGAACTTGATGTAAGATAGGCTATCTTATTATCTATTCATTATTTACATATTAGCATTAGCATCTATTTACATGCCTGAGTGAAATAAAGGCACTGAAACCAAGGCCTTTTAAAGTGACTTTCACAAAACAATGCAAACTAGAAAGTAAAAAGAAAAAACATTATTGAGTACTTGTCCACAGCCCATTTGTGGTCTATAGACACAAATAAGTCCTCAATTTAGGACCACAATTGAGCTCAAAATTTCTGTTGTTAAGTGAAACATTTGTTAAGTGAGTTTTGTCCCATTTTATGACTTTTCTTGCCTTTCTGTTATTAAGTGAATCACTGCAGTTGATAAGTTAGTAACCCAGTTGTTAAATTAAACCAGCTTCCCCATTGACTTAGCCTGTGAGAAGGTCGCAAAAGGTAAACACATGGCCATAAATATGAACCAGTTGCCAAGCATCTGAATTTTGATAACATGCTCATGTGGATGCTGCAAAGGTTGTAACTGTGAAAAATGGTCATAAGTCACATTTTTGTGCCATTGTAACTTTCAACAATCATTAAATGAACTGTTGTAAGTTGTGGACAACTGTATGTTGTTGATATATTCTCAATCAGAACCTTCAGTTAGCATGGCTACATATGGCAGCATTTTTAACCAACTACAAAGAATTATATTGGCTGCTGAAGGATTGGAAGGGGAAGGTAGAGGAAAAACATCAGTTTCAGTTTCTCTAGGAGAACTGAGCAGACAAGATTTTTTTTTCCATCAGTAGCACAGATTGCACAATTTTCCTTCCTTAAGCAAGGAGTGTGCTTTATGAGTCTAGATGTCTATCTCAAAGGTGTGAATTTAACTCCTAACTCAGCAGAAACATCTCCTGTAAGATACATGTCAGAGAGGAATCTCTGTATTATTGCAGCTGTCATACCAATGTTGTAAAGCTATTGATTCTTCAACCTCATAAATTGTTTCATTTTTCTCTTCTGGGAATCATTGTTCCTGCAACTGCATCAAGCAAATTTTGATAATGTTAACATAAAATTTCAAAAACTGTCACACACGTATGAATTGGATGGCATATAAGTCAAATAAATAAATACTGTACTTTCTTCTGCCTCTGTTGGCTAAGTGATAGTGATAACAATGACTGGATTAACACATCATGGTAAACACATGTCACGGTAATCCACCAATAACCAGGACACATAATAGTTTAATGTGACATGTAAACTGCTATGTTCAGGTTTAACTTAGCAACTAATAAGAGTTTAGTATATAATTTGAACTCAGTCACTCTGTATGATCTGTAAATCATTTATTCAACAAGCCAATGGCATACCACAGTGTGTATGCTCAGTCAGGGAGCAGCCCAAAGCAACTCAGTGACTAAGTAGATTTCTGAACCAGGGCTTTCCCAATTCCAATATGACAATTAATATATCATAAATCCTTTTCCTGCTACTAAAATCTAGCCAACTATATCTGAGTCAGAAAAAAATACTCAGTTCCAGAACCTGAAATTTGCCACCCACATTGCTGATCCATATCCTGCTACTCTCTCTGCTCTGACTCACTGCAGAAAATTGCTATCCTAATTTTGTGCATTCACAATCAGCAAAATGGCAGGTTCATTCCTCCAAGTTTGCTGTTCTCCCTCTTCTGCCTATCACCAGGCTACAGGAGAAATATCTACCAATCAAACTACTGCAAGAGGAATGGGGACCGTCTGTCTCCTTCCCGTGCCTCCCTACCTGTATCCCATTCTGAATAAAGTTTTTAAAAACAACCATGAAAATAGTTAAATCACAGGCACTTAAAATTTCTCTTTCCTTTCTTCATACAACTGACCAATAGCAACTTACAGTTTCCTCATCAGGAAGCAATGGGAGGGAAGCATATCAATATTTCTCTATATTGTGCTATTTCAGCCTGTTATGCCACTTCACCCTTATACCATTATAAGCCTTGGCAAGAACTTATTTTTCCCTATATTCCATGCACCATCATGTCCAGCAGATTGACAACAGAGAAGTAAATTGGGAAATGGAGGGAAAAAATAGCTTGAAACAGGCAGTAAGCACCTCTCTAATCCCATGTGATTCTATCATGTGATTCTATCTCTGACATAGTGGGTAGCAAAGCAAAACAGATTTCACACATCTTGCAGCTTCCACTAGATGCTCACAATGATTTAAATTTGTCTCACGATGAAGACATCCCAGGGATGTCATGAAAAAAAAAAGATGTTGCCAAGGCATGTCTGTATTACAGTTAGGAACAAGGATGAAAAGGCCCAGGATTCAGCAGCCAATCCCATTAAATTCAATTGAGCACAGACCATACTATTAATTTAGTTGACTATCCCATTAAGCATATATTTAACACTAGGACTTGCTTTATTAATAGCAGCTATATGACTACATAGTTAATAAGTTGGAATAGCAATCAAAAATGTACAGCAAATCAGGCCAAAGTCTTTTTCAATTCCTCTTTTAGTAACATAATTGGAACAAGTGACAAATAGTACATCTTTTATTACTTAAAAGCACAAGCTAAATATAACCATGACTGACTTTGCAGGGGTGGGGAAGGTCAAGTTTTTTGTTGATTTTTATGGCCAAATATAAACTGCTGCTCCAATCCTGACCACAGAGATAAGATACCAAGCCTAACAACAGGGAGACTTAACTTGACCCTTCCAGTTCTGCGGACTGAAGATCTTTTTAATTTAGCAAGTGAATGTTTTGTTTTTGTTCTCACAACACAGAGAATTGGCAGAAACACTACAGGTTTCCATTTTGCAAGAACAGCAGCAAAAGAAGGAACTGGAAATTTGAAGATTAACTAATACACATGAGGGAAGAGATTGGTGAAGTTTATCTTTTTAACATGATAAACACAGAAGTACAAAAGCGAACAGCCACACCAATAATTCATTTTGAAAAGAGCTACTGGATCTGCAGAATTTGCTCTAAATTTTAGTCTGCAATCCTGTGCATGCTAATTTAAATTCCATTGAATCTAGCCAGTTTTATGGTAACTTTTCACATTATCTTTCAATTTATCAGAGCAGTTGAGGAAAATATGATACACAGGACAGTTCTGTAAAAGTTTACTCAAAAATAAACCTTACTACAATTAACAAAACTTTGTCCGGGAAAGTATGTATCTAGCATATAGGTATTATGCACTCTCCTGTTCTGGAGTCAATCATACTCTCATTAAACATTGACCTCAGTCGGTGCAGGTACAGTTATAAGCAACTTTTTCCAAGTCCTTTCTCTACTGCCTCATGATTGAGTCATATCAAGAAATCTTGAGCTTCTGCATAAAAGGTTGGAAACTTTAAATTTCAACGAGTCCACAGACTTCATCGAAACCACTGTTGGAACCGTGCTGCACGGGTGGTTTGTTTTAAACATACGTGGAGGCTCGAATCCGTGAAGGATTTGGAAATAAATACTACAGAAAACTACTCAGGCGTTTCAAGTTCGCCAAGATAGATAATTACAAAAAAGAACGGTTAAGAGATAGTGCGGGCTAAGACGATGCTTACAATTTAAATAAGTGCTCCATATCCTTGATTTGCCGGCGAGTGAACTCTTTAAACTCCGTGTAGGGATTGAAGACCTGGGCGAGGCGGGGCTGTGCCGCGCCCGCGTTGATGTCCTGCCTGCGAGTCAGCTTGGCGCTCAGCTCCGGGTCAGCAGCAGCATTCAGGGCGCCGAGGTCCTCGGCCGGGTCCTCGGGGCTCGTCTCGGAGCCTACCGGCTCAGGGGCAAAGCTGTCATCCTCTTCTGCAGGAGGCGCCTCCGAGGTGCTGCCGTCTCGAAGCAGTCGTCTCTGCAGCTTTTGGGCCAGTTCGGACGAGGCCATGGTCGAAAAAGAACGAGCGTGCCCTGCAACCGCCGCCGCTGGGCTCGCTTCCTTTCTTTGCTAAAAGCTTACCCGCCCCGCGAACAGCAAACTTTATTCTAGGACTTTGGCGAATTGGCGGGGAAGGAGGGCCGGGGGCGGGGAAGCGGCGAAAGGCCGGGCTGAGACTTAAGGAGGCGCCGAGGATTGGCGCGCCATCGCAGTAAAGTCTCTGTCTCTGGGGTTGTCCCTGTCGCGGAAGCTCAAACTCTACATACAGAGCTGCCTCCATTATTTTTTTTCCCGCTGCACCTGTCACTGAATCCGGTGTTGATCCTTTATTTCTGTCTGGCTGTAACAAACATCTTTGTTGCAGTTTTATGATAGCTGACGAACCGCTGTATTCCACCTCCGAGCAAAAAGTGGATTGGCCTGGGTCTTAATTTAATAATGAAAATGTATAATTTATAATAGTGATTAAAGCTACACTCTAATGTGCATTTGGTTTTCCCTTTCTCTTTCCATCTCCTGTCTTCTATTAGGGGATGTCAGAGATGCCTTTTCAGATTTGATGGAAGAGAGGAAAAGTATATAACAAATTTGCCTTGGATAGATTTAAGATTAAATTGTAAACAGTATATTTTAAAACAGGAGTGCTGTATCTCTTGGAGCTGGTGTGAAATTTTGGGAACATGTTCTGGTGCTCTTCAAATAATAGTTGGAGGGTTTGCCTGTTCACAAAATGGCTGACAAGAACAGTTGCCGAGCATTGATTCCCTAAAATGCTTTGTAACCAGTAATAGAACAGTTCCTCATGTTTACACTGTCCTTTTTCAGTGTATCTGGGATCATTTCCAAACAAAGCACTGGCCTGCAGTTATCCATTTTTATTCCTTTGGAAATCTTATGGGACTCTGAAACATACTTGGAAATAAATGTTATGCCAGGTTCGCATTTCATTTTGCAACATGCCAACACATTTTAAGTCAAATGGAATAGGAAACCTAGTGCCAAAATGCCTGTTGGCCTCAACATCAACCATTCAGCATAATGATAGATTATTATTTTTTTAGAAAATAAATGCTCGTTATATCATTTTTGGTCTACAGCCCAAAGAGCCTACAGCTATAACCTCACTATACACAGTATTCACTCCTGATTAAAGTGTTATGTCAAAAACTAACCAGATAAATCATTACCGATTTGTCAGTGCAAGCTGAAGTATGGCTCTATTTTTTGTTCTAATATTCCATATATGACATCTTTAGTGAATTACGTATGTTGAGATATATAGATAACATTGGCTTCTGACATATGCATTTACCTGGCAATAAAGTTGAGTAATCTTAGACTTAGAATGAATTCACTGGAAATTATCAGCAGGTAAATATATATAATATGGGGTTTACGGTCATAAATGTTTTTAGCCGGTCATGAAAATCAGTGAAAAGCAGACACAACACATGTTAGCCTATCAAGCAGTCTTGGATGGCCCACTGACATCTTGGGGGGGGAATGAATCCACTGCTGCCATCAGAAAAGATCAAACAGTTGATTAGCACAACAGCTATTCCTTTGTGGTCCACAGTTATTTTTAAGATATCTGGCACTTTCCCCTCTACAAGATGTACAGAGTACTGGTATAAAAAATTAATAAACATGCATAGAAGCCATTAACATTTTGCTTTTTGTTAATCTTAGGAGTAGGATATTAAGGTTGCAATTTGATGCACACTATCCTGGAATTTAAATTTCACATATAGCAATATTACTATTAAATGGAAACTTTAAACTAAGGCCCATTGCAATAACGTACATAAGACTATTCAGAATGTATTTGTCTTTATTCCTTTTAGCTATTTGCCATTATTTGAGAAGAACCAATCGTGTCCTATTTGTGCTTTAATGCCCGTTCTATTTTATATGATGTCTTTCCTTGTAACATTTTTCATAATCGATTTTACAAGTGCAGGACATAAAAGTAATAAAAACAACAACCATGTCTTCTATGTGCTAGTAGTAAGGAAGAGAAGGTTCTTTCCCTTTTAATCCTTTTGAAATTAGTCTTCAGAATCCCAAATGATACAACAGTGATAACTATTTTTATAGACTTTAAAGGTGCTTGTCCTTTTAGCCTATTGTTTACTATGGAAAATGAAAATTACTGAGAATAATTAGGATAGGAGTTAACATTGTTCAATTAATATAGAATTTGCACAGCAGAATATTCTAGTCCCTGCTTCTGTTTTTGCAGGCACGTGCGGAGATTATGGTAGGAAAGGAAATTGCATATACTTGCACATGTATATATGTACACACATACATACTCTAACAACAGTGTAAACTAACTTTAAAGTAATACCTTTTTTTGTAAAGGTTATTTTTAGCTAGAAAATTACTATCAAAATTCTGATCCATATCACTACTTGGGAAAATAATTTAAAATCTAACTAGAACAAATGTTGAAAAAGCAGGAAAGTGTTCTTTTAAGAATGCTCTTTTTGTAATTCATGCTTTTACATATTAATCCAGAATGATTACCATTCAAGAATATGTGTGCTTCTGTGTAAAATCTCTGCAGTGTTAAACTGTTACTAATTAAATTGTTTCATGAGATGTTGGTATTAGCAATTTGATCTTGAAGTTCAACCCTCAAAATGACACGTAACTCAGAATTTTCTAACTTCCTTAGATTTTTATTAAGTTCCTCAATAAAATGTTTCACTATCCTTTTCTTTAATAACACAGGATAGGTAAAAAATGTCAGAGGATAGGTTTTCTTTAATTTTTCCAATGTACCTTTTCATGTGGAGATTATTGTGACTAGAAGTTGAGAGAACAATGATTATCAGGGGGTTCTAGAATAAACTGTTATAATTTTGTCAGAAAAGAAATTAAAACATAATCTTGTTATAGATAACATACTATAGCTGTTGAAAAAAAATGCTTCAGATATCAGAGAAAAGCTTTATGTTTTCTAAAACATCTGTGGAGCTGTTTGAATGTGAGTTTTTGTACTAAACAGAAAACTGGCCTTAGCCTAAATATCTCCTATTATATTTTTTTAAGGCAAGAGCTTGCAATTTGCCTATCCCAGGAGGGAACTTCCTTAAATTTAGAGGCACATCTCTCACATTTTTTGCCGAGATCTAAAATAATCTAGAATGAAGTCACAAATTTAACATTATTAACACTACGCTTTGACTTTCTGTCTTCCAGAAGAAATCAGCATTTTCTTTTCTATATGAAAGTACAGTAACCATAATTTTGTTTACGCTTTTATTCTGTCAGTATCTTTGCCACAAGAAATCCATCTGACAAGCCACTAAATTTTCTGAAGTACATTTTTTCCTAAGAAAAAGTAGCTAGCCAGTCAGAATTGGTAGAAAGTACTTCCTTTATCTAAAACCCTGTTAAGTGCCTGCTTCAAACAGTAATGGCAAGCTTGTCCAGAATTCCTGAAAATAAAAACTGAGTATCAGAAAAGTCCATGCAGCAAAAAATACCGACAAAATATTCAGATTCAGGTTTCCCTTTCTAGTAATTGTACTAGTTTTCTTTTCTAGCCCCAGAGTTCACTGGTGTTAATCATAAATAATGTTGATCTTGAGGAAGTCCAGATGGAGAAAAATTCCAAAGGAGTGGAAATTCCAAAGGAATATATTTTAACCCTTTTTCTTTGCTTATTCCACATAATAAAAGAGTTTGTTAAATGAGCCCTTAAATAAAGTCTTTGTTAAGACTTTATGTATCTATAAGGACATAAGCAGAAGGGCCAGAGAAATATAAGAGAAGAACAGACATAGTCATTGCCTGAAGTCTGGTTTTGAAGAGTTAATTCTAAACTGGGTGAGCATATGCACACAAGGCTTATCTGGAATATGTGAAGAAAAATCTTTCATCATGTGCATATGCCTTAGCACTAAATAACAACGTTCCCTGCTTCTAGCATGATTAAGAAAGCACAGCCTTTATGTCAAAAGATGCGATTTTATTTACTTCTGGATTATCTTTTTATTCTTCTGTTCATTTAAATTGTTGGTTTCAAACTATTTGGTAACATCTTTCTTGCATTTACTCTTTTGGGGATGGGGTAATAATAGCAATATAGAATGAAATGTAATAACTATCAAATATAGCATATATGAGGATAAGCATAAGGATATTTTCAGCCAATTAAAAATGGAGACTTGAGGAGGAAACTGTTCGACTTTTAGCTATTCAGTTCACACTTGCACTGAATAGTGGTTAATGAATCATCATATAATGGTAACAGTGAGGATGTGATTCTATCTCCAGCTGAGGATAAAGTCAGCTAGTCAGCCTTTGTGTTGTTTTGCCAACAAGCCAAGTATGAATAACTTTGCCAAATTATTGGAGAACATGCTTCTGTTTCTTGGGCACAGGGAATATGTGTGGATATGTATGTGTGTAAATAATTAGACTTTAATTCTCCTAACCTTCCTCCAATTTCTTAATTGTCATGTAAAAAAAGTTAGAGAAATGATAATAAAAAATATGCTTTTACAGATCAATTGGCAAAGAAATGGAAAATTCAATAGTTAAGGTCTTAAAGAAAAATATGAGGATTCTGCAAATATAAATGTCACTAAGTCAAAACTGGCACTCTTGCACTGGCAACAGCCTGAAGGTTGACATAATGTTGCACTTTGCCTATAGCACTCCTTTTCATAAGCACTATGGTAATTGCTGCATCAAAAGGTGTGTATTTCTTGCAGTATATTAGAATAATGGAATCACTGATTCCTCTTTAGACTGGGATAAATGGTCATCTGCATTCTACAGGGCATTTGTCAGACCAAAATATAATCACAGAATTGACTTGAGATCTTATCATTTTCTACAGACCTACTGTAAACAATAAATAATGTATATTGCAATCATATAGTATAATATTCAAATTATCCAAAACATTATGAGCTCAGTCAGATATATTACTTCTTTTCTTCTAGGATACAATAGAGCAAGGTTCCTTGACTCCAAATTATTGTTTTTTTTGTAATGAATACATTTATGTTTTTATTTCCTGTGTATTTAGTGCCACATTTTTCAAAATATATTTGGTTGCATATTTGGGGTGATGTATCTCTTCCCAACTGCTAATAATTAATATACTATAACTATATAGCCATATCATGTTGAGTTGAAGACCACGCTCATTCTAATAGAAAATATTATAGTCAGGATGGCCCAGATATTTAATAATAAATTGCATTCCACCATTATCCCTGTACAAATGACATAGGAATAGATTGATTTATTTGCACTATTTGACACTGAATACATTATCAATATTTCATCATCAGTTTTGATTCTAAGTTCTAAAGAAGCAGTGGGAATATATCATAATTATAGCAAAACATTTATTGTTATCACAGAGATTTAACTTAACAGTATTTTATTTATTTCCCAAATTCTAGGCATTAGAATGTATAAATAACAAAAGTCATAGTGAGTTATTTCTGATTTTTCAATGAGTGATTCAATAGGTTGCATTATATAAACACTCTCATTTAAAATATGGGGTCATTAGTTCAGGATTTTCATCCATAACTCCTTCAGAAGTTGTGAAATTTTGGCCAAGGTAACCATATTTCAGTCATACATGATTTTAGCAACCCTTAGGAGATGCAACCAGCAGGTCATAATCCAGGTAATCTACACCATAATTTGAGAGTTCAAATCTCTCACACAAGTATTGGCTATGGATATAGCCAATCATTCATTTTCAATATCATTTGTTTTCTGTTTCCAATTATTTCCATTGACTAAAAAGAATATTATCAGAACCTAAAGGGTCTTGACTCAAACGTGCTTTTTCAGGAGGCAATTGGACTTTGTTTTTTCTTTTGAAGACATTTTATTTCTTCTGACAGGAGAGTGGGGAATGGAAGGATTTATATTCCTTGCAGACAACTTGTAATTTGCATCATTTTAGAGAGTTGTTTACATCCTTTTAGCTATACAATTTGGGATGAACACCCTTTGAATGGTGTGGGAGTAGGAATGGATTTCCAGAGCAAAAATTGCAGACTACAGGAACCAGGAGCACTACTCAGGTGACCCTGAGGACACAGATAAAGTGCTTCAGGGACCCTCTAAAAGGATGCAAATTACTAGCTGTCTGCAAGGAATATAAATCCTTCCATTCCCCACTGTCCTGTTAGAGCTGAAGAAACTTCTTGGATGAGAAGTGAAATGTCTTCAACAGAAAAAAACAAAGTCCAATTACTTCCTAAAAAGCACCTTTGGGACAACCATGGCCTGGATGACTGAGAATCTCTACAGACTTAAAGGGTCTTGAGTTCTTTCCTCAGTCTCCAGAAGCTATGGTATTTAGTTGTAGGTATTCATTGCGGTATCATTTATGCCCATATGGATTTACACAAATATGTAATTTTCGGAAGACTTGAGGGTTTATTCCATTACATCTTTGATCCTTGCTCCATAGAAGCACACTTCATAAGGTGATAGGTCTGGTCAGCACACATTTGTTCTTATTTGTTTTAAAGGTGAACAACCAATTACTACAACTTTTCTCTTTGTCTTCTACAGCCAACAGCTGCATTTTCTCTGACCTTTAGAGAATCACAATCCTGTGTCTTGTTCTAGGGTGTCTCTTTTCTTCCCCTGAAGGCTCAGCAGCTGTTTCTCATGCAACGGCCTAAATCTTTCCTAATTTCCACTGGGACAGAGCATTTTTCAAAAATGTTGACGAAATCTTTTAAATATTACTGAAAATTACAGGGAATCCCCATTTATCTGCTTAGGAAAAATTAAAATCTAAAATGTTGGTTAGACTGAAATGCTGGTTAGAAAATGGTTTCTTACAAAAGCATTACAATGCAGTATGTCAAAGAAGTGAGTACACCCCTCACATTTTGTAAACATTTAAGTATATCTTTTCATGTAACAACACTGAAGAAATGACCAAAGTGTCAATATTTTGTGTGGCCACCATTATATTCCAGAACTGCCTTAGCCCTCTTGGGCATAGAGTTCATCAGAACTTCACAGGTTGCCACTGGAGTCCTCTTCCACTCCTCCATGACATCACGGAGCTGGTGGATGTTAGAGACCTTACGCACCTTCACCTTCCATTTCAGGATGCCCCACAGATGCTCAATAGGGTTTAGGTCTGGAGACATGCTTGGCCAGTCCATCACCT
>JANHFL010001034.1:165262-179304 GCA_032468155.1 Oxyrhabdium leporinum
TGAAACAGCTGATCGTCGGGAGGCTGATTCAAGCGAAAATCAGCTGCTTCTGCTAATCAGGCTGTGCTGAAGCAGACCAGGCTTTTTCCTGTTTGCTGCAAGTAGGCAAATTGCTGGGAGGCATAGGCAGATTCCCCCCCCCCCTTTGTTTTCCTCCCAAAAAACTAGGTGCATCTTATACTTTGGAGCGTCTTATACTCCGAAAAATATGGTAATTACAAAACTCAGTGAGAACATGCTACATAAGATTACAAAACTAAGTTAAGGAACTAATTTTAAAGTCCACAAAGAACCATAATCACAGAAGAATGCAAATGGCTGTAAATCTGAACCCAAGGCTATATTCAATTTTAGATGGATAAAAGTTGTTTCTACCTTGGAATTTCTGTCAGTGGTGGTAGAAGGCAACCAAGATGAAAGGCTTTAGGACATCCATCACAACAGATCAGCTCTCCACCATCCCTACAGATGGCACATTCATCATCGTTCTTCTGGCCACCAAAATTGTGGAATGATTAAAAAGAAAAGAACATTACAATTTGAACCAATTGCTTTACATATGGCCGAGGTTGCTTTTGCTGATCTTATTAAATCACCAGACCTTTGTTAAAATTATCATTTCTCAGTTTACTTTGACCAGTAGCCCATTTTAAAGATCTTCAAGATCCATGAAGACTTATTTAATAACAGGCTACAGTCTTCCAGAAGATCATATACCAATGTATATAAAGACCTGTATAATGCCTGAACAATGTTTTGTAAAGCCTGAGTCAGATATTGCAGAAATTAGGTTTTCAGTTTCTTTTGTAACCCAAGCCAAAGCAGCCATGGAGGGCAGTGAATATTGACCAAATGGCAAGGGCATCCTCAACAATCCAACAGAAGCTCACTAGATGCAAACTCTTGACAGCAGCAGCATCAAGATCATGAATAAGATGTCCTAATCTCATTCATACTCTAAGACTTGTGGGAGAAGATGGGGAATACTGTTTTAAAACTGGAATGGCTAAGGACAAATTTAGGCTCCCTCCACCCTGGACTGGGAATGAAATAAAAACTGTACTGTGAAGACACATCCTATAAAAACAGTGAGATGTCTCCAAGCATAGTTAACAGGTCATACAGAGCCCCGAATCTATACAAGCCTTGCTGATTATCTCTATTCAGGGAGAAGCGTAAACCCGAAAACAATTCGGATGACAAAGAGGGTAATTATTAATACCTTATATAAAAACAGTTAAAAAAAATAATTTGTACAGTTATTATACTCTTTGAAATACTTGGGGAATTCCATCTTGATAGAAATGACACATCATCTAAGAAGGAAAAAAAAATACATCATGGCCAAACCCACATCTTTGAATCTGACACCAGTTTAAGTACATAAGGAAAATTGGGACTTCCCACAGCTGATGGATTCAGCAAGTTATCCGTTGCGTATATACTACCCTAGATTAGGATAAAGCTAATGAGCTAGACTATTAGCTATTAGTAACACACAGGGCAACTCCCATCATGCCTCTACATGTTCCTATCACAGGAAAGTTTATGGATATTTTTTGTTTATATTAGAATATTGTCATATACACATAGTCCTTGACTTAAGACCATAATGGAGCCCAGAATTTCTATTGTAAGTCATCAAGGTCATAATCCAAGGCATTCACATAACCAGACCCAATTTTATGACTTTTTTTTTTCAGCAGCAGCAGTCGTTAAGCAAATGCCATGATCGTTAAGTGAATCAATGTATTCCTATGGGCATTTTTTGCCAGAAACCAGTAAAAAAGACCAAAATCTGCAAAAAATAAATAAATCACAGTCATGTGACCATGGATTGCTGCAACCGACTCTAAAGTTAAGACAGTTACCAAACCCCTGAAATATGATCATGGGACTGCAGGAGGTTGTACAGCTATCAAAACTCCAGAATTAGGTCATATGTCATGGTGTGGTTTCCATTGTAACTTCAAATGGCTGCTAGGTGACTGGTTGTAAGTTGAGGACTACCTATACAGTAAAGGATTAGTCTAAACAGCAGTTTTCCAACAAAAATATATCTATAGGTTCTTTCTACAGTCTCACCTCTCTTATTTATCTCAGCAAGATATAGAACGTGATGTATTGCCATATTAGATGGAACAATGATAGAAATTGTATGAGATTGCTTTCCACTATAATTTTAGGGAATGTTAGGGACTTTATGTTTTCTTTTTTAAAATGTCAATCGTATGGCTTACATTGCAGTTTCATGAGATCACTGGCTTAAATCTTGAGACATTGTGCTTTTAATAATTTAGTAATTTTTAGTAATAATGATTGTCTCAGTGAGGCAGCAAGGAATGAGTACATAGGCTGCACACATCAGGAGCCATTACTTGTTCCTTTACTTTAAAATAATGCATCCAAATCCCACACAAACTTTCCCACAAATATGTAAGGTAAACAATGCAGTATCAAGCACAAGTATCCCTCTCTTGCATGTGGATCCAGCATGCAAATGTTTTTCTTGATGATGTTCACCTATTCATGTTGAATAGTCATCTTCATACATTCACATTGTTGCTAGTTTTGCATCTTAATATAGATTGGTAGATGCATGCAACACTTGTTGAAAAGTATTTGCTATTGGTGCTATATAAATAAGACTAATAGAAGCTCTTGAATTTCCTATTTATCTCCATGTATGACAACTCTTGTGGTCACCATAACCTTGCTATAGTGAGACTGACTCTAAACAGACAAGCCAGCCCAACATAGATTGCTCTTTACTATTAAAGATCCAAAGAGAATAAGAATTGATAATAGTATATAATTATACATATTCAGAAACCTGAGGTTCTTTGTTATTCATGCTGGGCTTCTTTTCGTAAGCTTTATTTTCTCTGAGTTCTTCTGATGTGCTTGATGTATAACATTCATCTCCAACTTTAACAAATTTCTTAGTATTGTCTGGAAAAAGACATATTTGACATTTTTGGAAATGTGTCTTTCATAGGAGACAATTTAACCTTAGCTGTAACTGGAATATTAAACTAAATTAAACTTTTCAAACAATGTAATGTAACATATAGTTATCTTTTCTGCATGTACCCAACAGTGTAAAATGAAGTACGTTTGGTATAGATTTTACAAAAAAGCAAAAAAGCTTATCGCAATATGGTGAATATCATAGTGCCAATGTTTAAGTGAGACTAAAGTAGAATGAAGCACTTTGAAAGAGCTGTATCTGATTCTCAACTGTTCAGTAGATTCACTGCCTTTATACCTCAGATCCACATCTGCAAAAATGAGATCTACTTAAATGCTATTATAACAAATGATCAACTTAACATTCCCTTGGAAATTCTTCATCTTGATATTGAAATTGTCTATTATTTCTGTTTGAAGTGTTTTCTTTCTGTCAACAAACTATTCAAAAGAGACAATCAACAAGCCGAAAAGGGAACAAATAGACCAAAACACCTCCCCACCAGCAATCAACACCCAGATGAGCATAGATTAACAACAAGATTAACATCAGACCAACAATCAAGAAGTGACAATACCTCACTCAAGGAACTGCCAAACAAGCTAATAATAAACAGCCCAAACAAAGAATCTCCAAGACCACTCCCACCAATACCAACAGGGCAAACCCCTAGAATATAAACCCCACTCCGTACTAGCACTGATGATGTTACCTAGCTTGGGTAATAAAACGTCTGCAAGAAAACAACCAAGCTCAGGGAGCACCAAGGACCTCTAATTTCAACACTGAAATATACTCCTTACCAGTTTCTTCTACCAATCATGTTTGATTCTTGGACAATGTCTGAAAAAATCCCTTCATTTTTCTTGGCAAGATTTTTCAGAAGTGATTTGCTAATGCCTCCTTCTGAGAGCAAAGCCAAGGTCACTCAGCTGGTTTTGTGCCTAAGAGGGACTAGAAATGCTCTCCCAGTTTCTAGCTTGATGCCGTAACCATTATATTAAACTGGCTCCTTGAAGAGTATAGTTAGCAATTAGAATGTTCTTTAAATTGGGTAGGAGAAATGTGGTGAGATGGCTGCAGAGAATATTGAACTAATGATCTGATTTTTCTTATTTGAATCTTATAATTAATTAGTTTTCTTACATGCAAATAGTAGATTTAAATGAAATCATCAAAAGGCAGCTTAGATCAACTGCTACAATGAGAAGCTGATTCAGCAAAAGTTACTGAGTAGCCTTTCATGACATTTTTTTTGACCTAATGTATTATATAGGCTTCCTGGCTAAACAAATAATTTGTATGCTGAACAATAACATAGCCTTTCAGAATTCTAAATAAGAATGACTTGGGATCAATATCTGAATGAGCAGTACATGAAGGCATAGTATAAAGTTAATGTTGAATAAATTAGTCAAAAACTAGCAACCAAAGACTTCAAAATTAAATCTGAAACTTGACCAAGTCATGTGATATTTCATTGACAAGACTCCAGACAAAGATGTCAAATTATTGTGAAATTCTTTGATCCATTTTGAGATCTCAGGGAGACATTTCAAAATCTAATGAGATCTGATAATGAAACGAGATTGTTCATGGTTTTAAATTTTATTTTGATTGGTAGATCATTTTACAGAAGTAGCCGAACAGTTTGGATTAGCGTATTCAACAAGCATAGCAGTGTGATAAACTTACCACTTGGAAAAGGGTAATGTTGTACCTCAGCATTTTCTGATTTCTTCACAGCTTTTGTTTTAGGAAGGGACCCTGTTGATTTATATGACAGTTTGCAATACTGTTATAGAAATTGTCTTTTTTTTTTTTGAAAAATGCACAATACAGGTAGTTCTAAACTTACAACCACAATTGAGCCCAAAATTTATGTTGTTAAGCAAGGCAGTTGTTAAGTGAGTTTTGCCCCATTTTACGACCTTTTAACAACCTTTTTCACCACAGTTGTTAAGTGAATCACTGAAGTTGTTAAGTGAACCATGCAATCATTAAGCAAATATAGCTTCCCCCATTGACTTTACCTGTCGGAACCCTGCTGGGAAAGTTACAAATGGTGATCACATAACCCTCGCACAGTGCAACTGTCATGAATACAAGCCAGTTGCCAAGTGCCTGAATTTTAATCACATCACTGTGAGGATGCTGCAACAAACTTAAGTATGAAAAACAGTTGTAAGCCGCAGTAAAAACACATACTAGATATAAAGATATTTTGAATGTAAAGAGGGAATTTAAAACTAAGCAAGAATTGAATAGTCAAGGGATTGACATAGCATGGTGGCCACAAGTGCAGATACAATCTCGATATGGGAAAGAAGCTAAAATGTATGGTTTTTATAAAGAATTAACAGAATTAGATCAAATATTAACAGGGACAGGTGAAAAGCTAATAAAGAAAATATATAACTATTAAGTATCAAGATGGAAGACGAGCAAGTAAAGGAGACAATGATAGTATGGGCTAAAATTTTTGGTTATACAATAAATTAAATAAATGGCAGAAACTGTACGATAAAAAATATAAATTAACGATGTCAACTGCATATAAAGAAAATCTTTATAAAATGTTTTATAGATGGCATTTTCCACCCTCAAGTTTGACAAAGAAGTTTAAGGATATATCTTTTGGAAATGCCATCAAATACCTGGTTCATATTATCATATGTGGTGGACATGCCCCAAAGCAAAAAAATCTTGGATAAAAATACATACATGGTTGGAGAAAATGGCAAAGCAACATATTGATTTAAAACCAGAAATACTTTTGTGGGCATGTTACCAGACAAGTATAGGAAAGGGAATACATATTTGATTTTACATGTATTGACTGCAGCCAGAATTGTACTTGCACAACAGTGGAAAAGTGAAGAGAACCTTACAGATGGAAATGTGATTTAAAAAAATACTAGAATGTCCAGAAATGGGTAGATTAACACTTACAATTAAGGAAAAGGAAGAAACTGAATACTTTTTGACTTGGGACTTATTTTATCAATGGTTAGCTGACAAGAACAGAAGCTAGAAACATGGAACTATAAGAAAAAGAACAACGAAAAAGGGAGGCTTGTTAAAATGGATAAGCAAATATTAGTTATATCATTATGATAGAATGAATATTAATGTAATGAATACTGTTTTTGATGATTATTTCCTAAAAATATTTGTACCCAAACAACACACTGTTTAAGCAATAATGGAATTTTATGTTATAAAATAAAAATGTTAAAAAAAAAGATACAGTAAAAACACAATAAATAATTCTATACCAAGGTGCGGATCAATTTTCCCTGAAGGCTGAGTTAATTGCAAAGGGTCTTTTTCTTCTATCTTTCTCTTTCCTTGGGATTTGTGCGGAGTCACAATCTTTGGACTAATGGCAACTTTCTTTGGTCTGCGATGCTTGCTGAAATCCATATCTAAAAACAAGGAAAATACTGAGACTGACTGAGATTCTTGACTACAATTGTGGAAATTTATCACCAACTTCATAGAAGGTAACTTCTTCCTTAGCAAAGACAGATACATGCCACAAGATAGATCTTCTAAACGTGCTACCATCATTAACTCACATTTTCATCATTGTATCAAGTGGCTGGCTTTACATTAAACTTGAATTTTAGCTTGTACTAAAATCACTTTGATATGCTAGACATGTCCCAAGCACACTAATTTTAGTATGAACCACATTCAGCCAATTAGATACAACTTGGATTACTCCCATAATTCCCAATTTCTGTACTACCTGTTATTCACAACTTCTCACTGTCTCCTATAAATTTCATTTTAAGGCCATGATGACAACATCTTATACCTTTAGGAAAGTTGTTCCAAATGGACTGAAGCTTGGAATACCTCTCCAAGTTGTATTCTTTGAAAAGAACTCTCCAGAAACCTTCTATAGAAGATAAATCCTGATTTAGCAACCATGTCAACATGGTGTAAAAAGCTCTGTGGCAACCTTCAGTTTCTTTCAGGTGGAGAGTGTCCTTCAAGAGAAAAAGAGAGCGAAAATGCAAAATTGACCTAATTCTCAAATATATTTTATTCCTTTAAAATGCTTAGCATGCAGTATATATTATTTGTTGTAGTCCATCTTCTTGAGTAGTAGTATCTAATTAGGGATGGTAATAGCCTCAACATTTGAATATTCAATTTTATAAAAAATGAGAAATAATTTTAATGCAATTTATCTAATTTGCACATCACAAAACAAAGACACAAAACTAAATTTTGATTATTTCTGAATTTTGCAGTATAATTTAAACCTGGTCTTAAAGTGTATATATATTTTAGGATGACTTTAACCTTAATATATAGTATACTAGATTTTTTGTACATCTACAGTATTTAGATGTACAAAAAGCCCCCCAAAGTCACTTCGAGAAAAAATGAGCAGCAAATAAATAAAATAAATAAAAAATGATTTGGTACACAAAAAATCATGCAAAATAGAACATAGTATAATGCATAATAAGTGTTTATAAATTTAAGCAGTTATTTGTAATAAAGGTTAAAATGAAATTTATTTTGGAAAAAACTAGAAACTGAGGAAAATTGAATATGAGCTTTTTGGAATTATAAGTAGTCTTGAAAGTGCTTTAGAAATTGAAGCAAAAGGCTAATACTGTAATGCTAAAAGAGTGGGAAAAAGTTACCAGTACCCTAAGATTACTCTCTACTTAATGTCTTTAGACAGGCATTCCTTTGTAGCCATTTGCAGTTATTTCAAACTATATACATAAACTTTGATGTATAAATTGGGAGACACTTTCATTCATACTTTGATACTAAAAGTAATACCCAGGATATACAGTTTCAGACTCTGTTGATTTTTCATCATACCTGCCCAAATAAAAGTTTATACAAAGTAGTCTTAAAAACCATCGCATTTCAATAATTTGCACAGAAGAGAAAATGCAGTAATGAAAAATAAAAACACCAAAGTTAAAAAGTGAGAGATACATCAGCAAAACTGTAATTGAACATGAATTATACATAATATTGTATAAAATAAAACAGCAAATATGCAAATTATTAAATGAATGGCTTAAAAGAAACTGATATATTCCAGTATTGTACTGAAGAGCTATATGTACTCAGATTTTTTCCCTCTCACCTTGAACATCTCTTCAGTGACAATTTCATGATCAGCAAGCCCATGTAGTAATGGGAAGACGTCATCCACTGCCATCGAAATCTCTGTGCGATAAGTCTTCAGTAATTTTCTCAAATCTCCTTCTCCTAATGCTTTATTGGAATTGAACATCCTGGAACAGAAACATATGTACAGAAGGAGTAAACTAATCTTCCAAGTTTATTTTTGGATCTTTGCATGAATCAAACATTATTAAAAGTGTCTGAAGATAATTTAAACTCCAGTTTTGAGGGATCATCAATTATTTTATGAACCTGCCAGCCTCGCTGGCTTTGGAACATTAGACTTGCAAATATAGTTTGCAAAAAGATGATGCTTCTGTCTATAATTTATCTTTTCCAATGACTCCTTGGTTGTTGTTTTTCATTTCTTTCAATATTTCGAAGTATTCAGCTTTGACATGCTTAGCCAGACTGCCCTAATAATCAAGAGATATCACATTGTTGGTCTCACCTCCTAAGTGGTAATCAACACAATATCTGCTTTCTGTAGTTCCTTGTGCTCTTTATATTGCTCCATCTTGAAATAAAGATAGATGAGGAGGGAGGTGGTGGTATGTGGAATAAGATCAACAAAATTTGATTGAAGATACAAACAGAAACTCAGTAATAACACTGATGAATCTGGGAAATAAAAGCTCTCTCCAGGAAAGCCTGTTTAGACTGCTCTATTATTTGAAATATCGTGTTTCTTTCACAGTATTTCACTCCACCCTGTGCCATCTGTACACACTATGTATTACCTTTCTTGACTGGAAAATGAGAAGGTTGTACTGTATATGGGGAAGTGCTGGGTCCCCACCCCATCCCACCCCTGATCCCTTACAGTTCTGATAAGGTTCCATAACTTGCATGAGAGATTTGCCAATTATTTTTTTTATGTTGCAAAGATATGGCTATAATCAGGAATATAATAATATTGAGCACCTATATTCATGTTGTTTGACAAGTTATTGTCATAATTTAATTAAAATACAAATATAGGAGGGCAGGTCAAGAACAGTCAGAGCCTAGGGCAGTCTTCTTTAGTCTGTGATTTCCATACAGAATTGGAATTCTGGAGTTGTAGACCTCATACATTTGAAGGCACCAGAATAAGGAAAGTCAGTATAGGGAGAATATAATTAATTGGAAAGTGGCCTAAGAATAGTATTTAGTGGTTTATATCCTGAATGAAGATGAACTTGTCAGTATATAGATAGATTTTGGCAGATGATAAGCAGTATTTGGAGATTTGAGTATCTTTATAGTTCACAATTAAAAATTTGTGATTGAACATTATGGTGTCATCCCCCAAGCTTTCGGTTTTACAGAAAGCTAAATCCCTGTCTCTTTGACAGTTTTTCAGCACCAAGTGATGTTTTATTTCAGCTGACTTGGGAAAAATGTTTTGCTCAAGGAAGGAAAGAGAAGCTAGACTTTTCAGATATTTTCTAGTTTTAAATAATGTTGTTAAAGCAATTTAATAATAATGTAATGTTAAGTTTTTTGTTATAGTAATAAAATAATGTCATTAAAGCTACTTGTTAATAATAAAATCCTAGGATGATCTGTGCATTGACTCATTTTTCAAAATTTCAATGGACTTCCTAGAATTTTAGAGTTTTAGAAAACCTAATACTACTTTATTGTTTCAATCCATGAAAATCAGGTGAGAGCTAAAAGCTGTGAGTAGTGTTCTTTTATATGGTAATTCTGTGAGAATTGGATCAGAAACTGCATTTCATGAAAAATAAATATACAATTACTCCTAAGTATGTAATTAGTTTCAAAGCACTTTAAATTATTCTTGACAAAATTTGTGGACTTTCCATGGTATTTAATCATTATATCTTCACTAAAATGAAGCTAGGAAAAGCCCACAATAATGATCACCAAAGAAATAAAAGTATACAACTCAAATGATCCTGAGGATTGCTAATGTATTTTTTTACATCCACAAATGTCCATTCTACTTTAGAAACACTTGGATATTTATTAACAGTAAATTCATTTTAACCTATTCTCCAGTAATGTTTTGTTATTACCTTTCTGTAAATATATTAGCTTAACTTTTTTCTCACTCCATTTTGTAATAGTCATAGAAATTCTTCCCTTTTTGGTCCAGATAGCTCAACTAATAACATGGCTATTATATATATTTTTCCTAAGCTGTATCATTTTCCTCTCTCACTAGAATACAGACATTGTTAAGTATTTTAAACACACTTGGAGTGAAACAAAGCATGGCTAGTTGGTGCTGTATACAAGCTATTGAAAAGGTGTTCATTTTTCCACATCTCTAAATCCAGAAAGCAAGAAAAAATGGACACACATTGACCTAGGTAATGATCCATACCTCCATTTTTAGAACTGTACATACTTACATGAGTATGTTTATTGTGGGATTGTACCTCACCCAAATTCATTAATGAAGTGGGAACTGCAAGAAACAGAAGTATGTACTATATTAGACTTTCAAGTAAAATTAGAAATTCAGCTGAAATTGGCACTGGCTTACCTGAAAGCATTGAGGGCTGTTGCTAGTTAAGGATTGGATTCATTCATGGTGCTTAACTATGTTGCTCATCTGATTCATGCAATTCCATTCACTATTTATAAACCATGATTGACTTGATGCTACACACTAGCAGGGACCAACATTTCTTACACGTATTGAATTAAATTCCCATAATCCTGATAACATGTGAATTATGCATATATTTAGAAAAATATGGACAGGTACAAGCATACTTTGGACGGAGTTCTTGTTCCCAAAAGCTGGACATATTTTGTCAGCTACAGATTTTGACTATATGCTGGAATGATTCAGCTGCTAATCAATGATGTGAACTTGGTATCAAAGATTATTCATATTTGTAATTGCAATTGGTTAGCAAATTCTGACCGGAAATTTACATGGAATTTTAACTTGATTGATATGACCATGTGTGATATATTAGAACCTGCCTTGTGGAGAAAGGTTCTATTCATTCAGGCCAAGCATCGAACCAATTCAATTTCCATATGACAGAGTAGGATTAAGAGGCAGGCCTTCTAAGTAGTTATAGTTAGGGTCCCCTCAAAGGTAGGATTGATTCCACCCACTGTTTCAGTGAGCTTTAGATATAATTATTATGCAGAACAACAGTAGATTACAGAGACTGTTGTATAAGCATTTGTTCCATTCTTCCAGGATGCATGGTGAATGTTTTCTATAATATCAGACCTAAAACAGAAAACAGCAGCAGAGATGTTTATTCACATGATAGAATCAGTATTAGAAACAGATTTGCAAGTTAGAAATCAAAACAACAAAAGGAAACTCTGCAAAGGTTTGAGAAAGAATAAAATTGTATTCAATCTCCAATCTCAACTTCAAAAAATTGACAAATGGAACAGATGTTATCTTCCAATTAAAGTTAGATCAGGGAGATGCTGATCTTGTTAATATTCATAAAGGCCACAAAGCTTTAATATATTGATGAAAAGCACTGCAGACAATCAGAACGCTGCTTTTAAGCAATTTTATTCCTGGCCAGAAAAAAAAACCTTCACTCAGTTTATGAAACAATTAAAACTGTTAATTGAGAGCCTTCTTACATTTGTATGGAAACTGTCTTGGTCATGCAATTGATTATTCTGTAGCTGATCACAGTACTGCTCAAGTAAGCTTAATACAGACAAAGTTAACATACTTGATCATCTTCCTTTAGCCATAAAAGGTAGGTTTAAAAGAATTAACCTAGGAGGCATACATTTCCCATTCTCAAGATTTCATTCTGAGTTTCCATTATTCTAAAAATTTTTATGCTACATCCCATATAAAAACATCTCAAGTGATTTATTTTGTATATTCCTTAATCTTCAGGACTTTCAAAGAAAAAATAAGGCCCATGACTCATTTCCCCTATTTACTGTACTAAGCTTCTCAACTAAGTCTAATTTTGTTTTCTTCATAATACCAGAATCTGAGATCATTAGGTGAAGGTGAATGGCAGGAAATTCAAGAAGCTATTCCACATTATACACCATTTAATTTAATCATATAAATTCATTTTTATAAAACAAGTCAATTTTAGATGATTTTAGAGGATTCAAAACATTCTTGGGAGTATCAGAATATGAATAATTAGAAGTTATATGGCTCTAAATACCAGAATTTAGAGTAAAGCTTCATTCCTGAGAACTATATATTTTTCTAGGCAGACCGTTTGCCATTGCCATTTTGCAGGATATGTTTATGCCTCTAAATTCCAGTATCTAAAGGACAATTGTAATAGGAGTTATTGTCAACATACAGCACCTTATTTGGAGGCTTCCCAGAGGCACACAGTTAACCAATATGTTTAATTCCACCACTGCTTTTCTTTTTTTTTGTTGCTATATTAGCTTTCAAATTGATATTTTTCTTTCAAAACACATATTTAAATACATTATGTAATTAAATACAATTACATAATTAAAACCAGTTTGGACTCACTTAATCATATATTCATTTGTACTGTGTGTACTGTTTATTTTAGTAGTCATGTTGTTATAGGGGAATACATGGAAAATATAATGCTAAAAATACAGAAAAAAGCTTTTAGATGTGAAATGAAACAAAAATATGTAATAACAATAGCACTTAAGACTTATGTATCACCTCCATAGTGCTAGTACAGAACTCTCTGAGCATTTTACAAGTATCTGCATATTGCCCCCAACAATCTGGGTCCTCATTTTACCGACCTCGGAAGGATGGAAGGCTGAGTCAATCTTGAACTAGTCAGGTTTGAACTCCTGGCTGATGGCAGAGTTAGCCTGCAATACTGCATTCTAACCACCGTGCCACCACAGCTCTTGTAATGTATCTACCTAATTTATCCAGAATTATTCTTAAAATATTATTGAATTCACTTGCTGCCTATCTCGCCATGGGACTACTCTAGAATTATAAGGTAAAGATTTGAAACTATTTTAAGTTTTAAATCTTTAAAGAATCAACGACTTATATACGAAATCAGTTGATATGACTAAGTAGCTAGATATTTCTGTTGTTGCAAACATCAGTTTACACATTCAAAATTATCAGTCTATGAGACTTTTTTGCTTTAACCTTTAGGCAAGTTTACCTTATGTTATCCTATTGTGTTTTACACATCTTCCTGTTACTTTTAACTAGAGATTTTTTTTCATAATTACCACCGATATTTAATTGCCAAGAATTCAGAAAAATGATAGCCGTCACCAGCACACTGATAACTAAAGCCATTGTTTAAAATTCCTGTTTTCGTCCAATAAGCTATCAAATTATCTACAAGAACTGGTTTGCCAAAGTGTAGGGTCTCTTAGCAACTACTTATCTACTAGGTCAAATAAGCAACCCATTACTTTTTGTGCAAATATCTAAAACCATTTGAATCTCAGTGTATCAACTGCAAGTTATATATACTACATCTCTTAGGGCCAGACAGATTTTTGTTTTCTTTTTCCCCTAGAAAATAACAGCACTTTCTGAATCACTGGGACCAATTATTATTTTTCCTTAAGGGACACCGTTTTAGTTGTCATGGTTTGACTTTGCAGTTTATTGTGATCCTCAATGTTACACAAAGACTATGAATTCTGTTCCTTTCAATAGCCATGTATAGCTTCTTAGGTTAATAAATTGGATATGATCTTCCAATCTCCAGAAATGCAGAGCTGGAATACAACACATTAATTCACTCTTCATTTTTTTCTTTCTCAGACCTCCATATTACGTTTTTAGCAAAAGGTTTTAAGTATACCCGGTCCGATTCAAATGCTGTACATAACGGATAAAGCATTATCTGTCTAAGCAGTTTGTTGAAATGCATACATTATTCTCATGGAATGTAACCTGTTCACATCTACTTTTTTAAGCTTATAAGCACTGGAACTTCAGATTTCTTTTGCAAAT
>JANHFL010001034.1:179404-211587 GCA_032468155.1 Oxyrhabdium leporinum
GCAAATGTTATAGTTTTTTCATAACTAATATTTTCTCTTTGTGAATATTGCTATAAAACTAAAAGACTATCATCTTAACCTTTTCCATGGACTATTTTTACCAATCCTTTCGGTGCTGCTGTTGCACAATAATGGAGCCCAACATAATTATCTACACCAACTCCCAAATAGTCTGGGTACTTTAAGATCTAAGTTAATTCCTCCAGAGAGTTCAGATATCAAACTAGCAGTTCTTGTATTTGTCAAAAGTCTCATAGAATCCTGGTCTGACTTTTCTGATATTCATACGTAGATGCTGATTTTCAGAAGGAACTGATTCATTGTAAGCAGTTGAAGTTGCTGTCCCAGTTACCCAACAAGACGACAGACGCTTTCTTTTTGCTTTATCTGAAAACCCTCCAATTCCCTTGTTGTATTCAAGACAGGAGTCATCTTTATTCTTATTAACATCTTCAACTGGCTGTTCATCCCTGTTTGAAGTCATTTCTTTCCGCTTACGAGCTTCTTTCTCTTCCTCTGCAATTTTCCTAAAATGCTCTAATGACTCAACCTTTCTCCGTCTTTCTATTGTTTCCATTTGTTTTTTGTCCACAAAGTCCTCAAAGTACATTTTTCTCTCATTCCTCTGATCTTCAAGGAATTTCCATTCAGTATCTGTCATCTTAACACCACTGTACTGCTCCAATTTCTCTCGCGTAACAGTGTCTGTACAAAATATATCAAAAAGCTGTTCTGAACTCCTATTGAAGTCATCTGCTTTCTGAATAAACAGTTCATTTTTTCTTCGCTTTCTGGATTGGTATAACTTTGAGAATTCTTCATATACTTTCAGAATATGCTTCTTTATGCTCTGTGTTGCTACGGTATATAGATTGCAAAACAACCAGTGTTCCTGCAAAAGTTCAGCAAGCAATTGGGCAGCATCTTCTTTGGATCGTTGTGCTTGACCAGCCCTTTTTGGATGCAACAAATACAACATGTTTTGAATGACATCCTTCTTTGTAGGCAGAATTCCTTGTGCAAATTCAGATGATTCCACATAATCAACAGTTCCCAGAGTCTTTTTTGCTTTTATTTTATCCAAAGCTGCCATAATTCCTGTTTAAAAGTCACTCTATATCAAAAGCTGAAAAAGAAAGGAGACATTAGCTAAAATAACACCAACAATGAAAATGAGAATTTTAATTCAAAAACTTTAAAATGCTATAGAAATAGTTCTCGCTTAACTATCGTAATATGGATCGCAACTCCGCCACTAAGCAAAGCAGTGAAGTGGGAAATCACAAACCATGCCTTCTGGCTGGGAGAGACAAGACTACTCAGTTTCACACCTTTAGCATTTGTTTACCTTACGACTCCCCCACCCTTTGGAATGCTCAAGTGCTCCCTTACTGTCAAAAGCAATGCAATCACACTGGCAGCCTAGGACTGAGTTGCAGGCAAGTTACACAGCTTACAGTACTCTTGAAATCTCTTCCTTTCCAACCTCTTTTCACTCTACTTGGGGGGGGAGGGGGGGAGAAAAAAGGCTCTCTTTTGGCCCTTTCCTGCTGCCAGCATGATTGCATTGCTTTTGATGTGTAAAAGAATAAGCTTATTGTTTCATTAAACTGTATAAAACATTAGCATATTATTTTATTTATTGAAATAATTCTGTTTTCAATTACCTCTATTGACAGAGATAACTAATATTTTCCCAAACAATACAGATTTATAAAACAATGTTTATACAACAAAGTATATTTATTTTATTAAATTTATATCCTGTCCGTATCACCATTACAACTCCTCTCAGGGATATAACCTAAAAGACAAATAAAATCAACAAAGCCATACCATTGCTATATCCTGATTAAATTGCATTATGTTTTACAGGATCTGCCTTTTAAAATTATTCTGAAGCTACAGTTGGACCAAAATGCCTATTTGTCTGCAGGTGAGAGCTACTTTTCATACATTCCGCATTGACCAATGGGCAAATTCAAAATGAATTAAAGCCCAACTTCAGCTTAGCATCCAATAATATCTGAGAGACTAGGCATGCACTTATCACATAAGCAGTGTCATCTGGCAGGGTCTAGGAGGCATGTTTTTTCTGCTTTCATGCCTACTGAGATTTAGATACTGTGTAGTTTTGCCCCAGCCTTGTTTTTTTTAAAGACTCTTAAGACTTCACTTTTCCCACAGGAACTGGCCAGAAGGTTTTATTACTACCTTGACTATTTTTAAATTCTTTTTGATTCAATGAAGCTGTCTCTGTATGTATTTGTAAAATATTGTAAAATTTTACAGTTGTGTACTATGCCCTAATTCACATGACAACAGGATGCCTATATAAATTAAAATAATTCAGGATCATCTTGAAATAGCTTCTACCTATTCAGGACACAGACCTCTATTTGGATTGCTGAAGGTTCCTTCTCCATATAAAATCTAGGGAAAAATAAGGACATCTTATTCCTCAATGGAATGGAAACCCCATGTGGAATGCCATCCCACCAAAAATCTCAATGGTTCCATTATTCTTATCCTTTAGAAATTCCTTAAAAGATGACCTATTCAGAAAAGAGTTTAAGATTTCCAGTGCGTATACCTATTGTATTTCTAGTTATAATTTATGAAAATTAATAGTTTTGCCATTATTTCTCAATTAGTCTGCTTTTCTATTATACTACACAAGTTTTTAGAGTGTGGCAATATATGTATTAAATGAATACATGTATATTTTCCACTGGTGGAAACTGCAATACTCCCAAGTAAGCAGGTATTCTCTCAAAAGTATTTTCTGGAGCCATCTGCAGTTGAACATAAGTTATTAATCACAGCTACATTAAACCTGCTCTACACTATCCACTTTTAAATATTTATGTTCTTTATTATACACAATGGAAATTCTTTGCATCTTTTCAAAACCATAGTCTATGAAAAAACCTGACTTAACTGCAAAGCTTAAACTTGAATTTCTAGAACTGTATACATTCTTAAATATTAATCCTGCCTACTTTAATTACACTTAAACATATGTGCAAAGAAATGCTGCCCTAAACAGAATGCACTTTTCTTAGATATGAAGAAAAAGTATGGAGAAACAGGAGAGTAATCGGTACTCCCAATGTACAGTGCTCGATTTTTATCCAATAATGCAAGAAGAAGCCTTCAAAATACAAACTTTACATTGTTTAACTAGATTATAGTTGTATAATTTCCAGCAGCTTGCAATTAAAACAAAAAAAAAGTTGCACGTCTGCAGGGCAGGTGGCCAAAGAAAACATAAGACAACAGGAGGGTGGAAGAACTGTAATGGATGAATAGGATAATTTAACCTATTAGTATTTGGGCGCCACAAAACTCTTCGCTGCAACACATACATAACAATTATTCATTCAAATTGTATACCGCCCGATTCTGTTCTCTAACCTAGCTTTCCAAAACAGGGTAGACGAACTCCACCAGCCACCTCAATCTACCCTGCTGTCAGCAAACTTCAGAATACCTATAGGCTCTTTATTTGCTCGCTGGGGTGTGAGTGACTGAGCGCTGTCTTTCCAAACGGAGAATGAGAAGCCCCTCTCCATTTGGCAGATCCCAGTCGCTACTTCACTTCATTTGGCTTTTCCCAAACGAGGATGCTACGTAGAAAAAGCAAAGGGCCACCGGACCCATAAGGAAAGGGGGTGGAGCGGCCTCCTCCCTCTCGGCCTCGTCAAGTCTCTGCCCACTTGCGTACAGCAGGCCATCTGAACCTCAAGGCCCTTTCTTCCCCGGTAGGCCAGCGACAGCGGAACCCAGTCCGGTGAACTCCAATTCCGCCTTTCCTCTCATCCCTCCCCTCCCGTTTCAGATTACCAGAACGGCAATTAAAAAAAACAACGGTAAGGCGTCACTTACAGGCCCACGCGTCCTGCACCATCCTTTTACTGAAACCCCGCGAGACCTCGAGGCAGTAAAAAGGGAAAAGCGAACCCACCTCCGCCATCTTGAAGAAGGGCATATTTACAGCTTGCTTTCGGGGGAATTCCTTCCATCTCGCCGTCTCTATGGTCCAAGCTGGCTTTTAACGAGCGGCTGATGAAAACAGCATTAACCTACCAGGAATCGTCAGCTAGCTTGCGTTTCGTTTTGACTAGTCAGCGGAGACGAAACGTGGGTAAGGGCCTACCAAGTTTTGGAAAACTCTTGACAGGCCCACTTTTTTTCCTAGCGGGAAAAATAACCGACTGAATAACAGCACAGCAAAAAATAAAATAATAATCACCACCATCTAGTAAGGAGAGTCAATAAACACACCACAACTAAAAAGAAGGGGGTTCGCGCCGGGGGGGGGAGAGTTATTTAAAACTAGATGGCACCATCCTCATCGACGAAAGAACTAGCCGACTCACAAAAACAGGGAGGCTCTTAGCCTATCGGCTTTCGGTGGGGAACAACTCGATTGGTCCTCCAAAGGGAACCTGCTTAAATTGCCGTTAATCGAAAACTAGATTCGAATATTGGCCAATCAGCTCTTCTTGGGAGCACCGTCACCTTGCCAACGAGGGCGGGACTAAGAGTAAGTGCCTGCCGTTCTTCCTACTATATGTCAGTGCTTAGACTTGGAACTTCTCTTGCTGCGTGTCGGGTTATTTTTTTTCAATGGCTGCAATCGCCGCCAATCACCTATGGCTGAGTAGGAGGGCGCGGACTGGTTTGCGTTTGGAGTATTTCCCTCAGTAACCAATGGCTACGCCGTGAAGTTCGTGTAACAATTGTCGCGTTTAAAGTCTTCGACGTTTAACCCCGTTGAGAAGCTCGCTTGGTTTTGTGATTGGCGGCTTCTCCGTTTTTCTCTCCAGGATACTATGCAGAGTGATGCGCCACGGGTTTGGGTTTTTTCCCTGGACGGAAAGTGCTTATCTTTTGATACTGTGCCATCGTTTTTGCTTGGTGCAAATTTCTCTTTATTATCAGATTAACTAAAATTTTAAAAGCTAATCTTGGCACAGATTGGTTTAACTTCATATTATAAGATTGTTATTTATAATAGTATAGTAATAATTAATATTAAATGTAATGCTATTAAATAATGCACCCAATGAATTCGAAAGTATGAGCCTCCTCTCCCAGAGGACTTGTAGTTTAAAAACAAGGAAGTTGGAGATAAAGAAAACATTAAAATTAAAATTATTAAATTAAATTATTAAATTAAAAATTATTAAAATTATTTTAATTAAAGATACTAAAACTGAATTACAACAGAACACTGGAACTGCAGTGTTGTGTCAAATATTTAATCAGCTAATTTAGTTTTGACTGATGAAACTTTACTACTGTGATCCAACCCTTTACTAGGTTACCTGTTTCTTTTGAATATTAAGGAAATTGAAGTTCAGCATAACTGCAGGCACTAAACTTTGATATAGACATTAATAGGTTTATTTTGGATGCTTGTTTATTGAAAGACTCATGTTACAACCCACTCAGTCATTTAGGGAGCAACCATTTCCAAAGCTATTTTTGATAAATCAGTGATGCTCCTAAGGAACAACTAGCAATTAGAAAAAAAAGAAGATGGAAAAGTTGAAAACTGGACAGATTTGGTTGCACAAATTGGGAAATATGGTATATAAAGTTGCTTTGCTGCCTATACTACCAAGTATATGAGAATTAAATGCTCTATATATCATACAATATTTCATTGTTTAGTCTTATTCAATGCTGGACTAGCAATGACAGTTGATTTTAGTAAGGCAATGTAAATTCCCTTCCTGCAAAACTAAAATGTTAGATAGGTTCCCTATTTCAGTACAGTTATTGGTGAACTGTAGCTTTCAATAGCATGAGCAGTGTGGAAGGATGCTGGGAGTTATAATTTAATTATATGTAGAGAATCATGAGTTTCCCATGTCTTAATGGAGCTAAAGAATGGAGTTCACTTTCATAAGCTTTGTCAATGACAAAGAGAGAGAAAACTGAGGGTCAATCAGTGAGTGGCTTCTTATTGTTATAACTCTGTTACCTCCTAAATCAGAGAGACAGAGCTTGAGATATTACAGGAGCCTTACTTACTCTTATGTCTTAGTTGTGTCCATAAAATGTTTGTTTCACCACTGACAGAAAAAGATTGCTGGATTCAAAGGGATTTTGAACAACATATATACAAATGAAAACCTAGTTAAAAATCTAAGTTTTCTTTCTGCTTCTGCTTGAACTAATGTGCTAATATAACTTGTGATATAACTAATGGATTCTGTTCACTGTTGCAATGTCAGAGGCCATCTCATAATCTTTCAATTCTTTATACAGAGTCAGAAGATTCAGTGTTGGTTCAATTAACCCAATATTGGCTCTATTTTGTCATATACTAGTTCTTTGTAGCCCACCCTGAGAATAGTAATGATGCCAAAGATTTGACATTATCTTTCTGCTCTGAGGACATAAGGGAAGGTGGATTATATATATCCACATTTTATATATTGCATATATCCAACTTCTGTATATTTCTTCCTGAAACTGTTAAGCTCCAGGACCTGGATAAACTAACACATTATGTGCAGACACCAAAAGTATGAAGGTCCATGAGTGCAATTCCTGGGAGAAGATTTGAGATTCTTAAATTATTATCTGGCTACCCATGTCTGAGCAGTGTCAATAAAGATGAAATCAGTCATATGGTGCCTCCTAGTGGTCAATTTAAGCTAGGATCCTGAGGGCGCAAGTGTTTTGAGAATTAACTCTGGCAATCCTAATCACTTTCTGACGACAAAATTATAAAACGCTAATGGCAACCAAATTCAGGGATCTCTTTGATTCCTTTTCCTGATCATGGATCCTCTGGGTTCAGGCTCTCCCAGCCATGTGTTCTCTGCTCCATTCCTTGCCAGTCACTTGTCACCTAGAAGCAATTACTGTCAAACATATAAGATAGCGCTTCATTCTGTCTACCTGCATTGGATTGCATTCTTTTGTACGTCTTTCTTTTGAAGCCAACATGCCTATTTTCAGGAGTTTCTAAGGAGTTTTAGCTTTCTCTGCAAGTAGCTGAACTGAGCAGCTGGCAGGCTACTGCAGAGAAACAAATTGTGATCTTGAGAGTCACATGATACATTTTTCTGTTTCAGTGCAGATCATAGTTTCACAAGGAGGCTGACTGAGAATGGAAGAGACCACCTTGAAGATGATACTAGTGGAACAAAGAACGGAGACTAATGAGAAATTAAACTGTAATGGAAAAAATAATATCTCATCAAGCAGGTATGTAACTTTTTTGCTACCAATTTATAGTCTCTGCTTTTAATGTAAATACTAAGATCTTGCTGTTTCATGTATGATTTATTTTACAGTAAAACCTGTTGAACTCAGTGGGGCTTATTTTGAACTGAATTTGCATAGGATGGGTTGCAAAACTCATTCAAGAACATTATCCTGGAATGGAATATCCAGATCAACAAAATTTTTAGCCAATTTCAAATGTCTGATTCAGAGTATATACAAAATGCTTTCAAAATTAATGAATGTATCAAAGAGCTTTCATGAGGCAGCCCAACTCCTCAATTTTATGACTGTTTTCAGGTAAAGAAATACAATTTTGTAACATTTGGAGGTGAAATACATACTGTCACTGCTTGGAAAAGTAGATAACAATGGAAAAGATTTGTCAAAGAAGATTTTCCAAAATACACACTACAACCTAGTGTGAAGGTGATGGTATTAATCCATGTGGTTCTTCTTTCTGTTGATAACCATTTTTTAATTCTATTTCCTATAGGAAAATTTATATGGATTACAATGCAACCACCCCTCTGGCACCAGAAGTGATTGAGACAGTTAAAGAAGCCATGTATGAAGCATGGGGCAATCCTAGCAGTTCTTATGAAGCAGGTCTGATAAAAATAATATGGAAGTATTTTGTGAAAGCATCTTTTTGGGGTACAAGCATGTCTAATGATAAAGGAAGTATCTAATCTTGAAGGATTATTGGAGTTAAAGATTTATCAGAAGTCTCAAACATTGAATGGTGAATCATTACAGCTCCAGTCACTTCTAGTAGTAACTATGGAAAATGGAGATAGCCCTAGTAACATTTAGATCTGAATGTTTGCGGTTAAATTATACGTACATACACATGCAACACTGCATTTTTTCTTTGTTTAAAAAATAATACATGGGCTTGCTGCTTGGAAAAGATGGTAGGATAGCATGTAATGTTGCATGTGTATGTACATATAATTTAACAGCAAACAGATTTTATGTGTTATTAAAAAGCAGTATACAAATAATTTTTTAAAAGTGTGTACAATTAGTCAAACCATCAAGCATTTACAATTTAAAGCAGCAAAATAGCTACGTGTTCTTAGTATCTAGTAACCATCATTGGATGTTAATATTGTTTTGAGGCAACAATGGTTAGATAACTTTTTTTATTTAAGGAGGAACATGCCATTTTAACACTAGTAGAACAAAGGATTACTTAAGTCTGTCTCACTCACAGACTGGGGAATAAAGTGAAGGTAATTTCATGGATACAAGAATGAAAAGTGGTGTTGCCGGGACTTCTCTGTACAATGATTCGGCATAATTGGGAGAAAAGCCCATAATTAAATACACATGCTGTTAGTATGAGGAACAAAAACCCCAGGATCTACCTTATATGATACATTTTTGTGTCTTGACTCCACAGGTCAAAGAGCAAAGAGAATCATAAATGAAGCTCGTGAAAGTCTAGCTAAAATGGTGGGAGGACCGTTCCAGGACATTATTTTCACTTCTGGAGGAACAGAAGTAAGATATCTGATATTGTTAACACTATTTTGAGCTGGCTTTTATTTTTAAAAATGCCTTCAATTTCTAGCCTTAGTTATATTTATTTTTATTTTCTGGAAATGAAATTCTGGCTGAGAAAAATAAGCAAAAAATAGTAAGTAATTAGCTCAAAGAAAAATCTTTTTCTATCCTACAGAACAACTCTTTAATCTGATTTGTATTTCATTCTTCTTTTTTCTCCAGGCAAATAACTTGGTGATTCACACTGCAGTAAAGGATTTTATGAAAAGCAGCAAACAAAGTACTGTTGCAACAAAAGAAAACCATGAAGAAAAGATTTTAGGGACACTTCCACATATCATTGTATCTTGCATTGAACATGATTCAGTTCGTCTCCCTGTAGAGCACCTGGTGAAGGAACAAAAAGCTGGTGAGCAATTGACATTTTGGAGTTAGGGCCATAACATTTTGGGTGGCACTTTTGAAATGGAGGTGAGGATGTTTCACAAAATGGCTGTTATTATAGGCATGGCCATTCACAAAACACAAATTTAGCAGAACATGAACTTATGAGTTTCTTTACCTCACTATCTCATTTATGGTCTTAGGATGCTTTGGTCTCTCTCTCTCTCACACACACACACACACACATGCATGCACGTACCAGTTTACCTTTATTGTTTTTTTTAATGGGTAGATGAGTTTTCAGAACAAGTATGCATCTTCAACTATTAAAAATTCTTTATTTTTTAAAAAATATCCATGGAATCTTGCAAATCTGTTTGTGCTGTACCTCTCTTCCTTACAGTTCAGTGAATTGGGACATTTCTATGTGAGATGGTTCCAAATGTTATCTGTCTTTTTTGGACTTAAAAAAATACTTCACATCTGTTTCCTAACGGTTCCTGTGTTATCTCCGTCAAGGCCATCTTATTGTCTGAATGAAATACATGTATTGCTTTCTGACATCCTAACTTAGACCATTGATTGTAGAAGGTAATGGTTATAAACTTGAAGAAGGAAGGAGAAAAAAGGTTAAATAAACAGCTTGGCCTAGGAAGAAGAAGGTGTGAGAAAGAAACTCAAGATTACCTGCTTTGATTCTCTTTGGTATAAGAGAGGTCAGAGGAAAACTCTGGCTTTCAAGATCAGACTTTCAAGATTCTGTTATTATATCCTATAATGATACAGTTCCTGTAATTTTTATGGGGTCTGTTTCTTGAGTTGGCTATCTTAAAAAGGTTGATACTTGTGTTATTATTATGAGATTAAATTATTATTAGAATTTTATCTCCTTTTTTATTTAATTATATAGAGTTATGCAAGGAATTTGTAGATGACCAGACCTGGGGGGGGGGGGGCAAGTGCATCATCAGTTTGGAGTCCCTTCGTGCCCATAAGAGACCTAAGTCTCGCCCTCCTTGAATTCCATTGACTCTTATTTATCGCCAATTTGCCTTGACCATTAATAATTCAGATTCTTGTGAACAGCTAGAATGGAATAAATTTTTACTCATTTGAATAACCTTGTTTCCTGGTTTCTTGCATCTGGCAGAATTCATTATAAGCGTTTTCTTAACTCTTAACTTTTTATAAAATAAAGGAGCTAAATTATACCCTGCTTTCAAGCTGTTGCTGAGTTTCTGAGGAGTTCCCCTTTTTCCTTAAATTCTGTCTTTAAACCTGTAACTTTTTTAGGTTTCCTCATGACTACATCTTGCAGTCTCTGTTGCTGAGCAGTTTGACTAGAACTTATCTAATATCCATTGTGGCATCCTTCAAACCTATTGTAAGAAAAATAGCAATTGCTTTTGAACAAATTTGAACTGTGGGATGATTTTCTTCTTTTTATCCTGGTTTGTAGAAGCCACTTTTGTGCCAGTATCAAAGGTGACTGGGCGAGTGGAAGTAGATGATGTTGTTGCAGCAATCCATCCAACTACCTGCTTAGTTTCTGTAATGCTAGCAAATAATGAAACTGGGGTTATAATGGTGAGTTGTAAATTTAATTGTTATAGCTCATAAATTTAAGGAAAATAGTTAGATTTTAATTAATTGAGATTACTCCAGATGTTAGCAAGTACTGACAGTATTCTTGTAAAACATTTTCTATTATTGTATTCATTTAGCCTATTTTCAATCACTGACTGATGAATTGCAAATGACATATGATTGTGACTGTGAGGTTGTTTCAGTTTATTGTATTCCAAGGACGAGGCAATGTCTACAATAATGTTCAGATAACAAAAAAATAAATAAAGGAACAGGTTTATTCATGTATGAGAATATAATGAATCCACTGAAATATATTTATCTTTCTTTAGACTGATGTCTGACCTACAGTATTTTATACATTTACCACATTTTATAAAATTGTGAAACTTTTTCTTTTAAAATATTAAATACTAAATAAATTATATGTATGTATCCTTTCATACACACACACATATTTGAAGTTATTTCTGATCTCCCTTTTGCTAAACTAATGCCAAAATGTGTCAAAACAGATTCTTTAGGATGGCTGCTCTTAACATTTAATATCTTCAAATTTCTTATTTTTTTGTTATTTACAGTATCCCAATGTTCTTGCTCCCATATTTTACAACAATGACTTTATTTTTGCCAGCATAGGTTATTAGATTTTTGTTTATTAAATTGCTAGATATGTATGCAACACATTTTGGCTTAGTTTTTTCTTATAAAATTTGCTAAAAAATAGAACAAAATCAATATTAAGTTACTAGGTAGATTCAGTTATGCTAATCTTATTATGGAGGGAGGCAAATGTTAACAATAGATTTTATGACTGTAGAAAGATGGTAATACCAATATAACAATAGGCCTATTAGTCATAACCTATTTTTCAATTATGAGAGACTAGAATAGCATATTAGTTGATGTAATATCTTTTCTATTTCAGTAGTTCCAAAATGAATTACTAAATACTAATAGGGAAGGAAAGGTAGTGTTTTTGATAAAGTTATATCTCCTGACACCTAACAGTATATTTTTCTCTCAGCCCATCTTAGAACTCAGTCAGCAGATTGAAGTTATCAACCACAAGAGAAAGGCCTCTGGTCTGCCATGGATCTTAGTGCACACAGATGCAGCCCAGATGATTGGAAAGGGACAAGTGGATGTGCGGGAGTTGGGAGTAGATTACCTCACTATTGTAGGACACAAGGTATAGTTTTTCTCTGTTTGGGCTACTATCTCCTTGTTGTGACCTCTTCCGAACTTCGGAGAATTTCATACACAAGAACAGCAGTTTTCACTAAATTAGAAGCCTAATATGTCTAATTTGGTTTGTCGTTTCTGGAAATTATTCTCTTACAGATCTCATGTGACATGCTATTGGAATGTCTTTTGTGGATAGCTATATAGTAAACTCTGCTTTGAATAATCTTACTATGCATGTTGGTGTACAGAATATAAAACAGTGAAACAGTAGTAATATAGTATTTAATTATGCCACATCTTTAGGGAGGCACACTCTGTTAAGTTTGATACCTCTAAGAAATTCTTGGTAACTTTCTTTTTCAAAGAGGAAGGTACAAGAGTATTTGTTATGTTTGACTTGATACTAGCCAATTGTAGTATCAAGAAGTAGAAGTAGTGGGAACATTGAGAGAAATAACTATATAAAGCTGAGATTATCCAGAGAGATGCTTTACTCTCCTACATTGGATTGTTCAAGCAAAGACTGAGTAGCCATCCAGCACTGAGCCTTTTACTTTGAATTCTTACATGGAATATACAGCTCAATCCAGTGCCAAAATGGCTTTATCCAGTTCTGTAATTCTGTGATGAGAATTATCATTTGATTTTAATAATACTTCAGAGAGTCCTTTAAGGATTCTCCAGTAGATGGCCCTCAGGAATAATTTTTGAATAAAATCTTTTTTTTTTTAATCTACTGAATTTTAGGACTCCTCCATGTGACAGCTTTAGCATGCGTTCTTCCACTCCATAAAACTTCTATCATTTTGCATTACTCCTATTACATTTTCCATTTAATTCTTTCATTTAATTATAAAGTTGGAAAAAAACCTTCCTGACATCTGGTCCAATATCTTTGCTTAATAGAGGATCTGTGATGCATTCTTCTTCTCTGGCCAATGGCTCTCTTTGCTTAAATGTGTCTAATCTGCTGAAGAAGTCTCTTCACTCATTACTCTGTTCAATAAATCTTCTTGTTAGGAACCTTATCTTCATTGTTAACTATAATTTATATGCCTTCGGTTTTTATATATTGCTTTTACTGTTATAATTGCAGTTTTATGCCCCACGTATTGGAGCCTTGTATGTGCGAGGACTTGGTATGAATACTCCTCTTCACCCCATGCTGTTTGGAGGCGGGCAGGAATGGAGTTTTCGCCCAGGGTATGGTGAATGGGAGCACTGGATGAACCAAATGAATTGTTAGAGACAAATGTATCGTGAAACTCTGGCAGGATGTATAACTTTCTTTGGTTCAAAAGCATGTAGGCAATGCTTGATGACATGTTCAGGACTGTAATCTAAAAGAGGGTAGTGGGGTAAAACCCATCATGAGCAGAAATGGAGTATTTTGTTTTATTTGTATTTGTTTTTATTTAGCAAGTAAAAGTAAACAATAAGTAAAAGTAAATAAAAAGTATTCTTTTAAACCCTGCTATGCTGCCATAAATCAATCCATAGTTTTCACTCAAGGCAGAATAACCTAGCTGAAATTATTACGTTTTAGACAAATTATGAAAGGACCTAGCTGTCTTGAGAAGGATCACTTGTAGGAAAGGCAGAAAGAATAAAGAAGAAAAGACTAGCAGTAAACTGGATGGACTCAGGTACAATGGTGACATGTATGCCATGGGAAGACCTGAAGGGCCAGGTTGGGGACATATTGTCTTGCAAAAGGTCTGTCTATATTGTCACCAAGAGTCAACACTAACATGATGGCACAGAATCAGTTAAAAATGGTAATCATTAAAAATTAAAGTTTTATTGCAGAAACACAACCATCTTTCCCCTTCCATCTCTAAATCTAATTTATAATTCAGTACAAACATGAAAACACCTCTCTTTATATCTCTGAATCAAAAAGTATGGGAAAATAAATAGATGGATCCCTATCTATTTCAGTGTTCTGCTTTTCAATTCCAGTTGTCTGATTTTATCTTAAATTGCAGAAAATGAAATGCAAGTAAGATTAGAGGGGAGAAGATAAACAGTACAGGAGAGACTATGCTGAGAGTAGCAGACAGGCAGAGAAAATGTGTGAAGGAAGAGAAAAGCAGTAGGATAAGGATTGCAGAAGAGTATAAAATGAATCGAGTTGGGAGAAGGTTGAGGGAACTGGATTGAGGCAGCAATCATGGAAATACAACTGAGAAGGAAAATGAGTGAAGATCACAGGAACAAAGGATGAGACTTATTTAGGTAGGTAGGAAGCAGAGGTGGTATCAGGTAGTTAAACTCACAGAAGAGAAGCTGCAAGTAGAAGTAACACAGAAGGTAGAAAAGATGATGGAGGAGATAAGTGAGCACAGTAGAGGGGAAACTGGAGGGAGAGGAATTTGGAAGAGCAGTAGAGTAATAGGCACTTACGAAGAGCAGAAGTCAGGGCTGATGCCTGAGAAACTGGTTTGAAAAGGAATCATAGGCAGAACTGACACCTGCCATGCCACACATTATGCACTTCTATGCTATAGTGAATAGTATGTAGGTTTTAAGAGTGTGCAAGAGAAGGTGTTGAAATATTTGGAAGAAAAATGCAAATAAGCTAGAAAAATAAGGAGAGGATCTTCTGTTTTCTAGGTAGTATCGATTTTCATTAGAAGTGTTTATTTACTCCCACACATTAATACTGGTGAAATATTGTAATACCTTTGTTATGCTAAGTGTGTATGTAATGTGTTAAACAATTCAGTTTACAGTTGTAGATCTTGTATTTGTGCAACTTAAAAGTGTATGAATAAAAGTTACTTTTTTTTAGGACTGAGAATACTCCAATGATTGCTGGTCTTGGCAAGGTAGGCTTAAAAATAGTAAATAATACAAATATGCAATGTGAATAAAAGCTGTCTTATTGAATAGTGTGTCTTTACTATATTTTTTTTTAAAAAGAAGAAATAGATATCAGCAAGTCATAGATTTAAATGCAGCACACATATAGCTGAAGGAAAGTAACTCTCCAGATTCTCTGAGATTTTTTTGCTTGGGCTTAGGCAATGCCAGTATTCTTTAGATTCTAGACTCTTGAGCCAAGTCTTCATAATTTGAGCCAAGTTTTCTTTGTTTGCATGGCGACCCAAAGTTCTAGTCCTAGACTTAGACTTTCAGATTACTTTAACATATAGTGAGATAGTGATAGATGATGTTGCAATCAGATGTTTCAAGCTATCTCACAATTATTATTTTTTTAGCATCTTGAAGTTTTCAGTCTCGGCAACTGCAAAAGTAGCTTATCTGACTAAAAGTAAAACATCAAGATAGAATATAAACAAATCGCAGGGAGTGGAGTCCACAGGAACCAATGCTTTTGTCATTTGTCTCCTTTTGATACCTCCCTCCTAGGGAATGGCTCTGAGTGTTGAATGTGGGTACTGCAAAATATGTTTTGCATGCTTTGAAAATAATGGGGGAGGGGGGAATCTTTTGGACCTACCTGGTATTAATTAAAAAAATGTTAGGTTTTTGAGTAGCCTTGAAAAAGACTTTCAGGTTTCTCCCAATTATTTTTGAAGTATGTACAGCAGAATACCGCAACATTTTCTATTACTTTTTGTCTTTAAGATTGTTTTGTAGGTATTGGGTTTTGTTCAGTAGATTGGAAATTTTGGGGGATCCTGTGGAGGAGATTCTACCATATTAGCTTTTTGTCTATCCTGGCTAATGAAAATAAACATCATATGGTCAGGTGTACAAGGAAACTGAATGATTCCTTTCAAATTTGGCTCTAATATTTAACATGATATTCTCACCTTCTTTTGCAGGCAGCTGAATTGGTGAATGAAAACTCTGAGCTATATGAAGCTCACATGAGGAAGGTTCGGGATTATCTGGAAGAAAGACTTGAAGTAATTTCAGTCATTTGTCTATTTTCTGTATAATTCTGCAATCTTTATATGGGAGCAGGACATGACATCAGAAAGCTATATTACTCTGTACTAAACACAGTCATGGGGCAGTGATGCCTTTCAGTTTAAATGAAAGCAGGGCAAAGGGCAAGAATGCTAAAAATAGCAAATGGACAGAAATGACACAGAAAACACATTGGTTCAGATTATAGATACATGTATCACGTCTGGATTAACCTCTGACTATTGTAAATGCTATTTTATTTGTAATGGAATAGCACTGAGGTCTCTTTGAATTGCCTTTCATGGAATTCATTACTACAAGAATTGTGACAAATGTCTTACTTTGATTTTCTCAACAAGGTAGACATAACACCTTTCAGATATTCTTCCCACACCTGTGAGCAAGCTGATAATTAATCCTGTTAGTGCTATACTGCAAGTTATATTGCCAGAAGGGTAATATTACTGATAAATGTTTTTATTTATCTAAAATTATAAGATGCTTTTATTTTTTTCTTGAAGTCAGTGATATCTGTGATATGTATGTGTGCGTGTGTGTTAATAAGTTAGTTGACATTTTATAAAAAGTTATTTCATATTCTAGACTATATTTGGAAGACAAAATATCCATTTTAACTGTCGATTGGAAGGCTCTAAACGACTTTGCAACACGTGTAATTTTTCTATATTGGGTTCAGATCTACAAGGTAACGTCTGTGTCTATATTTGCACTGTTCTTTAAAAACTAGTCTGTGATTGATTTATGGGATTTTGTATTTAGTGATCATTACAAAATTTATTGTTAATTGCTTTTAAAACTAATCTCTATGCCTTAGACCAAATCAAGAGGTTATCAGCATGCTTATATGTGCTTAGTCAAATTTGCATTGTAATTTCATTATGAAAATGCCAACTAGAGATACAAGATCTAAAGATATTTTTTTACAAAATGAATTCTGTAATTAGTCAGAAGGCATTTTTCTGTTTTGTCCTTGAAATATGATTTGAAATATGTGTTTCGCATGTTCTAATTTGGTTGTAGCAATTTTATATGTGTAATCCTAACATTGGTTGTCAACATTCATGAGATGCCAATTTTACCAAACTATGAATAAGGATTGGTTTTTAAAATTATATCTAAGTTATACTTAATATCATAGGCAAAATTACAAGCAAATTGTATGTGTTTCTTCCATGCTTAGATCCATAGGTACTTCATGAGAAGGGAGCAGATATATATCTTGTTTTTTTCTGTAGGTTGGCTGGTGCTCTCACGCTGTAGGACTTTGCTAGCCAGTGTTGGGGCAGCCTGCCACTCTGAAAAGGGAGACCAGTAAGTAGTCGGTGTTGTGGAATTAGGTTCCTGTAATTGGAGGGCATATGTAAAGAAGTTTATTTGTGTGTGTATTTTACAAAGAATTAATCACTTAGAGTCATCACAGCTCTCAATTTCTCATATTACCTAAGAATTATGGAGAGTGATGATGATAATGTTACCTCTGCTGTGAAGAAAGACATTGTTAACAGTGTTTTGTGCTATTTTATCCATACTTTCAGAATTTCATGAGCCACAGCAGCCATACTACCTTCCCAAACATTATGTTGCCACCTTTCTCGTAACAAGCAAGCTATGCATTGGTAACAATATTAGTGCTCCTGTTAACTAATTGACATTAACCTATGTTGCTTAACAACTAGTGTTTATTTAGCGTATAGCATAGAGTACATGGATATAACTAGTCAAAATATATAAAAGGAGCTCATTGTGGTACATGTATTATGGAAATATGTAGTCATTGAGGAAGTCAAGAAGTTATATATAAGTTATAGGTTACATTTTGAAATAAGTTAGTTCATGAGAATGGGAATAAGTGTTCTATAGATACATTAATATCTAGGCCATTTTTCCAATTAAATGCAGTATTTATTAGCTGGAGAAAATCTATTTTTCCTGCTGTGTAAGCTCTCAAATAGCAATTAGTCAACCATTCTAACTATTATATACTTAACAGCTAGTAATGACAGGTGACAAAGTATGATAAATAATTACAGCCCTTACATCATTGTAATTGCCCTCTTTCTCACTGATTTATAATTTTATCCAAGAAATAAGCACCATTCACAATATTATTCTCTGCAATAGGAACAAATATTATATAATTGTGTTCCTCCATGGATCTGCTACCAGTTGACTCTCTATATATTATTCTTTCTGGACCTTTAAGAGTAAGATGCGAGGAAAGAGATATTATGCAGCCTTGATAGAAGTAGGGGAAGAATTGACTATTTAGAAGCTAAGAGTATTTTGATTTAGCTATCCAGGTCATTATAAAAACTGATCAATCTGCTGACATATGTGTTTATTCCTTGTTATGAGCATGTGCTTTGCACCACTGTAAACAAATCTTTTCCCAAATCCCCATAGCCCTCTCTTTTGGTGGCAATGGCCTATATAATTAATGGAGTATGAGGAATTATGATATTGCAAAACGCTTTTGTTCTGATTAGACAGAGAAATGTAAAATGATGGACCAAGTATCAAGAAGTTACTTGCTGTCCATACTGTGTGTTGTATACAGTATTTTAGATACCACGGGTTTGTATAAGTACTTTGCATTTATATCTTTCTTTTCAAAAGACTTAAAATCATACTCTGAAACCTACAGAATATTTGTTAAAATTGCCATAGGCATTTTGGAATGCAAATAACGTAACTACACAATACTAAGAGACTTATTATAGTTGCTTTGCTGCCATCCATGACTTGAATCCATAATGTGGTTTGTTATTGATTTGTCTTTCTCTGTCTCACCAGTCAGTTTATAGCACAGTCACTAAATATAATCAAATCTGAATTTATCTGTTCATGTAGTTAAAATGGTTAATTTAAAAAAACATTTTTAATATAATTATGATTCTTCTGAATCTTTTCATGCTGGCTTCTCAGTTGTAGGTGTTCTATCTTGGCTACATAAAGATCTGGATTTGAAGTTTAAATTATAAATTTGTTATTAGCTTGTGCAATAACATACTGTATTAAAAATTCACAACCTTTCATCACAGTTGGTTCCATAAGTCATTAGGAGTATGTGTTGTATATAATAACTTTTTTAATACTTAAAAGCTCTTAATGTTTAGCTTGTCATCCATATCATATTTATTATTGAACATTAATCTCTTTACATTAATCTAATTACATTACTGAATTGTGTGGTATGGTTTAATTGTCTATTGTCCTTATGAAGTCTGGAATTCTGTAGACCTCAGCATACAAATTTGACCATACTTGAATTTCTATTGAAACAAAAATATCTTAGAAATAAATGTTTTTTGGACAGGAGGAGCTATGCATAATTTGTTTCCTTTCTCTATATACTTCTCAGATCACCATGGTAAAAATACTGTTAAAGGTTATATTTTGCTTTAATTGTGTCTCTGTTCTCCAGGCCCTCAGCTGTTCTGCTTAGCTGTGGAATTCCTTATAATGTTGCACAGAATGCCATACGCCTCAGTGTGGGCCGTGATACAAGCAAAGAAGATGTGGATTTGATCGTAGAAGATTTGAAACAGGCTGTGGATGAGTTACAGTAGGCTGGATACTTATAGACAACAACAACAAAAGATTCTGTTCATCAGTGTCAGCAAGTGAGCTTATCTAGTTCTGATACTGCATTGCTCAATGTGTCATACTTACATCTGACATATTGTAAGCTATTATGTTGCCATCAATTCTATGAAACAGATTTTTTGTTGAACATCAAGTAATTTGTTTACAACTTTTAAATACCTAGGAGCACTGTCTGCATATATGAGCACTGTTTCTCCCCCCCCCCCCCCTTGAATTTAGCACTAGTAAATCCAACTGGTGAATTATGCCTTTTAACATGTTTTACCAAGCAGAACAAAGAGCAAGGAAATATTTCTACTGGATATTTAGAGTTGGTGCTGAGCAGAAAACAAATGTGAATATAACGGTTGTCCCAAAGGTGCTTTTTCCAAAAGGCAACTGAGATTTCTTTTTTTTTCTCTTTGAAAATGTTTACTTCTGATCCAAGAAGCTTCTTCATTTATGTCTATGGAGATTCTCAATCATCCAGGTCATGGCCGTCCCAAAGTATTTTTTTTCCAAAAAGCAACTATACTATATTGGGGTTTTTTTTCTTTGAAACGTTTCACTTCTCATCCTTCTTCAGCTTCTTGGATGAGAAACAAAAGGTTTTCAAAGAAGAAACCCAAGAAAGTCCAGTTGCTTTTTGGAAAAAGCACCTTTGGGACAATCATGACCTAGGAGAAGGAGAATCTCCATAGATATGAATACAATAGGTAGAAGGTATATACATTTATATACATACACATATGTATATGCCTGACATATGCATACATATATGGTCAAGTAAATCTCTAAATTTGAAAGAATCGGGGATTTGCCTTGGAGATGTCTATGTTTAACCCAGAAATGTATAATAATAAATAGTTCTAATCAATGCATGTATGCATATACTTATGCATATGCACTGTGAAAGAATGTATAATACATCTATTAGAATTAAGTAACAGAGAAAACCAGAATATTGGTTACATATAGGCCTGCTTCTTTCCATTTAACTTAGCATTAAAGGGTTATTTATAGTTTTATGTAGCTAAACCTGTTGCCTTGAGTTTTGCAAAAATAAAAGTGGGATATAAATCTAATAACTAATTAACTGACAAGTAAATCATGCTGGAAGCAACTCAGATGTTGGGAATCTGAATCAGGGGTTGTTGCTGTCCCTTTCTGCCATGAATGGCAAGAGGACAGAATTACCCACAGCAGTAATTCTCTTTTGAGAAGAAGCAGGTGCTGTGATAGAAGCTGGGTTTCACTGTCTCTGTTTGTTACAAATCATGAAAAGTCATAAATATCATAAATAGGAGATCTGTTCTCACTTGAAAAATCCTACAAAAGAAGAGATAATGGCAGCTGGGAATATATGTGTATTTTCTTTAAATGTTGAATTTCAGAAATATGTTGGAATTGACTTGAATAAGTGGAATAAGGTTTCTGTGTTTTGCTTATTTTTACTGGATCCACTGAAACATTGTTTGCTAATAGTGATGGAGCTAAAGAGGTAATGTTTGATTTCTTAGTACTGTACATGCTAAGGTTTTAATAGGAAATTCTCCAGTATAAGTCACTTGCTGACCTTTCATAGTATTATTTGTTTTATATGGCAGCATGACCTGTACTAAATGGTCAAAATGGGTTATACTGTAAACAGATGCCCCCTGTAAAATGTAAGCATAATTATGTCTTACAACTGCTTAGTTATTCATAGAAAGATACAACATACAAAGAAGCAACCAATTCATGTATCTGATTTTATGTTGACTGTAATTTAAAGCTAATATAAGAATTTTATTCTTCTGTATTTTTAATCTCATTTTTTGAGAGTTGGCCTTGCCCACCTCCTTTAACTATGATACTGCAGGAAGTTTATTTGTTGAATCTCTGTCTAATCATTGTGGGATCTGAGAGAAAGACAGTTTATCAGGAACCTATAAAATATTATCTAATTTTCCAGTTTCCCTCATGTTCAACAGTTCTGTTTAAATATTTTCATGAAACAATAACTTTAGAGATCTATATCCAGATTTGTGCAGATTCATGGATATTTTACATGACAGTAGTTTTTGAAATCAGTGTGATTGAATCCCTCTTCCCCATTATCCACTCTCTCTGCTCTTAGGAGATGTGTTTGGAAAATGCAGCCTCTTTCCTCTGTCCAGCAAACCGATTCTTATTTTGAAACCCAGTACAGTTTAAACCCCAAATATATTCTTATAATTTGGAAATATCGCTTGATTTGCAAAGGACTCATGAAACAATTTCCTTTCTTTGACTATTGATCCCTCATCTATTTCTGTCCCTGATCCAAAATTAGGTTTATTTATTTATTTATCCATTTATTTATTAAGTAATTTATATAGACTTATGGATAAATTTATAAGGAATGTTTGTGATGGAGGCACTGTATAGGAGACAAAAACATATGCTTAAGTTTGTACTAGATGGTACTGTGTTGTTTTCTAAGAACCTGTATGTTTTCTGTGAAACAAATAAAAAATATTGAACTGAAATTAATTATGAAGGACTAAGGTGTTTGTGATAGGAAAACTGGAGTGAAAACTGCAGTTAAACATGTGGTAAACATTAGAGCAAGAAAAATGTATGTCTTACTAGTAGTAGAAGATTGTCTAAACAAGGGAATATGGATGGAGAAATATTTTGACATGCAAATTATGATAAAGAATACGGTGTAGTCTGTCATGAGGAATTAATATTGAAAAGGATTAAAATGTTTGTATGTAACAGTGCTTCTGCCAACTTTCTTTGCTTATTGAATTTGTATAAGCAATTGTATTTGTATTGAGGGTAAAATTATTCCATCTCAAGTGACCCAGAAAATGATGAAAATATGGAAGTGCACTTAAAGAAAAGCAAATGGAGACATAGGAAACTCAAAAAGAAAAATAGTAATTAAAGTTTCTTCAGGTTTTTGTAGCTTATAATTGATGAATACATAAAGCAGATAAAATTGCACTGTGCTACTTTTAATGTTTGCTATTTTATAAATTAGAGTATAAAATGTGCTTTATATTTGATCAGTCCACTTAAAATACATTTAACACTTTAGGAGCAGGGGTGAGCTGCTACGGGTTCGCCTGGGTTCAGGTGAACCTGTAGTTAATGTTATGGCTGGTTCGGTGAATCGGCAAATCCCACCCCGGCTGGTCCTGCCCCGCCCCTCCCAGGAGTCTCCACACAACCCGTTTTGGTTGTGAGGTAAGTTCAGGGCCTGTGCGGAAGCTCAGGGAGGGCAAAAAATAGGCCTCCCGGAGGCTCCAGAAGGCTGGAAAGCCTCCAGAGCCCAGTTAGGGTGAAAACAGTTCCACCGCCTTGGTGCAGGAGGCCGACTAGGCCATGCCCACCATGGCCATGCCCACCCAGCAACCCGGTAGAGAACCGGTTGCTGAAATTTTTGAAGCCCACCCCTGTTTTGGAGTTAATGTCACAAGAGAAAGGAGAATTAATACAATCGAAAACTCTGGTATCTCTTACCAGGCCTTGTGTTCCTTCCTTAAGCCAGAAATTGGAGTTCCTATCACCTTTTACCAAGTAATCAGAAAAACACCTGCTTGATATATAAAATAAAAAAATCAGAGAAATCAAGAAAACCAGCAATAAAGCTCAGATAGATGGAAAAACAACATGCTGCTATATTAACTACCAAGGAACAAAACCAGCTGCTGATAGCAATCAGAATCAAATGCTGCTCTGAATCAGGACCTAGCCTTTCATGCATCATAAGCAAGCAAGGAGGATTTTCTCAAATCTCTGGCTCTGCAAGCAAAGCTTCTTGGGAACCAAAAATAAACAGTGGGGCGATTCTAGCATGTGATGGAGCAACTTGCCAAAATACAACAGCTGAAAAAGGTGGAGAAAATAGTGTGAAAGTAAGTTGATAAGGACTTGCTAAACATACACTATAGAAACAAGAGAAGAGTTGAACTTTGTTTATACCACACATAATTGTAGTGCCTGTATACATATTGCTCTTCGATTAGCTGTGAATGCCAACAATTGTTGGATTTTACTGCTATGTATATTTAACCCTCATCATTGAAAAGTTGCTTTCTGGCATTTATCATTTGTTCCTCATTATTAGAGGTGGAGTATTCTAAAATAGGATTGTGGATTTGAAAGAGTGGGCTATATCTAGTGTACACTTTGTGGAAACAGACATTGCAACAGGCTGAATGTTTCTCATTGTTTGCAAAGGGAACGTTTTATATATCCCTACAGGATTGAATAGCAGCTGTTCAATTAGAGAGGACAAATATTAGGACATTACTAGAATAATGCAAAATGTTTTCTCCCAGCCATTTATTCATTTGCTAAATTACAGTATATCCATCCTTCATTGATGTACAGATCTAATCATTTACATTGTGTGCTGTGGACTAAATGTCTGTTGAACTTAATGGGAAGTATTAAGCATTAGGCTTTATGCTGCAATCTTACATTTTTATCTGGAAATAAACTTTACTGAATATTATTGAGCTGTTTAGTACATATACACACATAGAGTAAAAATGCATTATCACAGTTCTGGGCATATTTACATAAACGTATCTGCTACTGAAATTAAACATATAATTTTGAGCAACAGTTTTTACATTTCCTATTCTCCCTTTACAGATAGCTTAGCGATTTGCTGCATATGTCTAATTTTGGAGAAGCAGTTTTTATACAATAAGAGTTGTGTATACTACTAGTGATAGTTTGTATGATTTTGGCAAGTAGGAAAAAAAATCTTTAACCTTGAGATGATTTTATAATTTTTTCTCAATGGGGGCATCTTATCTTACCACCATTAAGCCTCAGCACAGAAACACATTTGGGATAATATACCACAGTCTTACAATCTATATGAAGAATGGCAATTAAGATGGGAGACGTTTAATAACTGCAAAGAAACAGATCATTCAGATCCAACAAAACCACTTTCAGGAGTGCAGTTGCCCCCAAAATATGGAGCCAGGACAGGCCATGCCAGAACTAAGGCAAGACCCTTTAAGGGGATTGGTTGAGAGCGCACAATGTGACTGTGGTGCACCAGAATAAACTAACACATATCGTTCAAGAAAGTCTCCTCGGGAAATTTCAAGGCACCTGGGACAATCTCATTCCAGCCACGTCAGAAGCAGTTAGATGGTTAGCTTCCTTAGATATTGAATTATAACATCTATCCCATTGCAATTCTATGGCTCCATATTACAGTGATTTTATTATGGCTTTATCTTAATTTAATATTTTATCTCCTATATTGTTGGAGCAGAGTTGGGGGTGACAGGATGGAGCTGAGCATTTACTGGCCAGATGCCCTTCCTGAAACCATTCCGAGTTTGCATCAGATATTTTTTCTTTGTGCCCTAGGAGAGGAATATCTGCTGCTACCTAGGATTGAACTCTCAACCTTCAGAGTGGGAGGCAAGCGTCTTCACCACTAGGCCAGCATGCCATTCAAAGCAAATAAAGCAGCAAATTATATGTGTGTATGCACACACACACACACACACACACACACATATGTTGATGTTTGCTGATGCTTTATTTAAAATACATTTGTATATCAGCGATTGCATGATCTCTGTAGATGCTATACTCTACATCGGAGGTGTCAAACTCATGTCACGGCAGCGTCACATAACATGTTGGGACCTTTTCCCCCTTAGCTAAACTGGGTGTGGGCATGGCCAGCACATTACGCATCCGGCCTGTTGTTTGGCAGCCCTGCTCTATATAAATAAATAACCTTGCCAGACTCTTAAGCTCTGTTTGAGCAAAACAGTTCTTCACACAGTCAAAGCATGGGAAGAATCACACCCTACCCTCTGCATGGAGAATCTGCCTTCTGCTTAAATACATTTAACACTGGCCATTCCCTGACTCTTTTGCACATGGAAAGATGGAAATAGTAAAGTTTCTGAGGGGGAGCCTTGCTTAAAACATTATAAGATTAAATGGAAAAGCCTGGCAGGCTGTGGGGGACTGTCTCTGGAGAATGCATTGTGTGCAGCAGAAATAAGCTTTGCATATCATCCAAAGTAATATCAAATCCCATACAGAGAGCATGAACAAGGAACAAGAATCACCCAGATTGCAATAGAAGTTTTAGTATAAGAATTAGGACTATGGGAGAAATATCAATCGGAACCTCTAGCTTATTAGTAAATAAGTTCACTAAAGTGGAATGTCCTTGGAGCCTTTGTGCACCGTAGGCTGAGTTGCTGTTTGTCAGATACATATAGTCCTCAATTACAACCACATTTGGGATTGGAATCTCGGTCCCTGTGTGATTGCTTTGCTCAATGATCACAATCCCAGCACTCCCAATTGCAGTTGTTAAGAGATCTCCTGGGGTATTAAGCTGGCAGAACGAAAAAGATGCCTGCCAAGCTCAGCCACCCTCTGTGTGTGGAAGGTAACTCCTCAAGTGGGATGCAGAAATTGAGTTCTAATCTTCGGGATCCAAGCTCCATTTATGCACCCTGCTGAAGGAGTCCCCCCCCCCCCAAGCAGGCAACTCTTTAAGCCAGCACCAAGAGACGAGGAAGTCCTCTTAGCAGCAGCTTGCAACCTTCCCTTGCCAGCTTCCCCATTGACTTTCTGGGGAAAGCTGGTAGAGAAGATTGCAAATGGCTATCTCATGATTGCAGGGTGCTTCACAAATGGTCATACGTGTGAACAGATTACCAAACAACCATATCACGATCATGCAACTGTGGGTGCAATGTTTTGTGAGGGTCAGAAGTACTTTACATGCTGAAAAGCACCCTTTCAGAGGCTGTCTTAATTCCAGACTGCTGCTGAATAAATGGTCATAAGTTAAGAATTGCCTAAGTCACTACCATCTTCTGTTATCTATTGGTGTTCATGTGTCAAGTTCCTCCCATTTCTTGCTCACCCTCACAATCTTTCACAGATGCTAGGTTAAGATGGCTACATATCCAGACTACTGCAAAAAAGAAAGAATAAATAAGTTGCAAGATTTACATAAATAAAACAAAACATAAGATGAAAAAAATAAATGGAGGAAAAAACAACAACCCAAGAATGCCTGAGCCTTATCATTTGAAGAGCAAAAAGAAAGCTAAGGGGATGAAGATTAGGGATGAAAGCACAGTATTTGGTATACGATTCTTGTTTCCCAATCTACCATCCTGCTCAAACTGGATTGCGATTGAAACCCAGGTTTTCTACCCATCCTGGCCTTCAATCTGAGAACTACAATTCCATTTTTTCTGGAAAGAAATATTAGAGAAGACTGCAAGTCATGCCTCTGAGTTTTACATGATGCCATTTGGCTTGGGGATGAGAGATTGGTGAAGAGTCCATAAAATGTGTCTACTTTCTTGAATGTCTGTGATCTCCGGGTGACTGTATCCAGGTGGCTTTCATTGTTTTGATGTTTTAATGTTTGTAGGGCTGTTTTATTCAGTTTTTTATATGTTTATGTTTTTCATTGCAAGCCACCTAGAGTCACAAATAAGAGATGGATAGCTATATAAACTGAATAAATAAAAATTCCAGCAACATCTAGAAGCTTTTTACTGCAGCTTCAAAACAGACATACCTATGTCCCTTGTGTCCTTGTAGACATTTTTAGTTTGAAAATTGGAGTGGAAATATTTAGTTATGTGTATCATAACTGGCTGAGAGTAATAACAGGCCTTGCTGTTAACTCTTGCCTGGGAAAAAAATCCAAAGGGTCCTGGGGAAGAGCTGAGTCTCCTCTCTTGGATGGAAGCTTCAGGCAAGTACCTCATATTCTGTTGGTTTAAGTGGCTAGAGTTCTTCTCTGCAAGTAGGGAAGGCTCAGCAAAACACTGAAATGGCTACTGTGGTTAACTTGACATATTAACTCTGCAGTCCTAATCAAGGGCTTAGGTTTCATTGAACAAAGCATAGAAAATAGAAAATAGCCTGAGATTTGGAATAGGAAACCAAAGCCTTTGTCACCACTCAGGTTCCTAATAAAATATTAACAGGGGAAAAAAAACCCCACCAGATTGCTTCAAGGCAATAACTGTGGCCCCACGAGTGGACCAAGATATAAGGACACTGGGCTTTTGTATAAATCTGATAGGCTTCCATTCTTGTGATTGTGGGGGTGGGGTGTTTACTATAATGGTGGTGTATAATTTGATAATATATTAGATGAAATATTGAAACAGTGGATACCAGTTCTGCCTACCTGGATTCCAGCTCCTTCCCTCCAGCCCTAGAACATATCCACTATTAGAACCAGCCCAAAATTGATGTCTTTAGATGTGTTGCCCATTTATTTATTTATTCAATTTGTATAGCTGCCCTCCTTAGAAAAGTGACTCTGGGAAGCCAAGAATCATAAGATCAATTAAACCAATTAAAAACACAATATAAAAAGAAAAATTAAATACAGGTAGTCCTTGATATACAACAGTTCATCTAGTTATCATTCAAAATTACAACAGCACTGAAAAAAGTGGTTTATGACTGTTTTTCACATTTACGATCATTGCAGCATCCCCATGGTCACATGATCAAAATTCAGGTGCTTGGCAACTGACTCATATTTATGACAGTTGCAGTATCCCAGAATCATGTGATCACCTTTTGCGACCTGACCAGCAAAGTCAATGGGGAAGCCAGATTCACTTAACAACCGTGTTACTAATTTAGCAGCTACAGTGATTCACTTAACAAATATGGCAAGAAAAGTTATAAAATGGGACAAAACTCACTTAACAATGTCTTGCTTAGCAAGAGAAATTTTGGGCCCAATTCTGGTCATAAATCCTGGACAACCTGTATATAAAGTAACTATCAGATATTTTTAGTCTGTCAATATTAACATAACCAGAAAATGATATCCACACACTTGGACCTCAGACTTGTGCTCATAACCAGTACTTCAAAGTCTTCTGAAAGGCCAACAGGGTATCTTGGAAGGGAGGATGTTCCAGAGAAAGGGGGCTATGACAGAGAAGGCATATCTCCTAATCCTACCAGCTGATATTCCTTGGACAATGGAATCTGGAGTATGTCCATCTTTCTGAATCAGATTGGAAGGAGAAACAACTGTGAGAAGACAGTCCATCAGGGAACCTGATCCCAAGACGTGCAGGGCTTCAAAGATGGCAACCAGCATCTTGAATTGCATTTGGAAATACTGGCATATGCTGAATAATGGACACCATTTACAATCCATGCAGTTACATTCTGTAGTAGCCAAATCTTCTGAATGCTTTTCAAGGGCATCTCCATGTAGAATGTGTTTCAGTAGTCAAGACAGAAGATCAAAAGGGCATGAATGAAAGTGAGCAAAGCCGTGATCCAGGAATGAATGCAATTGTCACAGAACTCAAAGGTGTGCAAACACCCTCTTGGCCACAGCTACCACTGTTCTTCCAAACAGAAGCCATGAGTCCAAAACAATTCCCCAGATAACACACCAGGTGATTTGAAGCAGTGCCACCCATTCAGGACCAAAGTTAGAAAAAAAATCACACCAGAAAACCCAAGTACCCAAAGCCATTCAGTCTTGCTTGGGTTGAGTCAAAGCCTATTGCACTCCAACCAGGCCCTTGCTAATTATATACCGAGATAGGACATCCACAGAATCACTCAGGCAAACCAAGGTAGAGATACAAAGTTGGGTATCAGCATACTAACGATACTTCATCCTTAAATATTTAGATCACCACGCCTAGTGGTCTCCTGCAGGTATTAAATAAGAGGGAAGAGAAGACTGAACCCTGCAATACCCTACAGAGTAGGGCCATAGGCTGAACATTTCCTCCCTTATCAACATTGACTGGAACCAACCTCTAAGGAAAGAGAGAAGCACAGCTCAGTGCCATCCACCCCCAACTGTCAAAGCCAATCTTGAAGGATAACATGGCCAATGGTTTTTAAGGCCTCTGAAAGAACAAAACGAGAGAGGATAGATAAACTACCCCCATCCTGATCCCACCAGAGGTCATCTAAGAGTATGATTAATGCATCTCTGTCTCATATTCCAGCCTGAATCCTGATTGAGAGGGTCCTGATAACCCATTTCATTCAGAGCCTTTTGAATCTGTCATGCAACTAATTTTTCAGGGAAGAATGGAGACTGGACAAAAACTATCCAGATTAGTTAGTTTTTCAATAAATCATAGTTAACATCAGTGAGAGTTTAGGATGAATGCATAATGCTAAATGACTGTTACCTAAAAACCAAACTATCCTGCGACTGTATCAGAAAAATATAAGAACTAGAGCAGGGTGTCAAACTCGTGGCCTGCGGGCCAGATGTGTCACGTGCTGGCCCCACCTCCACCCGGTTTAGTGAAGGAGAAAAAAGTCCCGATATGCCATGTTACACCACCATGACAATGTGAGTTTGACACCCTTGAACTAGAGGAATACATGAGCCAAGGTTTGTGAGCATTATGTTAAAACAATAATTAACTTCTGTGACCAAATGAAAATCTGACATGACCGAATTGGAAATTCTTTAGAAAGGACTAACCTTAACTCTAAAGTTCTAGATTCTGAACAATAAAATGAGACTGCTTCCATCACAAGAATAAGTAAGTGTTCTTGCTGTCTACATTTTCCAAATGCAAGAAGTCAAAAACGTGTGCATTTTAAACTCACTGTCAGAAAACATTCAGGCACTATAGCCACTGCACTTTAAGGTTATATCATCCAATCCAGGACAATTTTTACAATCAATTTGACTGCTGATGTAGATCAGCTGCATGTCAAGAACACAGAGAGACATGATATCTCCAAATTAAGAAAAGGAGGATACATTTTCTGAACCTACTTTCCTTTGTCACCTGGTTCTATCTATTAAATTGTGTGATGAAAAGACCTGTCAGGTAGAAAGTAGGGGGTAGAGTGAGATAGGCTGTCCTGGTGATAGAAGACAGTCTTCTACTGGCAGCTTAATTTGGTCTGTCTCTCAGCACTATATCATCTTAGTTGGTCAGCAATAAGTTATTTGACACTGGCACTACCACCATGGCTGAGCAATGGAAGGTTCCTTGCTTATAGGTAATGTGGCAGCAGCAGAGGCATCTCATATGGTTGCCTTAGTGCATAGGGACCTAATACCTCTGCCAGAGCAGTGTCCTTGTTGGCTTTGTGAACGAAGATTTCCAGAGGGCCTGTAGCTTATCCTTGAAGTTTTCTGTTGGAAGTTTTCTGCTGCTTGCTCTCCTTTTATTTTTTAATATACATTCTCAGAGTAGGCAAGCAGTTACAGCAATAACAAGAAGCAGCAAAGCACCAACCACTTGTTGGGCCCACTTGGGGTTGAACCTGAGTCTACAAGGAAAGAGTGTTGATTTCAGTGTCAGAATCAAGGATGTGAACGTAGTTGGGAACTAGTCCAAGTAATAACATTTTGCCAAAGCCAAGTTTGTATACTAATGTATACAATAGGCAATATCCAATCCATCTTTACCAGTGCTCACCCCTAATTTCTCATCATACTGTGATAATAAATAAATAATATCCCTTCTATATTATCCAGCTATTGCTTCTACATTGGTCTGGTTAGCTGAGACATGCTGATACCTTCAAGAGGGCCATGTATCCTATCTGAGTCTACAGAATTAATCAATATTTTATGAAGCACCAGTGATCTTATTTTATCTGACATAGCACAGCTTGCCCTTACACATAATAAGGTAGGACCCACTGACAGTCTAAAACACTGGTACAACATGATTATTTCAGCCAAAGTTTGTATAGTTAAAGCACTTAGGATAATGCTTAAGGATCTCAGTGAAATACATTTTGAATATGATGTTTTGCAGAGCACTCCTAGGTGATCTAACATTTCAAATAACCTTAGTTAATCTTCCCATTCTCTTATTGGTTAAAATTCTAATTTCTGCATATCTAGAAATGGCAGTTTGGGGAAGGCTGATCTAGATTATTTCATCTCAGAGGACTATAAAGACTTCCAGTGCTATAAAAATGACCTAGTAGGTTGCTCCCCAAATCACAACTGAAAATTGTTGGTAAATGATAGTATTGTTAAGTTTCTGGAGTCAAATTTGCTAGTGCTTGTTTTTTCCAAGACAAATGTACCTGTCTTTTTCCTATAATTTCTGCTGTTGAATCTTCCAGTATTTTTTTATTCGGTTTCTGATCTATAGAGGAAATATAATAAAATGTTTACATGACATTTATACACAGAGGTGGTATGCCAGGTGATTCTCCAGCTGAATTAGTAGATGATTCTCCAACTGATTTAGTAGATATTTCAGTATTGCATGTTAAAAGAACATTACTGTACAGTTTTTATTCCTACAGGAAAATAAGATCAAAATACCTTGCTGAGCCATTAATTGTCAATTTAATTCTCATAACTTGAAGAGATTTGTGTATGTATAAAAACCCACCATGATTCAGACATGAACACACATCACCTGTTTACGGTGGCAAGATTTCTTAGAATGGATGAGAAAGAAGATAGCATTCATCTTGCTATAGGTCACGAAACCCAGGAAAACCATAATACCAATATCTTATAGTATCAACCTGCGATATGGACTAATATGGATTAATAGAAACTACTAGGTTTGGTATGATGCAAGGATCAGAAAAATATTTCTGTTACAGTCTGGAATAGGTTTCATACTTTCTTTATTAGTCACTTATTTCCAGTTGTTCTTTCCTTTTTGTGAACAAAAAAAAATGTGGCACAGATACAGAATATGACTAGAGCCTAGGTGGCGCAGTGGTTAGAGTGTTGAACTGCAGGCCACTTCTGCTGATTCAATCTAGCGGTTCAAATC
>JANHFL010001034.1:211687-225241 GCA_032468155.1 Oxyrhabdium leporinum
TGTAAGAGTATTGCTTATAAGCTGTAAACCGCCCCGAGTCTTCGGAATGGGGCGGTATATAAAATGTAAAAATAAAAATAAAAAAAAAGGATCATGAACTGCATTTATATAAGGCTTTTCCTGCCTGAGATGGAATTGATTTTTTTCATTGATATTTGCAGATGTTCTCATGCTGTTATTTGCTTCACCTTACATTTGATAGAATATGCAGGCTTTATTCATTAACACCAATTTTTTTCAGCTCCTCTTATGTAAGATGATTTATCATCCTGCTTCTTCTTCAAGCATAGACATGGTTTCCTCACAGATTTAATTCCTCAATTGAATGATATCTTCAAAAACTGGATAATGCAGCAGTATATTCCCATCTTAGAAATAAGAATTTCAGTGAGGGATCTTTAATAATGTCTTGCAGAGATTTGCAACAATAAGGGGTCCTTGGCGCTCTCTGAGCTTGGTTGTTTTTATTGCAGACATTTCATTACCCAAACTAGATAACATCATTAGTGCCCTAATGGGAGAAGTTATCTATTTAAGGTGATAAATAGATATAATGTAAATATTCCAGTTTTAATTGAGGAAGGGATGTGCTATTTTTTAAAAAAAATGCTATTTTGGGTTTTGATATAATCTCAAGTAAAATACAGGTCTGATAAAAGGAACCTAAATTCTTTTTCAACTCACAGTTGACAATAGGGGCACAGCGAAATCTGAGTTAGTTCTGGAAAATGGCAACAGAATGGAAGCAGGAAAAAGATCAAACATTCCTCCCTTCCCACACCTCTTAATGTTGCTTTTCAGCTAACTTGTATCCACTTAATTTTTAAAACAACAAATACCTAATTTTTAAAATAAATTATATGTGTGTGTGTGTGTGTAATACAAACTATTTAATATACTAAAACCAAAATACATATTACATTCTTTTCAAAAGAATCTCTTCAATTGTTTGGTGAAAGGATATTTTAGGTTCCATTTATTTAAAAATTTGAAACAGGTGGAGATAGCATTTCTCCATTGCAGCCCCTTCAGTCTAGAATAGCTTCCCAAGAGAAGGTAGATTGGCACCTAACCCATGGTCCTTCAGAAAGCCATTTAAACAATGCTGTTTTGGAGAGCTTTTGATGCCCACTAAGTGCCAGTGGGATGAGGTCCTGGTGAATATTTAATTGAGGTATTGCTGAATAATGTTGATTGTTTACTTTGTTTATGGTTTTATTGTGAACTGGTGGGAGTTATTTGAAGCACATCTGTACAGGTAATCCTCGACTTAGAACAGTTTGTTTAGGGACTATTCAAAGTTACAATAGCACCAGAAAAAGTAAACTATGACCATTTTTCACACTTATGACTATTATAGCACCCCCATGGTCACATGATTTACAGTCAGATGCTTGATAAGTGATTCATATTTTTGACGGTTGCAGTGTCTCAGGTTCATGTGATTCTCTCTTGTGACCTTCTGAGAAGCAAAGACTATGGGGAAGCTAGATTCACTTAACAACTGTGTTACTAATTTAATAACTGCAGTGATTCACTTAACAAATGTGGAAAGAAAATGGGGCAAAACTCACTTAACAAATTTCTCATTTAGCAACATAAATTTTGGGCTCAATTGTGGTTGTAAGTCGAGGACTATCTCTACAGAAATACCAAAAATAAATAAATTAATATGAAATAAAAATCAATTCAAAGAGTGATTTTGCGCATAGATGCAAGATGAAATTAGAAGCAAACCAGCCAGTGTTTGGGCATTTGCTCAACCTAGTTCAATTCCTAAAGTTGGAAACCTGAGTGTTGTCAGCCAAACAGATGTTCTTTGTCTGCTGGCTACCTTAACTGAGTATTCTCTTTGTTTATAAAATCTGTATATTTTAAGAAATAAGTAAAAAAGAAAATGGACAGCCAAGGCAGCCAGCCAGCACCCTTCTTCATAGTGCCAATGTTCTAACCCCTTGTGTCACTCTGCCATCTGATGCCCAGACTTCAAATATTAATGCAATGCTAATTGTGACTTCCTGACCTCCACCCTTTCTACTGCAACTGGTACACAGTACAAGTTATGTCTATCTCCAGGAAGAATGATGAGTTCTTTAACTTTGCTTCCTTCTGATTCATATTCACTGGTTTGCTTAGATTGAATTTCTGACATTCCTAAAATTGGATCTAGCCAGAGAAAACAATATTTGCCTCATCTTCTTTCTTCTCTCCCAAATGGATTCCATAAACAAATGGCAACGCAAGACAGGTATGCAAATTTTTGGCCATGTCTCCAGTTCTGCCTAGCTATGATATGCCCTGGCAATGTTTCTTTGCTTTTCAGTCAATATGTTGTTTTCATTTTGTTCCCACCCAAAGCAAAAGACAGTCTTAAATCATGGGAAATTAGATGATTGGCAGAGACTTGGAAAAAAATCAACAGAAGAAGAATAGGGTCCAGTAATGGGGACAGTCAATTTTCAACTGGTGTTGCTTTCTGCCCACTCAAGAGCAGGTAGATAGCACTTTAACTCAGTAGTGAGACAAGACTGCAAGGTTTGAGAAAATCTCATAATTAGTGTCATCTTTTTTGCCTGCTGGAGCACAAACACTATGAGTTTTTGTAGGGAGAGGTAGATGTCTTCTCAGAGATGTACCAGAGACCAAGAGATGCATGTCTGTCTCGGAATACATAAACCTCATGGGATCAGTTCTGCTACCTCGTTTTGTTTTGTTCCTCTGTTGGGGTTCCCCAATATCAGGTAATGCATTTCCATTAATTGAATGGGAGACTATTGAGGCTTTCTTTTTAAGGGTGAAAAGTAACATTATATTACTAGGTGGTAATACTAACCCCCCAGAGTTGCCTTGTGGTAGGTTCGGTGGTCAATAAATTTAATTAATAAATAAAGAAATGGTAAGTTACCTCATTATATGATAAATGTAAGATAAATGTTCACCTCAAGTCAAGGTGAATTTTTTGGTAACACAACTATCTATGTTTCATCATTATCTTCTGGGGTGCTTTTTGATTTTCCAATCTAGTCTATATCCTTCTTTTGCTCAACAGACTCCCATCCGGTTACTAACTAGGGCCAACAATGTCAGAGGGGTAGGGGTGGAGTTATTAGGGGTTTTTTTTGGGGGGTGGTGGTGTTATCTTTGTAAGTCATCCGGAGTTACTGAGAGTGACTTGAGCAGCCACATAAAAGTTCTTAATAATAATAAAGAAAGAAAGCTTAGCTTCCAAGACCAAAGGCAACATTATATTGAAGTACTGGTAATAAGCAAATACATTTCAATCCAATTGATTAATCATGTTTTTAAAAGACAGATGATTGATCAATTAAGCATTTAAAACTTTTTAATAGACTATAAAATAGATTTAAATACCAAGTCTTATAAGATAAATAGCATACCCACCCCTGCCTTAAAACCTTCATTCACTGAGGATGCACTTATACAGGGCAACTACAGAAAGTTTGGGAAAACAAAGTCCTACTCATCTATTCTTTGTACCTAGATGTAGACATCTCAGGGATTGCATTGAAAGCACAGAGAAGGTACTTGTAAACAATATGGAAATAAACAAGCTATATGCTCAGTGTAAGCAGCAGTGCATGTGAAGATGTCTTTGAGACTGACTTTTGGTTTCTCATAGAATGTATAACTACATTTTTCTGTGTTCAGGAATAAGAAGAGAAAGAAAACTATGTGTCTCTGTGTCACATTAGGACAATGAACAGTATTGTTGTGACAGTGAAGAAACTCAAGTTTTCAAAGTCAAAGCATTGAAGCAAAAGAAAACCAATATTGATCAAATACTAAGAAGTAGAAATTATCTGTAGATATTGAATGGAGATACAATTATGGAGAATAGCCAGGTAATAGCTATACTGGGTTTTTTTGGATCTTATAAGCTTATTTTGGAAAGTTTATTTCAATATTTTATTATTTATGGAATTTATGTGTGTGTAATTCTGTGTAGATGCTAATACTGCCTTGATCTCTCAAGCAAGATTAGACATACAGTAGTTCTTAATTAAATGAATTATTTGTGGTACAGAGGCAAGTAAGGTCTGGAACTTTTTATTTTGATCCATCTTCAAATTGCTTTAGAAATGCTGGAGAGTTGCTATTTGTGCATAAGTGCATGTCTCCGGGAAGAATCTTGGTCTGTCCAGATGTATTGGATTATAACTCTCTCATTCCTTTATCATCATTTTCTATGCTAAGCTTATTGAAATAGAAATCCCAACTTCCATTTCAGCTTTATGATTTCTTCATAGAAAATCAACAAACTGCTTTTATATTTCCAAAGACAAATGTATATGCTTATTCTATTTTGAGTTAGAATAGGCAATGAAATCTTGTCGGTCAAGTATAGGTTATGCATCAATCACTTACAAAACAGCTTACCAGACTCTTCAAAGTTAACCCAGTGACTAAAGTTACAAGTTACCTTTTCTATTAAACTAAATTGCTATCACATCTAATTGATAAACATGGCAGAAAAACATTGAACTCTACACATAAAGGGAAAATCCTGTCTCTATTCCTGGATGTACAGTATATCAAGGACCTTCAGAAAATCATGTGTACCTGGGAACAACATATTACAAGCATGCAAATTATCTTCTCCTAAACTTCCAAGAAGGAGGTTGTTCCTATGCTATGTCTCTACTGCAGAAGGTATACACATACTGAAATTTGTATCTTCTTCATTGCACTGTGAGTGAGCTCACAATGCAAAACCAACTCTCCACCTCATAGCCATTGTATTTATACAATTGCCATGCCAAATTGACTCTCCAGTGGGAATGGGCAGCCAATTGGTAATGTAGCAGAGCTCGGAAAATTCTTTTAAAAATAATAAAGAAGTAAATGACAGGGAGAACAATGGATATGATCCCAATTCCAACCAAATGCATAATAAACAGATTTCTCAATATTCTCCCTTTCCTGTGTAAACATTTCATCCAAAGTTATAATAGGGTCATTTACAAGTTGGGACTGAAACAGAAAGTGCAAACTTAGTTCTCTTTTTCAGCATATGTTCACTGAACATCTAAAAAAGAACTAATATGAGGAGATTGTAAAGAAAATGAAGTCCAAATTAAGCAACTGCAAACTGATCTATTTTCATTCCATATTAATTGTTCATATTGAATAAAAATAGCACTAAGAGCACTAGCTGTGAATGTTATCATATGACAGTGAATAAACCAGTTGTCCCAGGACATTCCCACACCACAATTCTACCAGTTTAAGGTCAATTCCGGACCAATATACCAATATTTTTGAAAACTGAGTTGATTATTTTCTGGTTCAGTGTTGGTGTATTTGAGACTATACTAAAAGAAGTATTTCTTTGGAATTCTGCTGCTTTGAGGAGCTTATGAGAAATTAATTTCTTCATTTATAGAAATTTTTATGTTAGGAGGCCTCTGCCTTTAGGCCTTAGCTGCCTTAGTATGTTTTTCAAGGGAAAATGTCTTTTAACAGTTTTTGTGCTTGATCAGACAATTATACACAACACATACTTATTTACCATAGTCATTTGTTATATTTGATTAATTTATTTCCTGCCTTTGTTATGAGTGTTCAGGGTATATTTCCCTAATTTTATTCCCTTCAACAATCCTGTGAAGTAAATTGTACTTGGAGAGATTTTTCAGAAAAGATCAAGCTAACCTACACATTTCAGTTTTCTGTTCGTTTCCTTTCATTAATCTTAATTTCTTTAGAAAATGTTGTTATAACTTTTTACTTATATAACTATTTAAACTATTTGAGGAGACATTGTGAGGTGTTCTTAAACTTTGAAATAGATGTCCCTATATAGGGTGGAAAAATGAAGAGACAAAATACTGTATCAAAGCTAGACAGTCTGGGAGCACTGGATATTGATGCCTTGGTGCCTACCCATGATGAGCAAGGTTTCTATATCCCAGAATGGAAACGGCAAGTGATGGTCAGAAAATTACAGGCTCAACTAGCATCTGAAGAAGAGGAGGACAAGAAGGTATTTCACTCAGCTAACAGAATAAAAAAGTGCCTCTTCATTTCTTTTCTAACTCATATTTGTTTATTTATAATTCCAGTTGAATGTTTTGTTTTGAACACACTATGTTGAAAACTCCTTCTTTCCCCCATATTCAGGCCAGGTATAAGGTACTAGAGAAATCATTACATTTGTAATGGGTAGGTGGTGGTTGGGGTTACATCTTTTCTCTTTTGGGTGGAACATATTGTCCTATATAACTTATATTTACAAACAGAATTATGATGTAGGTAGACAAACATTTCCTAAGATTCATTTCTTGTTGAGACACCATGTTATCTTAAAATAACTTCCAGTTGCATACTTGTGGTGTCATCAATAAGGCTTGATGATTCCAAATGTATTTAAGATTCTGTAACTCCACTAATAATGTCCTTGAAGATTTGTTCATGGCAGGCTGAGAAGTTATGCCTTTGAATGAACATGACTTGATACAATTTCTTCTTGTTTTCTTTTTTGCCTTGTCCAGAACAAAGGAAGCTGGGCACTAGATACTGATGTCTGGCAATACTCACAGGATCACAAGGCTATCCTTGGCCCTTATGGGGAACTACTAACAAATGATGATTTGCGGTACTTAGAGAACCAAGTTGAGAAGCTACAGATTAAGAAGAAATGCCAGGAGTTTAAAAATGAGCTGGGACACCTAACAGAAGAGCTACAAAGTGTTTTTCCATCTCCCATTATCAGTGTCACAGTCAACCCTCAGTTTCTTCCATCTTTCTCCCAGGATGACAACCAGGAGCTACCAGATTGGTGCAATCATGTGTCTGGAATAGTAAAAAATATGTCTCTACTTCTTAACAATATAAATAAAACCAAGAAAGAGGGAGCTAATGAGAAGTCAGGCGAAACAGTTTTTTTCCTAAGAGATTCAGCCAATAAAGAAATCGTAGAAAATAGTGTCTCTGTACAAAGTCTGAGAGACAATTTTGAAAAATATAATCTTTTGAATTACGACAAACCTTTTGAACCCCAAGTTTTGAAGAACATGTCCTTGCAACATGATGCAAGCAAGGAGTCGACACTTCAAACATTATTTAGCATCTGTAAGACCAAGAGGCAATTAAGTGGTAGAGAATATAAGCTTGGAGATGTGGAAAGTGCCAGTGATTCCAACATTATCTATAAGCAACTGTCCTCTAAAGCAGGTGGAAGCTGTGTATCAATAACACAATCTGCCATCCTCCGAAAAGAACGAATTGTGCTACTTTTTCTAAGTCATTGGAAGAAATCTGCATATGCTCCTTCTTTGAAACTGCTGACTAGGAAGACTCTAAATACTCAGCAGCCTATAAAAGCAGATCTTGTAGAGGTTATAGCAGAGTTCAGAAAACAGCAGGATCCTTTGCAGAAGCCCTTGAAAGAAATGAAGAGATTTGTTCATTTAGTTCATCAGAGGTATGCTATCAAGAAGTTAATCAGTCACTGGAAGGATGTCATTTCTTTGCTGTCATCTCAAGAAATCAGACACCAAAGTCATGAGCACACAATCTATTCTCCAGAACAATTCTTACCCTATGTCAAGGGTAAGCCTACTGATTATAATAGTTTGAGTCTTGAGCTATTTATGCTTGGCTACTTCCATATCCTGGAGCTAGATCTATCACCTGAAGAACGTAAAGTAAGACATCTCCTTTGCTTTGAAGTTTTTAATCACTTGAGTCGACATCAGTGGGAAACAGTGCGTGCCTTCCACAAAGCAGTGATTGATGAGGTTGCAGCAGGCAAAAGAAACTGGAAAGATAGTTTTGAAGATATCAAGGAACATTTTTTTGGTAATAACAACATGACTAAAACCACAGAACTCCAAAGGCTGTTGATGGAAACAAATCCAACAACAACCAAAATGAGGATATCAGCTAGTGTTCATGAGCCTGAAGAACAGGTCTCAGGGAAATACTTTGAACTAGGTAACTGTAATAATGATGATGTCTACTGTTACATCAACAGGAGTTTTGCTTTCTGGAAAGAAAAAGAAGCAGAGATCTTTAGCTTTAAAGGATTAGAACCTTTACATTAGCAATCTCTGTTGTAAGTAAGAATGGTGTGCAAAGAAGCCTGATGGCTATATGGTTTGTTACTTCAGGGATATTGCTGGAATTAGCAAACTTAAACTCTTTGGGAATTACTAAGAAAAGTCTGCAAAACTCATGTTACCTAAACAACAACAACAAAATGACACAGCAAAAACTAAACCACAGCTAGACTTTTGTTGTGTAAAGAACTATCAACTAAAAAGGATTGGAGGGAAAGGAGAGAATGCTTTACCCTTCTTGCCAATTCCATCTCTTTTCTTCAAAAATGTCTTGTATCCACCAGTTTTTCATCTCCCCTAGCCTTTGTAACCCTCATTTTACTTGCTTATTCAATTACAACTCTGTCTGCATTACAGTAGCCACTGCTATAGAAGGAAGCAACTAATCTGCCAAATAAAACCAGGTATTTCTTCACAAAAGAGTTTTAAAAGGGTGCTTCATATGGATATCTGACTAAGCAGAGTACCTTGTCAAAAATTAGCACAATCCTATTATATTATGGCATGGTATCCTTTGTGAATTAACAAGGTGTTTAAGGATTTGAACACTTTCCATATTATTTTTGTTGACACATGTTCTCAATGCTCATATTTTTACATGGCATAGGATGTATGCATTTTAATGTACACTGTCACCTGTACTTTTGAGGATGTATTTTGAAGAAATCCATTTTCATATAAAACTGGAAGTTAGAATAGCTCTGAACCTTGTAGTTTTAAAGGTATATCATTTTCCAGACACATTCCTTTGTTTCTTTTGTGCATGAATTTCTGCTGTGCAACAGTCCTCATGCAAAGTTGATTGCATTGTACAAAGCTATAAAAAGTTCAGCTCAACACCAGGTCTCCACAATAGATAGGACCAAATCTTCAGAATTCGCCTCGCATTTCAGGGGCTTTTAAGGGAACAACATTGATGGCTTAAGCTTGCAGATGTTCAAGACACCTACTTCAACCCTTCACATTCATGAGTCCTTCTTCAAGAATATGCTTTAGTGCCACAACATTCTGTTCAAAATCTAGGACAGTCCATAGACGTTCATTCCCTCAGGACTTTATTATCCTAATTTTTTTTAGAGAGATATTTAAAATTATTCCTATGGAAAATCAGACATTGCATCAGAATGGCCAGTTTATTTAGCAAGTGAATTACTAATCAAATTTGTGACAATTTATTCAGAACAAAAAAGTATTTTTCAACTATTTCCATTTCTAAGATGAATGCAGCCAAACCTGAAAATTCTACTTGATCTGTTTGCTTTGTAGTTTATTTACCTGGTGTTTTCAGATAGTCAAGGCGAAGAGTTATTTCCAAAACATAAAAGCTGCTGCATAATAATGTTGCATATTCTCCTGGGGACACATATGGGGATTTTGCCCTAAGACACATCTACGGCAGGAAGAAAGCTAGCAAAAATTCAGGAAGTGTTATTTCTTTCTTGCTTTTTTGAAAGGATTTCCTCCACCCATACCTGTCCGAAGCTTTTTAAATATATAACCACAGACAAAGAAACTATAGCTATAAAATTGGATCACCAAATTAGTGAATACACTTTTTTCACTTTTTTAAAAGGGTGACTAAATCTTTGGCTTCTTGTTATTTTATACCTATCCATTCTAGATATGAGCTTTATATTACTGAACTAGAAATTTTTAAGTTTTAATTTTCATATTATGCTAGTTTGAGATTTTGAATACTTGAATGGATGTGTAATGTACTTTAATTTAGAGTACTGTATTATTACTATTATTTGGAGGTCATATGTATTTCTCCATAAAAGATTATAATGTGGGTTCCAGAATCTGAAAAAGAACATCATCCCCATATAGTTATTCTTTAAAAAGCTCTTACTTTTTACAGTGTATGACAAAATCCAGTATTTTATCTAAGGATTTTTAGTCTGAAATGTAAAAAAAGTGTTTATTTCTTACCAGGATATTTCAAAAGAGTATTATGATTTTCACTGGGTTTCTAGACTGGAATTGCTTTCAACGCTCAAAATACAATTTCAGGTCTTCCTTATACCGTATTAACCAACAATATTGCTTTTCTGGACCAGTTTTATCTGTATCTGCTGTATCTCAGTGAACTTTCTAGCAATATAAATAAAACTTTGCATTAAACAAAAATCTGAATTGTCTTTTGTTTTCCTTTGCCAATTTTTGTTAAGTTATAACTTGCAATATGAATGTCCTCTTTTAAATATTGTTTTAAACCAGCTGTTTTGCAAGCTATACAATTTAAATCTGGAATATGCCATCTGCTTTGAGATCCTTTGGCCCTTGGATGGTATGCAGGAGCTATACCTATTTCAAGAAATGGGTGGTCAGGACATAAATTAAACTAAAAATAAAATAGATATTATGGTTACTCCCCATCTCTTTAATAATTGTATGTGATTGCTCCAATGAAAATCAAATTTTTGAGTCAAGGACAGGGAGAGGCACAGGAAGGAATGGGAACTTAATTTGTATCCCCCTGATTTAAATAAACTAACTTAATCAGAGCATGTTTTCAGAGGCTTGTAATTCGTATTATTCTTACTGCAGAAAAAAAAACCCTCATCAGAGTGATGATCATAAAGTTTATGATCACTGAAGTTGATTTTATCATATACATATATTACATAACTTTGGCTAAATTCATCAATGTAACAATCAATGATAGTATATATTTTATGAAGTATTGCTTAATTAGTCTTCTCTGTGGCAGTATTGCTATTTATAAAGCTGAAACACAATCTGCACATACTTATTGGACATTGGCATTTTCCTCTGCCTTTTTTTTTTTTGTAAACTTTTCCATTTCGATCCACAACAGTCTTGTGAGGGGACAAAATTGTCTTATGACAATGCTACATCAGGAGCATTATAGGAAACCAAATTATACAGTAGGCCCAGCCTTTTTCATTGTTGTTTTCTTTCAGAAAACCTTCCCCCTGTAAAGTCTCCCAAGAGAAGAGAAATTCCTGAAAACAGTATTTGGGCCAGACCTTCCTCAAAGCTGGAACTACCCTGGATTTAGTGAACCAGCCAATGCAAAGATCAAATCTAGTAATAAGATTTGATCAGTGGATACTTAGAACTCAACGGTTGTATTCATAAAACACATGAAGTGCAAACTAACCAGCCACATTTTAGCCTAGCATGTGGTATAAACCCAGCTGAGGTGATTACTGAAAATGTAGAAAATTGGGAAAGGTAAACCCTAACTAAAGTTCTTATGGAAAAGCATCTTGAATAAACACAGGCCCACTTGTGTGTTTGTGTGTGTGTGCATGTGTATACACAGAGTTTAAGTTTATTGAACACACTTGCCCATAAATATCATCAGGTTTTGAGGAGATGCTAAAAACTTAATCCTAATCAAATTGAAATAAAAGTTCAGACTTGATTGAAGTTATCTTCAAATCTGCTTCCATTAGCTGTATACCTTCCCTCTGTTCTCATCCTACTTTCTTATTTGGGTGTTGCTTTAAGAGCAGGTGATCTGGAGAGAATAACTGTCAAAACATTTGGCCTCCCTCCTCTATGTCGGTTGTATGAACCAATCTAAAAATACATATACATAATCTGCAACTGCTGAAAAAAACCAGCCTAATAACTGTCACTGCCAAGGGTCAAGGCAAGCTCTCTTCCAAACATTCTCCCAGAACAAACGTTGCCTGTGTCGTATAAAAGAAGTTAATAAGGTAAGCTCTGGAAGCTGGTGGGTAATGATTCCTGTCAAAAAAAATGGATAGGTAATATTAACTATTAACAAAAGAGCTAAAGTGGTTGTAGGGGTTAAGGTACCAAGCTAAAACCCAGGAAAGCAGGAACTCTAGTTGTGCCTTAGGCAAAAAGCCAGCTGAGCGACCTTGGACTATTCACTCTCTCTCATTCCTAGCAAGAAAGCTGTTTTATTTACAATATTTTTTATTTACAATTAATTACAATATAATTTCCAAATCTTTCTTGTCACATCCTTTTATTGATATATATTAATTTTCAGATTGTTTTGATTCTTTAATGTTGTATGATCTTAAATTTTATGATAGATTAGTTTAGCAAAACAAAATAAAATAGGATAAAATATGTGTCTTCCCTATGCAGCAGGCTGTATAAAACATTAGTTTTTAAACTAGAGGGTATTACCCAAGGGGGTAATTTGGATATATATCCTGAGGATAATGGAGCAATTTGTAATTGCTTGCTTGTGAGTCAAGAATCCAATTTGGGACTTGCTTTGTGGAGGTAATAATATTATTTGAGACTGGGGAAAGAGGCAATTGGTTCAAACAAGTTAAGAATCACTGGTATAGAAGGCTGAGATGGAAATATGAAATCCCAGACCTGGAGTTAAGGTGCTGGTAGAGCAGTCTACCAATATATATGTATGTGACTGTTTTTCTCTGGGCTATTAAGCTATTTTGTAACTGTTCTTATTTGTATAGTAAATGTTGTAAGCCATCCAGAGACTTTCTGAGTGGAGTGACTGTAAGAAACCTAATAATCTCAGGGGGGATGGAAAGTTATCACTGACTTATCTGTGTCCAGCATTTGCTATGTCAGCACCCTTTTCACTTGGACATAGCCTGAGAACAGGAAAGCTTCCTTGGAGAACCCATAGAATTCAAATACATAAATCCTCTACTTTAGCACTGAAATTATCTGCTTAAGTATTCAATATATGGGCAGAAATTTTAACTTTAATTTTAACTTTTAACCTTAACCAGTACATATAGAACTTGAAAGATACTTCATAGAAATGTGTAGTTTCTACTTTTGAGTAGGTAGTAGAGGGCTCTAGCTGAACACCTTATGGGAGCTGAGAACACACTTGGGCAAATAGTAACTGTAAATTAGCAAGAATGAGTAAGGCGCCCCTTACTAGAAATTTCCAATTGCCAAGACATTCTGAGTTGCATAGTCATAGTGAGCATTTCTCCTACTAGAGATCTGAAAAAGGACTGCAGGATATTTGAGAGTGTTGTTTTGCTCAGTTTTGTGAGTCATTGTGGCACTGAGTTTAATCACTGTAGATAACTAAATCTTCATCCTAGCAATAAATGGCAAAGAATCTCAAGAGAACTAAAATATGCCTCTTAAATCAAACTAGAGTTTTGATTGAAATATCTGGTTCCTAATCTTTGGAGCTGGGAAGATATGAGAATAGGAAATAACTGAAGTAGAGTAGTCGCCGATTATTGACTCATCTGTATATTACTAAAATTCTGGTCATGACCTTTAATAGGGTATAACAATGCATCAATTCAACCATTTTTGAAACAAGGTACCTCAAATAAGCTTACTTACAGAATGTATCCAGAATCTGGGAATCATGACTCCTGAGAGAATTACATTTAGAAAGTTATGGCTGCTTTAATGCCACTGGCTGTGATGCTGGGCTACTGTTGCATCACCTGATCTTCATTTTCAATATTCCATGACAGTTTCCCAACTAGTGTCCCAACCCCTCTCTCTGTCCCCC
>JANHFL010001037.1:0-12084 GCA_032468155.1 Oxyrhabdium leporinum
TGCATCCAAAATGGGCCGCATGGAGATTCCTGGGAGGGGTGGGGTGGGAGGGCAGGATGGGGTGGAGTGGAGTGGATGGGGCCAGCCAGGAGTGGGATTTGGGATTTTACTGAACCGTGCAGAATCTTCGCTACGGGTCCGCCCAAACCCTGTGAACCTGCAGCAGCCCACCCCTGTATATAAGCTACCAGAACAGCTGTCCTTAGTACCTTTTAAAAGCCAAGAGAAGTTCTTGAAAGCATCACTGCATTGTCTGCAGGGAATAGAACAGAAATATGGATTTCTGCAATTAGGGGGAATGGCAGTCCATGTTTTAGAGGTGGCTCAATATGGAATAAAGGTAATAGTGAGGAAAATATGCAGCCTTGATTTACATCTTTTATACATTTTAATAATACTGCAAGAATGGCCTTAGAGTTATATCTTGATGTACCTTCAGGAAACATTTGTATTAAAAGCATTAGATGCTGATCAGTAAAGGGGGTTTCCAACTTTTCCAACAATTTTACTTTGAAGATGAAGTTAAATGCTGCTTTGAAATCTATGAAAGAAACATAGACAATTTAGAGCAGGAGGAGGATATTTTTTGTATTATTTTGATGAGGTTCTTGATACAAGGCAATGATTCAGTGGTGGATTGGACTTCCCTGACATCGCTCTTTTCATTTATGAGAAGATTTGTTTTTATTGCTGAAGCCATCAAATCCACTCGATCTGAGGAGAAATCTAAAATAAAAAAAACCCTTAGAAATGGTTGCCCAGAAGAGAATTGGAACTCCCTAGATCAGGAGTGGGGAACCATGGCCCTTTTATGCCTTGTGGACTTCAAGTCCCAGAATTCCTGAGCCAGCCATGCTCATAAAAAGGCCATGTCAACCCTGAAGTTGACCTGGCTGTGGCCATTTTCTCTTTTTGTAGCTTTTTCTATAGGCATTTTTCTTCACATGGCTTCAGGCTTGATACAGCCTGGAGCTGAGGGGGGTGTAGAGATAACTGGGGTTTTGTAGCCAAAACAAAATAGTTCTCCTATGAGCCAAGGACATTCCAACAGCTGGCTGGCCAGAGGAGGAGGAGAAAAGTAACCAGGCAACCAGCCAGCACCCAGATTGGACAATGTGACTTATTGTTTGGGAGAACAGGAAACTTTTTAATGAGGTGGAGAACATGGGAACTCTCAGAGTTGGTTTTCCACCAGTCTGTGCCAAGATGATATCTCCAAATAAAACTGTTCTTTGAGGAATCAACCTGCCTCGGAGTTCTATTTGCAATGGGTGTATTATTTGGAACACTGACAGGCCATGGTTCTCCATCCCTGCCCTAGATAATTGGTTCTATTATCAAGCACCTTTCCTTGTTTATAAGGTTTTCAACTGTAATCCATTAATTTAGGATGTTTGGGGAGGTTTTTTTTCAACTAAGGGTGCCTGAGAACATGTCACGGTCCTCTTCTCTGTGGGACCTGTTCATAAAGATGATAATTGTCTCCCTGCTTGATCATCTCAAAATCAATTCCTTCTATTTTGCCTTAAAGACCATTATATCCACCTGCTTATTTTGCTATTATTTTTAAAGCACAGAATCAAGAACTGGGCACAACATTAGAGCTGGAATCTGACCAATGCTGAATGGAGTGGAATTACTGCTTTCTATGATTTTGAAAGTACACTTGAGGCCTTATTATTCCGTTGTACCTGTATCAGCATTTTGTACAGAGGATTGTATGTGTGCTATTTACTGAAATTAGAAAAAAAAAGGTCTAATTCTAACTGTGCTTTTAAACTCAGCCAACATGTAAGTAAACAGCTGGACTTGCTGAAGAGTCAAAATATTTTGCCATAAGAAATTATGTTGAAACCTTAATTACATCAGAGGTTAATGTCAATAGCTGGCTCGGGACACATTTGTATATTTTATGAAGATTAGTCTTAGCACAGAAAATCAGAATGGACTTTTAAAAAAGCAAGGCAGTTTTTAGACCGTATGAACGAAAGGCTAGTAAACTGATCGGATTATATGCCATCAAGTCAGTGTTGACCTGAACCATCAATCTAAACATTCTCCAGGATCTCACTTCTACACCTGACCCTTCAACTCTTCTAATGTTATACTGCCCTGATCAACATATTTATTAATATTAGTGATTTAATTATTTAACAATTTAACAAATAATTATGCAATTACTTATTAAATAATTAATATTATAAATAACAAATTTGCCATCTCTGCTGAATTCACCATCTACCAGCTTATTTTTGATTGTCTGTTGTTCTCTGTAATTCCAATTTTCTCAGCATTATCTCAATTATTCTCAAGACTCTTCTCTGACACCATCATTAAAAATTGTCAGTCCTTCTGTGTTGTGTACATAGAGCAGGGCTGTCAAACAACTGGCCTGCGGGCCAGATACATCACATGCTGGTCACGCACATGCCTGTTTTAGCAAAGGGGGGAAAAGTCCCGATACGTCCTGTGATGCCGCCATGACGACGTGAGTTTGACACCCCTGATATAGAATGTCACATACAGTATAAAACGATTGTCTGCACAGATCTAATTCTTGCAGGTATAGACAATTTCTTCCCCTTCACTGGAGGATTTCAAATAGACACTAGATCACGGGTGTCAAACTCGATCGCGTCATGGGACGTATTGTGTTGTATTGTGACATTTTTTGCTTTTGCAGAACTGGGGTGGGCGTGGCCTGCACCTGACATATCTGGTCCACGGGCTGCCAGTTTGACAGGCCTGCGGTGGTCATCTATTGAGGATGGTGTAGGGAATCTTGTAGTGTAGTATAGGGGAATGGAATTGAAGACCTCTTAGGTCCTTTCCAACTCTGATTCTATAATAGAATTGGTTAACAAAAATAGGGCTACTGGTATTTATCTGAGGCTGGATCAGATCCTGGATCTTCTGCAATACTGGTCACGGAAGAGAGATTATTGTAGCTGGGAGGAACAGACTGAAAATATGCTATGTCTCTTAAAGTTACAGGTGCTTACATAGACCTCCATGCTAATTGTCCATGTTCCCAATTGATAATGATATATGGGAAGGCTAGTGGGATAAGTTGTTGAACAGCTGTTGCAATGAAGAGTTCCAGCTGTTCACCAATGCTTTTTACCAACACTTAGCACACGTGCCCGTCAGTTTGAAAATTAAGTCTCTGAAGCAGATTGGAGACCACCATTAACACTTAAAGTTTCATTGCATCACCGGTGAGTGACTTGCTGATGAACATTTGTCCCATAGCACTGCTTTTTTTATTACTACACTTCATCTAAGGAGCTTCTTTATTACAATGCCACAATGTGATCTTACAACAGTTTGGAGAGGTAAGCTGTTCGCTCCATTTCTCTGAATGAAAGGAACACGTAGCCAATGCAAACATTAAAATAAAACAAGCCAGGCCAGGCAAAATACTCTATTGTGCAATTACATTTTCCTGGTGGGTACAATAAATACGCTTTAGAGGACTTTTTGCTGCAAAGCTTATTGCTTGCCAGTGATGGAAGTGTAATCATTTTAATTCATCACACTCATCCACAGGAGCAATGGGGGAATAAGTAAACAACCCATAATTTTCCAGAATTAAACTTGGATTATAAAAGTAGCTGGCATCATTACAGGTGTCTGTAGGGAGAGAATGAGAGATAACGGATGCATCATCAAGTAATTTGGCACAGTGATGTCTTGATACTTGTGATATATATATATATATGCTTGTAGCAAATGCCTATGACCACCATGATTACTAACAAGGCTTCTTGGATCCTTCTTGCACGTCATTTTATTTCCGATGAGTCTTCCCAATCCGTTTCTGCCCAATGAGCTTCACTTCCCTAACTCTGACTTTACAAAACTTCGTAATTGGAATATGGAACATTCCTTATTGGTCAGTTGTGAATGGACACATAAGGAATTTGTCTCTGGTGGATAAGCTCTCAGTGTATATACAAACACTGCGTGATAAGTCATAGATCATAAATCATAAGATACGAACGATTAATCATAAGATACCAATAGGAAGGACTCCCTGGAGAAGAGCGTAAAGCTGGGAACGATTGAGGGCAAAAGACGAAGGGGACGGCAGAGAATGAGGTGGCTGGTTGGAGTCACTGAAGCAGTCGGCATGAGCTTAAATGGACTCCGGGGGATGGTAGAGGGCAGGAAGGCCTGGAGGAATGTTGTCCATGGGGTCGCAATGGGTCAGACACAACTTCGCGGCTAACAACAATAACCAATACGAAAAGTTAGTAGGAAAGATGAGAAGCTGAGAAGGATAATGCAATTATCCTACAGCCCTATTACACGAGTAAATATCTTTAGGCAGGTGTTTAATAGAGTGATAGCATGGTGGTGGGGAAACTATCTTTGTGTCTATTTGTTTGACATGCAATGTCCGATAGTGATGTCCTGAGGGGAGGAGCTAAAACAGTTTGTGTCCAGAATGTGAACAGTCTGTGGATATATTCTCAGCCCTCCTTCTGGCTCCTGAATATATAGGTCCTCAGTGGAAGGCAGCTGGCTTCAATTGTGGTTTTTTTGTGGTTTTTTTTGCAGATCTAACTACCCGATGAAGTCTGTACCTGTCCTGTTTGGTTGCTGTGCCAAACCAGACAATTTGTAATTTGTGTTATGGTGTGCTCCTTTGGTTTCCTTAAGAAAAAAGCAGCAATTCTTGAAAAAATACAATCAAAGAAGGGTTTATAATTATAATTTGACCTGATGTTGGATGAACCTCATTAACTCAACATTTTGAAATTATTTTGTTCTTTAAGGCACTTTTCATGTCACACTATTGTAAAGAAAGAAAACATCTGCTTTCTGTAGAACTGAATTGCTGATTGTGAACTAACTGCTACAACACAGGCGGAGGGGGGGAGGATGGAGCTGCTAGCACCTAATATACATTTGGAAAAATTATACCCAAACTTTATTTGTGGTAGTTGCAATTTTAACAAAAGAACATACAATAGAAATAGTTGCCTTTAAAACTATATATTAGGCTAAATCATGTACAAATCGCTTCATATTAAAGAAAGCTAAACACACCGCAGATTCAAAATGGACAATAATTAGTGTGTGTGTATGCACACACACGCACACACACACACACATGTCAAATGTATATGGATGTGGATGGGTATGGAGATCTGTGTGTGTGTGTGTGTGTGTGTGTATACAAATACACACACATACACACATCAGAAGCGGATAGCAGAATTTCATTTTTAATGTGTGGCAGTGTATACACAGAAAAAATGACAATAAAGATAATCTTATTAGGAATGCATTGACCATTTATTAATGGTAAATATATATACTCAGTTATTTATAATGTATATAATCAGCTAACGATTATTTATAAAAAGTTTTACCTCTAAGTTAGTTAATTAGTGGCAGTTGTAGACAAAGGTGTATATTACAACTATAGAGAAAATGTGAATTTTTGAATCACCTTATCCAACCCCACTGGCCTCAGCGCTGTTGTTGTTGGAGGAAATACGAGGAAGATATGTTTGCTGTCTTATTAAAAATAAATAAATATATCTATATTGAGTTTTAAAATAAGGTAGGATGGAACATCTAAAATATGATGTAGAAGCAAGCATTAAGATTGACATTGACTCTAACGATACTGTTCCATAAAGACCTTAGTGTGTTCTAAGCCCGATGAACACTTGATGGTAGAATGTATTAAGGCAGGGCTGTTAAACTCCCGGTCCATGGGCCGGATGTGTCATGCGCTGGCCACGCCCAATTTAGCAAAGGGAAAAAAAATCCCTATACATCATGTGATGCTGCCATGATGATGTAAGTTTGACACCCCTGTATTAAGGAATAGATTTTGATGTACTCTTGTTACTTCATCTTTTCTATTGCTATCCTCAGCATCCTTCCATCTCCCCTTTACATCTTTTCTAGTTGAGTTTACCTTCTTATGCTCTCATTAATTGCTTCCTATCTCGATCATCACTTCTGACTTAACATGACCATTTCGCAGCCAGGTTTTTCTAGGTTTCAGAAAGAAGCTTGTATTGGGGGCGGGGGGGGGAGTGTTCAACCTTTTCAATGAATGTGATCCAAGGGAAACTTACTCTATTAATGATATGAACAGATAGTACAAAGGAAGATGTGAAAAATAGGAACATGCTTTCTGGAATTCTTTAGTTCCTTGCTTTAATTAGATCTGCTTTGGATTTTATGATTGGAGGGTGGAGAGAAAGGTGGTTAGAATGGAGCAGCTAACAACGGTTTGATCCATCACACACTTTGCTTTCCCTTTAATGCACAGCTGTCAAACGTGCGGCATCATGTTGCCGTCACGTCACGTTTCACGATGTTTTTCCCCTTTGCAGAGCTGGGGTGGGCGTGGCCTGTGTGTGACATCTTGACCTGCGGGCTGCCAGTTTGACACCCCTACAATGGGTGAGGAATAGTTTAGGCTACTCTTCTCTCTTCAGCCCCATTCTAATCCAGCTCATTTTGAAATTTAAGGTTGTTCACAACTTTTCTCTTTTTACACAAAATTTGGTCCTGTTGTGTTCAGTTTTTAGAGCGTTCTTATGCAGAACAACAACAACAGAAGAAAAATAAGGACAGATGGACAGAGCCCTAGCCCCCTTTCCATAATTTACATATTTTTCTTCTCCAACAGAACAAATACGATTGGAGTTGTGGGGTCCTTGGTGCTCTCTGAGTTTGGTGGTTTTATTGCAGATGTTCCATTGCCAAAATAGGAAACGCCATGATGCTGCAAAAAACTCACCAACCACCAAGGGCCCCAGAGTTCAACCTTAAGCTACAAGTATTCTTCTATCTCTTCTATTGGTATGATTGGACTTCCAATAACAAATAAGAATGGAAGTTGTTGGATATCTACTTAGGAGAAAAAAAATCTATTTATTTTGAATAGATATACAGATTGCAACAATACAGAAACATAACAAATAATAAACATGTAGTTTAAGCATAACTCATAGACTTTTCTATTTGTTTTCGGAGATACTGTAGAATGATCTGGGATGTATTCTTATTATCATAAATAGGTTTGAGTTGAAAAACCTGGAATTAATCCAAACAATTCAGTTGACGGTCCTTTTTCTATCTAAAGAAATCCAAGGAACATTTGATAACACTCATCATATGAATGTCTTCTAATCACATGATACTTATTTTCACAGTGTAGAACTGGACCATTTCTTACTGAGTGAATCTGTGACTTGTACATTCCCATCTGCAAGATCAATTAAAAACTTCACTTTTTTTGCTACTTGTTTAAAAACTGTATTCCCGATTCTTGACAGCTTTTAAATGGATATGTCAAAGAAAAGATATGGAGCTTATTTATGCAAAGCGTGAACCCTTCCACTGAGCTATGTTCCTTTTACTAATGCCTCAGTTTCATTTCCAACATGCAAAACAGCCATTCTGGCACTCGCATAAAATGAGTTTTTGCTCAATGGATTCCTTGTCATGCATGTGCGCAGAGCTTCATTTGCGTCCAATTTGAATTTTTGTTTTACTCCAGTGACTCATTTTGCTGCATCTGTGTTTATGCTACAACCTGTGGATAAGGCATGTTTTGCTAGCTGTGAGCTGGCTGGGCTTCTGCTGATGATTGCCATGTGCTGGATTATTCTTGCAAATAAGTCTGCCTACCCTTCTCTCACCACATTTCCTAGCTGAGCTCCCACATATTGCGTGCCTCGGCCCACTCAAAACCACTCAGGTGGAGTTTCCTTTGTTTACCAGAATGGCACAGATGCTATACATGCTATTTCTAGGAGTTCTTTAAAAAAAAAACAACCATCTCACTAATGTATTTTATCATAACCATTCCTTAGATCTTCCATTTCTGTATACCATAAGAAACCTAATTAATAGAGGGAATTAAGACATTACAAGGTATTAATTCATTGGCCATACAAGTATTCTTTTCCCTCCATGAACACAATCCTCATGCCTATTTACAATACTACACAATTGTCCAAAGGCCACAGTCATAATTGGGGATACATTTCCTGAATGGTGATGCTTATTGTAACCTAATTCAAGATTTCCATTTTCATTGGCTTTTAGACCAAAGCAATTCGTGAACTCCTGGAAAATCGAAGGGCAAAAAATAGATGTAGTAACAATTTGATTTTAAGATCACTGCAGATGGCAACTGAAGCCATGAAATTAAAAGATGCTTGCTCCTTGGGAGGAAAGCAATGGCAAACTTAGACAGCATATTGAAAAGCAAAGACATCACCTTGCCAACAAAGGTTCATGTAGTCAAAGCTATGGTTTTCCCAGTAGTAATGTACTGTGTGACTGTGAGAATTGTATCACAAGGAGTGCTGAAAAATTGATGCTTTCAAATTGTGATGTTGGAGATCAAATAAGTAAATCCTAAAGGAAATTAACCATGACTATTCTTTGGAAGGTCAGATACTGAAGCAAAAGCACAAATCCTTTGGTCACTAAATGAAAAGAGAAAAGATACTGATGTTGGGAAAGACTGAAGACAGAAGGGGACGGCAGAGTATGAGATGGTTAGATAGTGTCATTGACACAATGAACATGAATTTGGGCAAACTCTGGGATACAGTGGAGGAGAGGGGAACCTGGCATGCTATGGTCCACAGGATAAGGAAGAGTCGGACACAACTTAGCAACTGAACAAAACAAATTCTTAAAATTACTAAATTGTTGTGATCAGTTTAGAAGGTAGCAATGAAAAAGGCCTCCCAGAACCAGTTCTATCTGAATCTCCTTTGAAGCTTAAAGTTCTGAAATCAATGCCACTAGATTTCCTTGACATTAAGTAGTTCTCACTTATTCATTGGCTTTCCCAATATTTCTGCCTTTTTTATAGCAAATTTAGAATGTAACCAAAAAGGCATCCTCTCAGCTATTTTATAACATTTGTGCTAGTGACCTCATAAACTTGTGGCATTAATACAGTTTAAACACAGAGGGAATCGTGGTCATCTCCATTAGGACAGCAATAACAATAGCATTTAGTGTCAGCCCTGAAGCTGACCTTACCAGAGCCATCTTGAAGCTTCAGTATTGTCACACTGGAGCTGAGGGATAGGGAGGGGGGATTTGAGATAGTTGGGATGTTGTGGCCAAAATAAAATACTTTCTCTTGGGAACCAAGAACATTCTCACATATGGTGAGAGGAAAGAGGAGTGATGTCACCAGGCAACCAGACAGAGTCTTGATTGGACCCTGTGACTGATTGTTTTGAAAAAGTGAAAAACTTTTACTTTTAATTAGGTGAAAACTGCAGGAACTTTCAGAGTCGATTTTCACCAGATCTGGGCCAAAATGATATATCCAATAAATCTATTTATTCTGCCTCAGAATTTTGCTTGCTCTGGGTCTATTACTTGGAACCGTGACGTTTAGATTTATATACCACTCCATGGTGCTTTTATAGCACTCTGAGCCGTATACAATGTCAGCATATTTCTCCCAACAATCTGGGCTATCATTTTACTGGCCTCAGAAGTAAGGAAGGCTGAGTCAAGTTGGAATCTCATTAGGATCGAACTCCAACTGTGGGCAGAAATACCTTCAATACTGCTTGCTAACCACTGCAGCACCACAAATGTCAAGTCTGAAAAAAAGTAAATATTTGAATGATGAATACTTGCAGCTGTCTCTCTCATATCTTAAGGGGTAAGCCCACTAATTCCAAATCAAGATTGCACAGGAGGTTGAGGCGTTTTAAGGGTATAATGCCAAGTAACAACTGTCCATTTTAATCTCTTTACATTATTTCTAAAATGTCTAAATCCAGCGTAATCTGTAATTTATTCTGATGAGTTTGACTGCAGATTGCACAGCATTTGGCACATCATTCAAAACAACAACAACAACAACAAAACAACAAACCACAAAACAGAACACATATTAGTGAAAAACGATATGCTCCCTGGGTTCACTTTTCAAAAAAACCCCAAATAATTTGGAACTTCAAGATACCGAATTTGGAAACATCTTTAGTCATAAGCTTTCAAGAACTAAGCTGGATGCAGGTAACTGTTAAGAATGATACTGTCCTTTAATGCATGAAATCCCATGGCAGATGGGGTCTCTTAATGAACAATAATTGCTCCATAGGAGCTTATTCTCATTCTGTTGCTCTGTGGTTCCAGTATTTTCCCTTTAGGGAATTTTTTGAAATGGTATTATGCAATTATATCTGCATAGATAAGTCAACATAAAGGCCTTTTCTAATTATTCTGCCTGTTATTCATCTCCAGATTGTGGCTCACCATGCCTAAAAACTTTGGTGCAAGTTTAAGTGGATATCTGTAAGTAAAATCTTTCTATACTTCAGGATAGCAGTTTTTGCATGATTGAATTGTGGCATTTTTATTTATTTTTGATAATTCAGGATGTTCTAAATTACTTGGAAGTTTTCTACACTTGCCCAGGTAATTCTTTGATAATTTTTATAGGAAATTTAAGTAATCGTGGGATTTATTTGACAGGTATACAGTTCCCAAATCTCTAAGTGTGTATTTAAAGGCCCACTAGAAGTTAACTCTGAATTGTAATTTTCAATGGGATAGGAAAGGAAAATTACTAAATACATGAGGGTAATGATGTTGAGACTTTAAGCTTCAATTAAGTCTAAATCAGAAACAGAGACTTGTACCAAAAATGGAGGAGGTGGAAGGAGGAAGAGGAGAAAGGAGGAAGAGAAAGGAAAAGAGAAGGAAAAGAAGAAGAAGAGGAGGAAGAAGACAAGAAAAAAGAAAGGAGTTTTTCTTCCCAGATGCTTGACTGTTTCTCAGTCTTTTTAGGGAGGGCTAGAAACAGAAAGTCTCCACCTAAACTTTTCAACTCTTTGGAAAGAAGAAACCTTGAAGGAAAGTGAAAGTGAATATACAGTGTCTTTAATATGAATGGTTTATATTCAAATGTCCAGAATAGATTATGCTTGAAATTCTGGATTGTATGCACGTTTTACAGAATGAAAAAAGCTCATCCATTTTGTCTTTAGGTTACCCTACTTATAAAATGAAATATTTGCAAGCTTTTCCAAGCTGGAATATCAGATTATTGTTATTTTTTAAAACCACTTTTGCTGCTGATTATTCTTCTTTGATATCACTTAAATGGTCTCTATATTGGATTATGAGAAGAATTTGATTCTCAAATATTCCATCAAAAGTTTGGAAAAATTGTTTACCAAAATTATATTTTGTTCATTTTCTGAAAATGTCATCTTCTTTATACTGTACTATACAGTGACTTTCCTACAGTTCAATAATGTTTTAGCATTAATTGTAATCTTCTATCATAGACATTTTAGAAGAAAAATAATCAAGCTTTTTAACAAGTTCTTAGTTGGTTCTAAGTTGAAACATTCTTACAAATGAATACAAGGTTGGGCAGCCAATGGGGCATGACTTAAGCAATTGTGCAGTGCTGCTACATATTAGAAACTATGACATTTGGGTCCTTAGTTGGCTGTTTTAAGACTCATTTGAAAGGAGGAGGAGGAAGAATAGAAGGCATAATATCCAAAACTTGGAAGCTATGAAGGCATAATATCCAAAACTTGGAAGCTATGAGACAGTTGGGAGTCTGGGAAAGTGACAGAAAAGAAAACAGACATAACCAATCAGGAGATATCAAGAGAGTCCATTGGTAGCTTGGCTTAAAAGTACCAACGCTGGGAAGAAGTATTTCACATTATTCAAGACTTTACCTTAATAAATTCCATTAAAATGAAAATTGGAAATTCTATTTCAATTTCCAAGATTCTTTATTTAACCCGAGACTAGCTTTAACAAAAGCAATTTTTTCAAGAGGCAACTGGACTTTCTGTTTTTTCTTTGACGACATTTTGCTTCTCATCCAAGAAGCTTCTTCAACTCTGACTGGATGGTGGAAAATGGAAGGATTTATACTCCTTGTAGACAGCTGGACTTTTGCATCCTTTTAGAGGGTCATTAGGGTCACTTGGAGGTTTATTTGGGTCCTCAGGGTTATCTGAGTGGTGAAAATTGGTGTGGAGCCTTCTTAGAACTGTTGAAAGGACTGTGTTGTAGATTGGAGATAGATGCTGT
>JANHFL010001038.1:15969-28611 GCA_032468155.1 Oxyrhabdium leporinum
TGCCTCCCTTTTAGGGGAAATATTCTGCCCTTTTAATATTTCCTAAAATATTTCATTTTTCTAGGAGAGGGGTGGCTGCTAACTTCATACAGTAGGATTAGAACTCACGTCCCCTGGTTTAAACATTTTCTAAAACTACGGGTGAAAAGCGTTTAATTATAAAGCACCACCAGGCAAAGCAGTTTTTTGAACTTGTTAAAAAGCACACAAAAGTTATTAAACCACCATAAGCCTCTTTGCATTGTCTTTCATTCCTTCTATCTATTCAGCAGTTTATTTGAGTCTTATGTTTAATATGTAGGCTGGGTGGGTGTGTATACAGTGTGTATGTATATATATGTAATATGTATATGTGCATTCATGGTGAATGAATGATGACCCCGAGACAGACAGACAGACAGACAGACAGACGGACCTGCCATCAGTTCCTCTTGGCATGTGACCAGCTTATTTCCGTTTCAATTCTTTTACTCTACTCTATGATATTGTATACTTTTGTTTGTTCTCTAATCCATGTGCAGCTCTTTCTATCTTGTCTTGTAATGCCGAGCATGTATCTTTCCATGACTCTTTGCTGATCTTGAGTTTGTTTGGTACAAAAAAGGGCAGAAGGAAACTTGATAGGCTTTCAAGATTCTATTATTGTACCCAAGAACAATAAAATAGCATTCCTGGAGTCCTTGTGTTTGTTGAATTGGCCTTCCTGAAAAGGTTGGCGTTATGAAGAAAGTGAGATATATACATACACCCCTAACTGCATTACCACAACTTTGAATACTTCTTATTCCAAGAATCAGAGATTTCTGCTTAAGAAAAATTGTCTGGCATTTTGGAAATTCTATATATGCTTCTTAAAATTTAGCATAGTCTGCAAACTCAGTCAATTGTAATTCATGATTAAATAAGGCACAGCTTTATTTGGAACTTGTTAATCATGAAGTACCAGCTGTTCAGAAGATTATTATTGAACTAGTTGCCTAAGAAGACAATGGGGAAACAGCAGTATATCTGCATTCTTCGTTTTTATCATGCCAATATTGAATTAAATGCTTTTTCTTACAGAGACATACATAGAGGTTAAAATGTGTTTTCTAATAGCCTCAATCTACATCATACCATTATTCTAATCTTAAGAAGTAGACATTGCCATCAGAGAATCAAGCCGCATGAGAGATAGGATCACTACAGTAAAATTACCCTATTCCTCTATTCTAATTTTGATCACGTTTTATCCATCTCTCAAGATGAGTACAGGAGAGAATCCAAAAGGATTGCCACCCAGTAATTGAAACTCCACAGCTGCTTTCCATGTAAATGGTTATGAACACCATCTTCACATCTTTGAAAAATAACTTCTGTACACTGTACTCGGTCCCTGTACGCTGACACCCACTATAGATACCTCTGAATCTCTATGAATCAAATTTGCAGGAAAGGAGTCCCAAAAAGTTCTCTAGAACAGGCTTTCAAGAAAAAGAAGACAAGATTGATTAGAAAGAAAAAACCCTGAATTAGAAAGAAAAACATGAAATGGAAAGGGGATAAAAGAAATGTGTTTGGATTTTGTCAAGGGGGGGGAATGTTACCTTGCAACTTTAACACAAACTGGAATAAAACAGACAGATTAGAGGGTATTTTGCCATTCACCAAACAAAGGGACATAAAATTGACTCAAGTCCTTATAACTGTAGCAGCAGTGTAAATAGCAATTGGCTTCTTAAATTTTGACTAAGAAACATCTTATAGTCTTTGTCCAAATGCTATTGCTGTAGGCGACACAATCCTGTGAAGAACCTTTAAAAATAACCTTTCTTAGAAAATCAGGAGCAGTCTTGGAGGACCTTTTGAAATTGACCAATGTTATTAAAATGCAATAAGTTTTCACAAGTTGTTTCTGCAGCTTATAAAGTGGCTGGACCTATGTGGGATTTACAATGGGTGAAATGTGTGGAAACAAAAAAAAAGACAGGTTGGTTGTACAGATGCAGAAATTACAGAAGCTTGCAAGCAGAAAGACTTTTACACAACTCTTTACACAAGACTTTACCCAAGTTAAATTGCAATTTTATGCAAAGGTCTTATACCCTTGTGACTGATTCATACTTTGCAAACTTATCAGCAAATTATTTTGCACAGTAAATATGGCCAGTGACTGGGTGGGGATCACTCTTCTTCCCAAATGCTGATGTGTCACCCTTTTGTCATCCTTTCTGAAATGTGATATTGTATCATATTTCAGAAAGGTCCTATTCAATGTTAGCAGTTATTCAGCTTTATAAAATCAGATCAGCTCTTCAACAAGGAGTCAGATGACTGATTCAGAACCTCGGTCACATGTTCTATGAATGTGTCTGAAGAGATATTGATTTTATTCAAAACCTTTTTTACTCTACTCTTTAACCAAAAAGGTTTCAAGAGCACCATGCAAGGATTATAATTGGACGTGCAATCTAATAAAATATGATGAATAAGGAAAAATAAATAGAAACATGTCCATGGGGGATGGGGGGTAACCAAGATGGTCACAAATATGAAATCAAAGACCCACTCCTTTTTTTTAATTACCTCATAAGGTACATTAAAAGAAGGCAAGACTTTAATCTCATGATTGTGACCACCATCTTGCCTTTTGGACTACCACCTCCCAGACTACCACCTCCCTGAATCAGAAAGAAAGAGGGGAGAAAAGATAATAAGGTACTTTTTCTTTTAATAACCATTCTGATAGCCAGGAGAAACAGGTCAGATAGGCTGATGGACTGCAGTTTAGTGACAGATGAAAAAGGAACCAAAAGTACTGGTAGTTTGCTCACCAACAGGTCTTACTTTTATTTTATTTTTCCCCATCTTCTGTGATTTCATAGACATAGAATATGGTAAGCCTTTATAACAGGAGCTTTAACAAAAACAGATATTAATAGGAATGCTGCCATGCAATCCATTTACCACATGAAACTTCCAATCTTGATACTGACAAAGACAGCATACAGCATTCGTTCTCCAGAAATAGGATAATTTATTCCCTGTTGGCCTTTGCCCCCCCCCCAACCTTAACCCCACGGATTTGCTCCTTTTCACACAACAGAAGCTGTACAAGCGCCAGCTGTATAATTACTTCATCTCCAAGTCAGCTCACGCTGAGCTGTGCGTTCTTCACAATCACTGCAATGTTTTCATGTCCCGTTCTCTGCTTTTGAAACTGAACCCACAGAAGCAAAATGAGGCAAATACCATGCTTCAGTGATTCCTCACACAGCTACCTGTTTGATTTTTGCCAATTTTTGTCAATTATTTTAATGTTGCGAAGATAGCAAAGGTCCAAGAAGAATTTTGCAAGTCTTCAGAATATGATTTCAGTGGTAAATAAGGTCATCAATCAAAATGGTGGAAGTATCATGAGCTGTCATTTTTTGGATCTGATGGCGTTATGTGTCTCAGGTTCCAGCTTTGTACAATTAGAATTACCCATAAAACCACAGCAAACATTTGTGATTTAAGATCTTCATTGCAAATACACAGAAGCATTGAGACTGTTCACTTTTCTACAACCTTTAAATAAACTCCAATCCTTTCTTCTAGGTAAGTACAAGTTTCAGAAATACAACCTTTGTCTGTGGGTGGATGAGAAAAATAAAAATAATTCAGTTTTTTTTCTAAATGGGAAATTCTATCAGGCTTTCTGAATTCCATGGTATAGAAATGAATAAATAATAACAATAATATGACATAATAAGTTAGCTATAAAGCAATAAAGGCAGGATAAAAAAAATCTAATAAATGAATGAATGAAGAGGGTCTGATATGGAACAATTTCATTTTTTTTCAAAATTGATTTCAAAGAGGAAGAACAGAAATGCATTAAATGTTTCAGAGTTTATAGGGCTCAAAGAAGGTTGAATCATGCTGATTTTATGTTTACATGCTTTTGAGTTCAGAATGCAGTAAACCCCAAAGACTGAATCATTATTCAATACAATTTTACTTTAAGACCAAGAGTCGGCAATCCATAAACCACACAATCTTGGAAGAAATCCATAAAAATTGCCAAAATCAATGTCAGGGTGAGTTGTTGCTAAACCTCAGCAGCAAGCCACATGGAAATCATTGACCACTTGGCTTAGAGAAACTAAAATTTAGACCTCTGCCAGATCATAGAATATGATGACCTTGTTATTTTTTTTAATTCAAGTACTGAAGCTATGGTGACTAAAGGGGAAACAGAGAAGATTCCGGTTACTGACAATATTGCCTCCTTAACCAAGAAGCTGAAACAAATTTCCTTGGATTGTCCTGGCCAGTTCAATGTTCAATCGTTGAAGACCCATTTGAAAACCTCTTCTCAATTTGGTAATCTCAGACAGCATTCTTTGACCAACACTCACCAAGTAAGCCAAATCCAAGGTAAGTATTTCAAAGCCCCCCCCCCCCATCCTATGCACTTCTGCCTCAAACTTCAGGTATATTTTTATTCTCTGTATTTAATAATGTAACTGTAATTTAATAGAAAAACACCTAAGTGGCAGCATCTAGCTCATCTTGTTTTGGCCTTGGAAGCTAAGCACATCTTGACTTGGTTAGCACTTTGGTGAGAGACAGGTGTGGAACATCAGGGCTGTTAGGCTAAATTGGAAAATCAAGATATTTCCTCTAGGAAAGCAGAGTTAAACCACCTCTAGTATTATTTTCAGGAAAACCTGAAGTCACCAAAAGTCAAACAACTTGAGCATTTAATTTAAAAAAGAAAGTAAACAATCATTGTACATTGTTGAGCAAAATATGATAAAGTGTGTGTTTTTTGAAAAGTAAATGTCCACCGATGTTTCCACATGTTGAAGCTTCTGAGGAAGAATGTTAGGTTAGTAAGCAATGGAGCTTAGAGAAGAACTCAAGGCCATCCTTTATCTACTTGTTCCCTCTAAACATGTGGGAATACCAGAATCCTCTTTCTGAAAAGTCCCAAACTGGGGAAAACCGTCAGATTTAGATCGACAAATACCCGTACCGGTATATGCCTGCAATTCACAGTTGTGGGAGAAATAAAGAATGATTGAGAGAGCAAGGTCAGGGGGACAGTCTGCTCTAAGAGTAGCAAAATTTAAACACAATCATTTTTTGTTTTTTCTTCACCAGTGGCTTCTATTTGTACCACTACAGAAACTACCTCGAGTGATCCTTGAAAATTGAGGTTCTATGCCAAACAACGGACTGCAGGCTTTCTAGAATCTATCATGCATGATTCTGAAGGTCACCATTATGAAAGACAGCAGCAACAACAACAAAATCAGGAGTCTGGTGGCATCTTTTCTGGCTAACAAATTTTATGAAAAGACATAAACTTTTGGCAGTGGCGGTTCCATGCCTTTTCATAAAATTTGCTAGGAGGAAAGAGTGCTAACATACTCTTGATATTATTTTTTTTCCATTATAGACCAACACAGCCCTCCTCTGATACTAAGAAGTAGGATTTGCTGAACACATGACATAATCTGCATCTGGATAATCAAACTATTTTTATGAAAGCTTATGCCTTTTCATAACATTTATTAGATGAAAAATGTATTACCAGATTTCTTCTCTTTCTGTAAATCTCAAAGCAAATCTGGAGGATTACAGAATTTGAAATGGATTCAAGGATTACAGAATTTGAAACAGAAAAGGTTATGCATACAATAATGTTGAGATGATTATCTGGAACTTATTGGATTTGTTTCAAAAGTAAATTCAGGTCTTTTGCCCCAAGTTGTTGAGTTGCAACTTGTGTTAACCTCAACTAACAACAGGCAACTTTTTTCATAAATTAAACAAACAACACACAAATTAATTCAGGGCAAGAGTATCTGTGTCACACTTAACTACTGCTTTAGTTATAGTCACTATTTGTCAGTTTTTCTTTCTCTCATATCTTTAACCATTCCCCTCTTTCTCCTCTGCCCTTCTTTTCCTGCGTATACAGATAAGATCATCAGATGAAGCAATCTATGATCCATGGGATTTTATGCAATTTTAAATCCAGAAGACTCTTTGACATTTTGTTTAGAGATATTTTTTTTTGTTTTGCAGGTTTGAATTATGCCCATGGTTGCATAATTAATGATGAACAGTCAGAGGAGACAATGATAAAAACTAATCTTAAAACTCATATTTCAAAGATGTCTGGAGTCCAAATCCCAATTGGTGACCCATTGCCTTTTCCAGTCCCCAGACTTTCAGTAGGTTAGTATGGAGACCTTTATGCTTTGTTCAGGGATTGATAGGTTATAATCTGACTACCAGCATCCCCAACAACGGACAATCCAATACATCTAGAGGATATCAGATTAAAGAATACCACAGTATCCAGGGTCCTCTGATTAGGACTGGCTTATGTGGATCTGGGACCCACCTTCTCTGTTTGAGCAGTGCCTTAAGACTAAGAGACCTTGAAGGGGGTCTATGACAATTCGCCATGGCCAACTCACGGCCAGCTTACCATGGCCAACTCACCATGGGACAATTCCCTGTGGAACAAGAGTTACATTAATATCAAAGAAATGGTGGAATAGAATCATTTTTAAAAAGGATGCAAAAGGAAGGATAGAATGAAATGTGAATGACAAAAATTAAAATATTTTTAATTGATTTTAAATAATTAAATTGAATTGTTAAGTTTTTCCTGGGACAAGTTGGCTGTGACAAGTTGTCCCGCAGCAAATTGGCCACAGCGAGTTCACCGTGGTGAGTTGGCTGTGACAAGTTGTCCTGTTCCGCCTTGAAGGTCCCTTCCAACTCAGTTATTCTTTTATTTTTTCAAACCACTCTTTGTTTCTTCACTTAAAAAATTAGAAATAATAGTTGGCAACTGCTAAGGATTGTATTCTGTGCTACCGCAACTCCTTTCTGTTCCTTTCCTCTCTCAACCCAGTTATATCACTCTATGCAGTGGTTTGTAGGAATCTGCCATCTGTCCACACCTGTAAATACATATGGGATGTAATTAAAGCAAATTTGTTAAAACAAAACTTGGCAAACTAACAAGCTACATGCCATATGTGATCCACAACACCTGTTTTGCAGTCTCCTGAGCATCTTAAGATCATATCACCGATGTGCAGAGGCAAAATGCCATATTTTGCCAGCATAATTCCTCTATTTTGGTTTGGTGGTTTGTTTTTGTTTATCATTTAATAGTTCTTAAGTCATTCTAGGTCCCCACCCCAAGACTGAACTGCTAACCATTTCTCCTGTGGCCTTTGAACTTGACCCATTAATTCATCTTCCAAATTGCCCAGATATGAGAATACTGCCCATTCATGTGCTAAATAGGCAATGTGCCTATCATGTGATGAAAGACAATAGGCTTTATGATAGGCTTACAAATTTCAAATATGTTTCTTATATTTGAACCCATGTAAGTACAATAGTAAAGCATTTAATTTTTACTATCTAGCCAATCATCCAACTCAGAATTCAGCAAATGATTGAGATGTGTAGGTCTAATTTCTAGATAGGTCTCATCTATCTATAAAATAGACAAGATTCAGTGGAGTATATTATTTAATGTGCTGGGTTGGAGTGGAGAGACCCAGATTCTTATTCTCCTTTAGGCAAGGAAGCTCATGGGTTAGCTTTGGGTCAACCACTCTCTCTTAGTCCTAAATAAGCATCAAGCTCTGAAAACAGCCAAGAAAACAACAAAAACATTGCCACACCATGCATTTATGGCAGTCAACTAAGCAAACCTATCCAAACAGAGTGGACCCTATAACAAAGAAGGACACAACAGTAGGTTTTGTGTGTGTGTGTGTGTGTGTATCTTAAGAAATCAGTTATTTTGGGAAAGATGGAAAGAAAGAGAAGAAGACAACCAGCAACAAGATGGATGACTGGACTACAGCTGTACTGGAAGGCTTGAGGGCTGAGGTTAGGGACAGATCCTGCTCCAAGAGCACATTACATGTTATTAATGACTGGATGACACATAATCAATGAATCAATTATGTGTGTGCATATGTTTCATCCATTCCAGAAGACTGTTCCTTGTAAATTCACCCTTCTAAGAATTTCAGTTATAATTCTGGCTCTCCCTCAGAGGGCTATATCTTGATGCCCGTTTGAAAATAACGTTGATGATGATGATGGTGGTGGTGGTGGTGGTGATGGTGGTATACATTCCATCGTGTCTGACTCTTGGCAATTCTATGGGCCAGGTCTCTCCACATCTTCTGATCTTGCATTAGTTCTTTGAGTTTTTATATGCTCTGGCTGGTGTCAGCTTTGATGGTGTCCAGCCCACCATGTTCTTTGGCAGCCTGGGTTCCTTTTACCTCTAACTCTTCCAAACCTAATTGCTTTCTCCAGGGAATTCTCCCGCATGACATTTTTTTCTAAAAAAAAAAATCAGAAGATGTATGCCAAAAGAACTCTTTTGTACTATTGAAATGGGTTGGTACTTCCAATGCTTAGCCATTATTGATCATTCATTCATTCTTTTCTTTCTTTCTTTTTTTATTCTCATGAGGTCTTTTATCAGAGATATCAACAGAAGAATTCAAGAAGTCTGCCATAAGATCCGTAGGTGCTACTTCTTCTCTTGAGTCAGAGAAGAAAGAAACAGTAAGTTTCATTAAACATCACTAAATGCGATTAACTATGATTAAATGTCATTAAGACTCTACTTTACTAAGGAGTGGCATCAACCTCTGAGTATGAGAGGAAACAAATTCAATGAGAAGTAACTACACTGAAGCTTGAACTATTTGTACAGAAGGTAGTTTCAGAGTATAGTAATTGTGTCAGTTGCTTGCCTGCAGATATTTTGCAATTACAACGCTTAGACTTTTTTGTTAGCTAAGAACCTTGAAAAATTGTAGTTCAAACAACTCTGGAGGGCATCAATTTTGAAGGGTTAGGAGGCTGGCATACTATCTTATTAGCTGAAACCAGTGGCCCTTAAGCTGCTAGGCATGCAACTCCAAACAGCTTCAAAATTCAAAGAGTGGAGTTTTCGAAACAAGTTCTTGAACGCTGCTTGTATGAGGATAAGGTTGCTAATGAAGGTGAGGACAATGTGTTAAGGCAAAGAAAGATAAATTAAGTGACTTCCAGTCTTCTAGCCATCTAGCTTCCTGGTAAAGCTGAAATTATTCGTAGTGAAATAATTATATTAGAAAGAGTCTGGTAGCAGCTTTTCTAACTAACAAATTCTGTCGTATGTGTTTTGTTAGCTATGGTTCACTACACTTAAGTGCGTATGAATGGTTAAAGAAATGTAGGCTTTAAAGGGGGGGTGAGGTACGGAGTAAAAAAAGGGGGTTTGTGCAGATGCAGGTTATGCATGAAGCATAGGTACATCATCAATCAGAATGACTGTAATGGGTTAGAAACCCATTGTCTGAATAGCCTGGAACATTTTGAATATGTGAGTTTGGTAGTTTCTCACTCTAATACTGGTATAGTTCTATTGTTTTTAAATGGGCATCTTGGCATCTGTCATGAAATCTCCTGGGAAGGTAAAATGTTCTGATTTTAATCTTTTTTTTTTACTTCTGATGTCAAATATATCATTAATACTTTTGTGCAAAGTTTGTCCCATTTTTCATAGAATCGGGGGGTGGGGGGGCATTGCTGACAGATCATGGCATCTACGACATTGAAAGAGCAGCATGCGAGAGTGTTTTCTATACTGCTTAATGTTAAAAAAAATAGGTAACTTTCTCACCAAGGCCAGGTTCATCTGTCTGTTTAATTCCAACAATTTAAAAATACTTTCACCAAACTTTAGTTTTTCAAAAACAACTATCCCCTCTAACTGTTTTAAATTTTAAGAAATTCAATTCTTCTTAAGCTTTTTGCTGAAAATTTAGATTTCTCTCTCTTCCTCCAGAAACAATGCTAATGCACCAAGTGTATTTTTTTTATTTTGCTGCTCAGAAAATCTCTCTATAGCTATACAATATTTAGATCTGATTGCGATTAAGAAAGTGAGGTTTTTACAAATCTTGCCTCCCTATAAGCTGCGTTACAGCTGTCAGCTTGTTTGAAATCCTTCAACCCCCAACTGCTCAACTCACATGTTGAGTGCAAAAAACTCAGTTCCTGCAGTCTTCTCATGGGGAGTAGGTGTTTGGAGTACAAATGGGCAATCTCACAATCTCTTTTGGTCTGGAGAGTGTGTGTAAGCCAGAATTCACAACCTGGCTGCCAAACTCCTTTGCAATGCCTTCCTGGCTCCTTCAGAGATGTCCAGTCCAGCACCTGAGGGGCAAGATAAGTAACAGATGGAAGCTTATAAAGAGAGATCCAACCTAGAATTAAGGAGAAATTTCCTGTCAGTGAGAACAATTAATCAATGGAATGATTTGCCTCCAGAAGTGGTGGGCGTTCCATCACTAGAGATTTTTAAGAAGAGATTGAATCGCTATTTGTCCAGAAAAGTATAGGGTCTCCAGCTTGAGCTTGGACTAGGTGACCTTCAAGGTCCCTTTCAACTCTGTTGTTCTGTATTCTATACTCAAAAGCCAATCCAAAAATCTCTTATATTTTTGAATTTATATTTTGAAACTATATTTATATTTTGAAACCACGCTAGAGATAAGAATTTTGGATCAGAAAAAGGATTACAACATTACATAGTTGGGCACAGTAGTTAATATTTTACTTATTAATAAAGACATGTTGTTGACAATATATTAGTGGACAGAAGAGTTTGAAATAACCATAGAAGTGAAAAAAAACTGGAAATAATTTATTACATCAAATTATGTGCCGAAATTAATTGCCGAACAAGGAGAACTTGTTACCCGTATATCCAGCTCACTTCCATGCTATAAATTGCAAATATCCACTAGTAACCAAAGCTTTCTCTTGAAGATCAATCAGTTGAGGAAAATGTGGAGGATTTTCCCATCAATTGTCCATCACCAGTAGATGGCTCACAAACCTCATTTATATATAAAGAACAACAACCAAAAAAGGCCAGGATAGATGTGTTGATAAGAAGGGGAAAATCCAACATTTCTGGAAGAAATATCTTTTATAGGCCAATTGAGGATTTTGTAATTTTGACCTACTGTACAAAGTTGTGTTGCAACATTTTATTTACATTAAGTCCATGCAGATAACTGCAATGCTGATATTTACACAGTCAGATTGTTCTACAATCAGCCCTATGAGGAGCATGTTTTTTTGTTCTTTTCAAAAGAGCACAAATGTCATAGTTGTGCCCATGATGATAGAAAAGCAATGGTGACAGGTAATGCAGAAACATTTTTCGATGGGAATTATGAGGTTTATAGGTCAACGTATCTGGAGATGGCTGGACTAAAAACCCTGAAATGCTGAAAAGAATCACTCAGTGCTGTGTTATTTTATTCTTCTGTTTCTATTTTATGTTCTTTCTATTGTCATCTTACCTCTCACTGGATTTGAAGGCAGAAAAGTCTCAGAGAGAAACACAGACCTTGGAAGAAACTGGACATTTCAATCTATCTCCCGCCCAAGCCACAACTCACTATTGTATGTCTGGAAACAATGCTATAAATAAAGGCAGAGATGCATCTACTTTCTCTCTCCAGAATCAGTTAGTCTCAAGCAAAGCATAAATGCAAGAGTAGCCATCTTTTATTTTCCTGCTAACATACAAGCCAGCATCTATGATGTACTGTAGATTTAGCATTCTTTCGTGCATAGATGATCAGGAAAGGCCAGATTAGGTAGCTGGAGAATAAGAAATTAAGATGGATATACTAAGAAATTAAATCAGATACATACAATTTATTAAACATTACTGGGAAGTAAGATTTTCCATGTAAGCAATAAAAAGTGATATTGCAATCAAGTGCTTAGTGGCTCTTTTATTTCAAACAAAACATATTTGTTTCATCTGGCTTTTTGGCGCCATCCTAATATATATGGATCTATAGATCCCAAAATCGCTCTAGCCTCAATGGCTGGGAATTCTGGAAGTTGTCCTCTTAGTACAACTGAAAGTGTCAAATTGAAAATGGCTGAACTAACAAATCATTCAGCTTCCTATATTTTGAGAGGGAGAAATTATTAAATACTAACAGAGCATATTAAATACTTCATAAGAGATGTTGCCAGAATGAATTCTGTTGATGAGAATCGTTGGTAGGATGCCTACAGGAGAATGTCCAAAAAGTCAAGATGGCAACTGCAATCTTGACTTTTTCATCTTGACACATAATAGAAGCCCTACCCCTTTTTAAAATCTGAATTGCATCTCCATCTTGACTTTTTTTGGCTTGCCCATGAGTGTTACTCAACAAAAGTTCTGAAGCAATTGAGAAAACTTAAGAAAAGTATCATTATACCTCGAAGGGGGGATTGGGAAAAAAAACACCTAAGGGTCCCTCCCTTGAATATCTTCCATTGGAATGTAATTAAATTACATTCATATCATACAACATTCGACTATTTCTGACTGGTGGACCATCCAGAATGGGCACCTCTCAAAAGTATGCCTGTCCATAGGTTGGGTCTTCTATTCACAAAACCTCTGCAGTGGGAAACTTAGCTTCTTGCTGTTCTTCCTCATCTTTATCCAAGGTCTCTTTATCACTCTGACTTTATTTTATTTATTTTATTTTTACATTTATATACCGCCCCATTCCGAAGACTCGGGGCGGTTTACAGCTTATAAGC
>JANHFL010001038.1:42032-52300 GCA_032468155.1 Oxyrhabdium leporinum
GTGGCCAACTCAACGTCACTCACAGCAAGGTGCCACCGCCCCACCTTGCCGTGAGTAATGTTGGGTTGGCCACGCCCACTTAGTCACATGACACCCCCCCCACCAAGCCACGCCCATAGAACTGGTGGTGAAAATAATTAGATTTTACCACTGACCACTCATGAAAACCTATAGGAGGGATATTCTGTTTTCTGGTTATACATATTACATAATCATTGATAGCAATTTGCTCAAATGGCTGGCCACTGCTGAGATCTCATTATTTATCATGGAAGTTTTTGCCAATATGGTGCCCTTCGGATAACCTACACCAGCGCTCTGAGAATTCCTGCTGAAGAACCATGTGTCATGGTTCTGACTAACGAACCCAAGCAAATCAGAACTCTGAGGCTAAGATCTTCCTCAAAGGACTTCTTTATTGGATACATCATACCGGCACAATCAAATGCAAAGCCAACTCTAAATGTTTCCCGCAGTTTCAGTATAATTAAAATAGGAAATAACTCCCTCCCCAAAAGTCACAGGTCACATTGGCCAATTAGATTAATTGGCAGGCTCTCCAGGCACTCTTTCCCGGCTCTGTCAATCACCTGTAAAGATGATCTTGGTTCCCACAAGAAAGCTCTGTGTTTTGTGTAGCCGCACATTTCATCATCCTTCCCCCTCTCCACTTTGTGGCACTTGAGGAATAGAAAAATGGCTTCTGCCAGGTTCGATTTGACACCATGTTTGTATGGAAATCTGGAAAACTTTGTCCAACAAATGGGGACATGTACAGAGTATTTGATGTCACGCCAAGGAAAATTTACCATTGTAACAACTCAGCCAGCTATGAGACCTGCTTTTTGTTTGTTTTTTTTAACTGCTTCTTCTCCAGATTTATATTCAAATCGATCCAATTTATATAATTTGTATCATACAAACAATCTTGTTGCAACGCTAAATATGGAAGATGGCCTTATAGGGCTGGCCAGGTCAGAGACACCATTTCTCTGAATATCAGTTGCTGGGTAAGAATAAGAGAAGACTGATGCCCTCATGTTCTGCTTGGTGATCTCCATCTGGCCATTACGGGAAATAAAAAGTAAAAGGAGTCCCTGCGCATTTTACTCTGCAAGTCATTGCTAACTATAGGGGGCAGTGCTCATTTCTATTTCAAGGCCATTGAGCCTGCACTGTCTGAAGACATTTCCGTGGTCGTGTGCTAGGATGAGACCACGGAACACTGTTACATTCCCACTGAAGTGGTACCTATTTATCTACTTGCATTTATATGCTTTTGAACTGCTAAGTAGGCAGGAGCTGGGTTGAAAACAGGAGCTCACCTTTTCCCATCGTGCTCGGGTCTCAAACCTGGGGTGCCAGCTTTCCAGAATGACAAGCCCAGTGTCTTAATCACTGAGTCGTCATGCTGCCCCATTATGGGAAATACCAAGTTAATATTTATTCTGCTCCAGCAGAAATCTTACATTTCTGTAGAGTAGAAAGCAAATTTCCAAAAAACAGTGTCCCACAGGTGTCAGTATGGATCTGCTCTTTTTCTCCCTAATACAGAGGTGCACTGACTATTGATTTCCAAGCAGAAGTGGATACTTCCTTCTTTCAAGCCACACTCAAAAGCCAATCAGACATAGAACTGGGCACAAATGTTGACATTCTTGCCAGACTTCATTTGGGTCCCATGCCCATATGTCTGCAGCTTGCAGAGCAACCAGTCTCTTACAGGTAAACTAGATATAAATTTTAAGCCAAGACATTATGGAGCCCAAAACTATAAATAATCTTAGACATTGCTATGCGCACTGTTTTATTTCGCTTTAAAAGTAATCTCCTAAGTAAGCTCCTGTGAGCATTGCAGCGTGCACTGTTCCTGTCTTGTAGCCACAGATCAGTTGAAGCATGCAATGTTTATCCCAACTGCCAGAGAATTAATCAGGGCCTAGCACATGTAAGGATCACTGCAGATCAAACTTCAAAATAGATTCAGTTCAGACGCTGAACCACCTGACTTTGTTAGAAATTTACATCATGATGTAAACTTCAAGTATACAGTATCAAAAAAAAACCCCATAAAATTCTAAGCCAAATGGCTAATGATGGTGCTCTCTGAGCTTGGTGGTTTTCTTGCAGACGTTTCATTATCCAAACTAGGTAATATCATCAGTGCTAGTATGGAGTGGGATTTGCTCTCAGTTTATATTCTAGTGACTTGCCCTGTCAGTGTTAGTGAGGGTGATCTTGAAGGTTCTTTGGTTGAGAGGTGAATAAATAAACAAATAAAACCAAAACACCTCCCCACCAGCAATCAGCACGCAGATGAGCATAGATTAATTTCAAGATTAATATCAGACCAAGAAGTAAACAATACCCCAATCAATGAACTGTCTAACAAGGTAAACAGTAAACAGCCTAACCAAAGAATTTCCAAGACCCACTAACACTGACAGGGCAAGTCACTAGAATATAAACTGAGAGCAAATCCCACTCCTTACTAGTACTGAGGAGTACCATATAATTTTACATGGATAGGATAGTTCCCAGAAGAAACATAGCAGATGCTACATATTGGATGAGATTAATTTCATGTATGTTTCACTTTTTTCCTCCTTGCAGGGAAAAGTTCTTCGTCTCTGAATCATCTGCAAACTATAGCACTCACGTTCGCAAAGGGAGACAGGGTACGATGTCTGGGCATGAATTTCCTTTCTTCAGAGCCAACTCTGAAATGTGTAAAGTCCTGCTTGCAGGGAAAAATCAATAATAAAAGCAGCGTTGATTTGTAGTATTATAAGCTTGTCGGTCCTGTACATTGTAGTTTTGAAACGGGGAACCTAGAGCCTTGTTCTTTAACAGGGAGGGTAAAACAAAGCCAAATATTACACAAAGCTGACTTGAAACCTTAAGAGTCCACCTGTCCAAATCCATGGTCCAAATGTGTTGCAATGGTGAAGCCTATCACTAATCTACAGAAGGCTGTAATTTCCTTCCTTTCATAACATTATTTCTCAACACAGCTTGATTGGATAAATGTGCACTTTGTGCATGCTCCATAATACCATTTCTCAATGTTTCCATTTCACTCTTTCTTCTGGCCTTTGGCAAAGGTGAAAGAGCCTATATTTTACAGACATTTGGCACTTTTAGTTAAAACAGTTCAGGTGAGAAAAACCTATTCCTGCAACTCTAGAGGGGCACAATTAGGCTTGAAGTTTTGATAAAGTATGAAAATTCTTCCATTTTCATCCAAATGTAGAGAAATTAACATGGAAGGAAGCCTCAAGGAATCCTAGGGAAAAGTCTGAATCCATGCCATCTAGATTTATGTTTATAGTATTGGCCCAGTATTCTAATTCCTTTTAAAATCATTGAAGTGAATTCGTTATTTCTCAGTGGAAATCAGACTCCCAAGATGAGACAACCATTAGATCAGTTAGCTTTGAATTCAGGAAGATAATTCTTCAGCAGCTGAGTCATAATGCTTCTACTGAAATGTCATGTTTCAAAATGAGAGAAGAGACCAATTATTGTCTTGATGCTTGGTTCTCCACCATGGGAAGTAGAATACTGGACTGGAATTTCTTCCCATCTATCTAAAACCTTATAGATATTAGAAAGGAAGTGTTCCGTCCTTTTATACCCCTGTTTCACCTGTCTTTCCAGGGCTACTGAATCTTACTTCCCGTTAATCAGTTGCGTATGGATGGAGGACTCTCTATTTAGAATAAAGAATCTCTGCTTCTTTTGAAGTTTTGGTGGTGGTGATATCTCCCCCACCTCAACTAACACTTGTGGACAGTTCGAGGTCTATCCAAGCTTCACCAATATTTCACAGCATGTGATATGTACCATACAAACTCCAAGGCTATATAATCCCTTGGCAGTTTAGCTTTAGGTAGATCCTCCCATGCCACCTAAATCAAACATAAATGGCCCTAAATCAATGACCATTCAGCCACTTTGAGTTACTCATAGATTGTATTCCTTCTTTTTATAAAGAAAACATCAGTCATTTATGAATTACCCATTTTCTTTTACAGAGTTAATGTCTCTCTTCTTACCTCCCCAGCCCCAAAATAATAAAACATAATAAATACCATTAAAAATCCAAATCTCATATTTACAGAACTCTTACACACGGTAATATTCATCAAGTTTGCATCTCTTCAATTATTGGATTTGTCTAATAGCATTCCTTTGAATGGAAGCCAGAGACAAAGAATCTATCTTTAATGAAACATTTCAACTGGACTCTTCTGCATATTTTCATGTCAGTTGAGACTTTCTCTCTGTTAACTGTGATATAAATGGACAACTATCTTTTATATAATGAAAAGGGGTTATTGGAGAGGGTGGAGGAACATAAACATTTTCTTTATATTATAGCAATGCAATTCACCTAATGTTTTCTTTGCCCAGAGATCTCCAAGGGTTGAGGGAACAAGGCGGTAGAACATTTCACTTTGATTTTGCAACACACTTCTCAATGCTTTGTACTATTTTGAGAAACAGGTCTCTGGAAAATGTCCAAAGCGTTTAAAAATAATAATAAATGGGGGTGGGGGGGCACACAAAAAACATTGTTAGGGAAAAATGGCTGAGACTATGACAGAATGAGGAAATCATAGCCTGGCCAGGGATAACAATTCTTTGTAAGGATGCCAAACTCTTTGTGTATGGCCTATTGAAGTAAGAGGATTTATTTATTATATTATATTGGTACAGGTAATACCCTAATTTTTAATGGAACAAATTCAGGAACATTCTGAGTTAAGAGGGAGAAGAAACATTCCCACACATAAATCTACTTTCATGTTACAAAAGTTGCTGAAGTGTGCAAATTACTTTGTCACTCTCACAGGCTGGTCTTGAAAATAACACTCCTGTTAGTCTGAGAGCTGACGGTTTGAATTAAAAAAATCCAAGGTTAAGAGAACATGCTTGTTTTCCACTTCTCCTTTTAATTCAGAGATTTGTGCCATTTGTGCCACATCCTAGAACACTCATTTTGCTTGGAGTGGTTATTAATAAGTCTACAAGAACTGATGTCAAAATTGCCACTAGATTCTTTTTCAGCCCTTAAAGGTCAAATGGAGAGACAATTATAAAATGTTTTTTGATAAAAATACATTCCTTACAAAAGAAATGTTTAACCAACAGAGTGCTCATTTAACCACTGCCTCGAAAAAGATTGTAAAATTGGGTTGGTCCCTTGGGTGGCTCAATTTACAATCATCATGACTTATGGCCATGATTAGGGAGGTTCCATTCTGGTCGTAAGTCTAGGACTATTGATATAAGCAGTCCAATTTCCAGTAATGTTACTGAGCAACCAACAGACCCAAGCAATTGAGAACTATGGGGTCATTGATCAATCCAAAAGCACTCTCATTTTTTACAGTGCTCACTGACATACACCCTGACACAGCCTAGCTTGGCATTCAGAAACTGCTTTTATAGATTTACATTGATGGCTACAATGCATTTAGCCCCAAAGGCACATTTTTTTCTTAGATCCTGAAAAGAGCTATTTCTAGAAGGTGGCAGAGTAAACATATATATATGGCTTCAGTGGAGCCTCATACTCTACATTCTTTGGGATCCTGTTTTGGGGGAACCCAAACCCAGAATAGAAGGCCCGCAAGGATTTAGGTAGCCTCTTTTGAGGCTGGTGATTCTACTGCAAATGGTGAACACAGCAGATGGAAACTGTTAGGAAAGAGGAAAACTCCTGGCTAATGTAGGCAGTTTTCGCTAATAGACTCAAAGCAGCTTTCAATAATTTGATAAAAATTTAAGTGACATTCATTGCACCAGTCCCTCTTACTTCAATGGATTAGCATTTGTAATTCAAACTCAGTTTGACACACTCAGGGGAACGGATGAAGTGAAAACTGAATCCCAAAGGCAAGAATTTTCAAATGCTCTTAAAGATTTGGATAAGTATTTACATTATAATAAAAGAACTTAACTATGGCTAGGATGAAAGCTCTTATCACAGCATTCCCAATCCAAGACCTGGGGGAGGATAAGAATAAGAATCTTTTACCAACAGTGACGTAAAAAATTCTTATTCTTATCCTCCTGTTCTCATCTTGACTTTTCTGCTGGCTGTTGACTAAGCTGTTGTGATGAAAAAAAAGGGTTAGATAAGGCCGGAGGAGGAATGAAATTAAAATTGTAGCATATAGCATCTCTGCTGTGAAGCTGGAAGACAGAACTATTAAAGGGCAAGATGCCAAAAGAATGAGAATGAAGCAAACAGTGGAATGAACGGAGAGAAAAGAAGACTGGCCACAGAGGAGGGCAGCATGCGAGATTAAGGAAAGCCAATGTTCACTTTCTTTTCCTAGAATCATAGAGATGGAAGGGATGTTACACCTCTAGTCAAAACCTGCTACCCAGTGCAGGGGTCTTTATTCCATCCCAGATAAATGGTTTTCCAATCTTTTCTTGAAAGTGATGGAGCACCCACCAACTCTGGGAGGCAAGCTGTTTCATTGGTTTATTGCTCTCACTGCTAGGACATTTCTCCTTAATTCCCAGTAGGATCTCTCTTTAACCTGTTGCTCCTTGTTCTGCCCTCAGGTGCTTTGGAGAATGAGTCAGCCTCCTCTTCTCTGTGGCTCTCCTTCAAGTATTGGACGACTTCTATCATCACCCCTAATCCTTGTCTTTGTTACACTAGACATAGCTAGTTCCTTCAATTGTTCATCATATGGTTTAGCCTCAAGGCCCTTTATCACCTTCGTTGCTATTCTCTGCATGCTTTCTAGTGTCTCAGTATCTTTGTTTTATATCATGGTGACCAAAACTGGAAACAATATTCCAAGCATGGCCTCATCAGGCCTCACATACTGAATGAAATACTAGCCATCCAAGTGTTTGGCTGCTGGCCTTGAAAATATATGAATGCTTCTGACCTCTGCTATCAAGGGATTTCCTGTATCATTTAAACCAAATAAACCTACAATGCCAATCTTCTTTCTATTTCCTTTCCCACAATTCTATATAATCAGTATCAGTTTCCCACAACAGCAGACTTTCAAAACAAACTTCTCAAAAGGTGAGAGGTGTACTTTTTATCTTTCCTAAAGTTTCAGTGAATGCAAATCTTAAATATCTATTCTGAATGCAAACAATTATAGGCTTGCCGGAGATCTAGTAAATGGTTGTGGTTTACTTTAAAAAAGGAAGTCTTTTCATAGCCATACCCAGATCATCTCACAGAGAAAAAAAATGTGAGAATTGAGAAATTAACCTAATTACTGCAAATAAAAGTTGTTTTGATCCCTGAGATTATGCTCGTACCATTTTAAAAAGGGACAAGAAAGGACAGATAGTGAGGGACTATCAACTTGCCTGTGTGATGCGAATATGAAATGGAAAGGTGATTGCTATAAAATCTAAACCGACCGGATCTCTTGAAAATAAAGAGATTTAAGGTCATGTATGCAATGGCAGGCAATGGAATGGGGTGTTAAGACAGGCTTGATTTAGTGATTAAAATACATTAGATTGATAGCTTCCCTGTATGTCATTCCCCATATATAGACAGTAATCTTACAGCACATGCCTTTTACGTTGTTCAACATAAGGTCAAAACTACCAATGCGTTCCTGATTATGTGTCACTCTGAGCAGTTTTTAAATGGGCCTGCGGTCAATTATCTAATGAGGAGTGTCCATGTGCAACCTTGACAACTTTAAGACCTGTGTGCTTCAAATCCCAGAATTCCCCAGCCAGCATTGTTAGATGAGGAATTCTGGAAGTTGAAGTCCACACGTCTTAAAGTTGCCAAAGTTGGACATCCCCAATCCAATGTATACTGAATGTCTTGATGCGCATATCGTACTAAAAGTAGGAAGGTTGGACTTCTCACTTTCCACCTCCAGCAGAATCCAAAACAGAACCGTGCCAGTGTAAAATAATACTTTCAAAGGAAATGAAGTGTGAAACACAAAAGAAACCAAAATATTTTAAAAATCCTCCATACAACCTTTCTAGGCCCATAACATTATTTCAGAAGCAAAAGCAGTCTACTGCATGTTACTGTCCTTGCTCCTTTCTTTGAAAGCCGTCACTCGTGGTTGTCTAGCCAAGTGCTGCTATGGACGAAGTGCTGGAAACAGAGATGTTGTCTGAATTAGACCACAAGCACTTCCTGAACGGGTAAGAGTTGGGACAAGCCACATATGTGTTCAGCGATAGCATCCTACAGTAGAGGGATTGACTCTTCCATGAAGACTCCAGGCAAGGAGGGCAGCGTCCTGTCTGTTTCTAGTCCTACTGGGCCTGGCGCCCGTGATCATCTCAACCCGCTGCCCCTCTGCCCTTGTAAATGTACTACTCATCATGTCCCACTAAAGGTTGAGCACAGAGGTGAGCTGCCTTTAAAAAGAATCAGCTTTCACAAGATGGACCAACTAGATAACCCTTTTTGTTTAAAATAAACGGACATTTGATCTGATCCAACCATTATGTTTCCACATCCTCCCTGCTCGGTTTTGTAATAAAGATTTTAACCTCCCAAAGACTTCCAAATAATCAGATTGGATGCTGTGTTGTGGGTTTAGGAGTCTTACTTAATCCAAATTGTACATGCACACCTCTCCTATTTTTTTTAACTAGTTTTCTTCATTTTTTCTTCTCCACATGAGATCTCCCTTATATGGCCTAAAACTGCCAGGTTCATGTTGCACTCTGGCTAAAGGTATGTAATAAAAAGCCCATTTCAGAATGACAGGAATAGCAGCAGAAATGGGCAAGAAACCAAGGAGAAAGAAAACAAGATCCCTGGGTGTGGGTACTCTGTTTTTGTTCCCTTATTGCTTAAAAAAAAAGCTCTTGTTAGCACCTTTAAAGAAAAAAGCTGCTTACTGAAGATAATACTCTTAAATAATCTAGACTAGAGGCAGTGACTCCTTGTAAGAAAGAAAAATGGCAGCTGCAACTGTACCCTTTTGCTTCTGGCTTTCTTTGGCTTTTTAAGCCTTTAGAAAAAGAGCAAAAATGTTGTTCCTATTATAAATGAATGGGCTATTGCTTTGAATCCTCCAAATGAGAAACATCTTGATGGCACCCCAAAGAATCTGTAGAGAAAGAAAGAGAGAGAGAGAGAGACAGAGAGAGAGACAGAGACAGAGAGACAGAGAGAGAGACAGAGACAGAGAGACAGAGACAGAAAGAGAGGAAGTTCTAGCAAAAATATAGCCATGCTCATGTCAGTGTCAAGGAGGAGGTCCTGGAAATGGCATCTGGCTCTTTCGACACCCCATTGTCCCTTCCCCGTTCTGCTACACCTGAAGAAACATGAGAGGATTTGCTGTCTCCCTGTGATGCAGCTAAAATTTTGTCCAACATCAAACGGAAACACTGGAATGTTGAGTTAATCTGGAGGTTCTCAGGAATCCACCCAGCTGTCAGCTGGCGAAGAGAAGACAGGCGACCTGATCTTCTAACTCTTGCGGTGTTGTTGCCAGGACAATGCCATGGGGTAGTCGCCCGACATAAGCTGTGGGCTGTTAAACTGGTCATTGTGGTGGGCAAGGGATGGACTGCCTCTGTCTCCTTCAGAGTGGTAGCCTTTATCCTTTGCAGGTGACTCGCAGCCGTGGGGTAGAAAGGCAGGGGTGGCAAAGGGCTGGGAAGGACAACTCCCTCTTGTCCTTTAGTCTCAGGCGCTGTGCGGTCAACACCAGGAGGCTGAGTGGTGGCAACTTTTTTGCTGCAGGATTCACAGCACAGCTTGTGGTAGCCAGGAATGGAGCAGTATTGAGCCAGGACTTCCATTTGGCAGAATACAGATTTGTCCCCCAGGCAAGACACCTCTGTGACGAGAAAAAAAATATCACAGAAAGGTTTCTTGAAGCAGAGTGAAAATACCCTTTGCGCAGGCAGACAAGCTGCTGGCAAATGCCCAGAGTTGGAAGGGTTAAAAAAAACCAATGCAGATAGTCCTTGACTTACAACAGTTCATTTAGTGACTGTCTAAACAACACTGAATGATGCGACTTATGACTGTTTTTCACACTTACCACAATTCCCCATCACCACGTGATCAAAATTCAGGTGCTTGGCTTCTGACTCATATTTTTAATGGTTGCAGTGTCCCAGGGTCACACGATCCCCTTTTGCAGCCTCCTGACAAGCAAAGTCAACGAGGAAGCCAGATTCACTTAGCAACCGCGTTACTAACTCAGCCTTCCATCCTTCCGAGGTAGGTAAAATGAGGACCCGGATTGTGGGGGCAATATTCTGAGGTATATTGG
>JANHFL010001038.1:53683-71689 GCA_032468155.1 Oxyrhabdium leporinum
TGAGGTATAGTGGATTAATATACTGATGTAAGAGTATTGCTTATAAGCTGTAAACCGCCCCGAGTCTTCGGAATGGGCGGTATATAAATGTAAAAATAAATAAATAAATAAAATTGAACTTGGGAAACAATGAGTTGCTTTTCAGCAATAAATAAGGCTATTAAGCAGAGAACAAACCTTTAATGTGAGCAACCAAAAAAAAGCTGCTTTGGTAATACCTTTTTTTTTTTTTTAAATGTGATAGCTGCATGGATACTCAGCTCTTAATATTCACACCTAGAACTACATTTTTCTTCGTATTCAAGATTTGCTGATTTGCGATTCTGTCAAACCATGTCTTACAAAAATATTATACCCTGTGAACCAGGGGGCAGGAAATTGTCCACTGAAAATATACTTTATTGTAATTCATATAAAGATTAACTTGTCAGTAGTTCTCTATATTTCTACAAAATAAGAAAACACGGGTTTCTCTTTCTCTCATTGGGCCTGCTGGCATCCAAGCTTTTTTTAAATAAAGAAAATAAATCTTCCCAAAATGCTACTTATGCACTTTATGTAAGCTTGCAAGTTAGGCTTGTTGCACACATTTAGGTGCATAAAGAAATGACCGATATGAATGGATAATAGTGGTTTGTGAATTATAACACACAAGTTCTCCCTCCTCTGTAGCAATACAGGTAGTCCTCAACTTACGACCACAATGGAGCCCAAAATTTCTGCTGCTAATCAAGACAGTCAATTGAGGTTTGCTCCATTTTATGACCATTTAGCCACAGTTGCTACGCAAATCACTGCAGTTGTTAAGTGAACCGTGCAGTTGTTAAATGAATCTGGCGTCCCCTATTGACTTTGCTGGGAAGGTTACAAACGGTGACCATATGGCTCCATCATGCTGCAATTGTACCAAATACACGCCAAATACCATGTCCCTAAATTTTGTCACGTGACCGCGGGGATGCTGTGACAATCGTAAGTGTGGAAAAACAGTCATAAAGTCCCCTTTTTTTCAGTGCTGTTGTAACTTTGGACGATCACTAAATGGAAGCTTGTAAGCTGAGGACCACCTGTGCTGTTAATGAGAGCATCACTCACATCGGTTGAGAGCACTCTTGCATGTTACACCGTCTGCGGATCGGCTTCGGTTTCTTTCCATTGCCACAGAAGTTCCGGTGTAACATTCGGTTATCGTTCTTCCTCCGGCATCCATACTTGGCATATTGTATTCCTGTGTAAGATCACAGAAGGATAAAGGCATTTCAAATACATGTCGGAAATGCAATTGCGAAGAAGAAGAATGCAATTGCGAAGAAGAAGAATGCTTTATCCACTTTGAAGGACAAGTGGGTAAAGCAAAGAAATGCTGAGTATTTTCATGCAGAAGATTCCTAAAATGAATATAAGAGTGAAACCAGAGATTTTCGTTTTAGGACCAGCCCATAAAGAACTTGCAAAATAAAAATAAAAATGGGGATTCTGTTCCTGTATATGTGCACTGCGGCAAGAATTCTTTATCTGCAAAAATGGAAAGGTGTGTCAGTTTCCACAATGGAATAATGGATGGAAAAAAGTGATGGAACTGGCAGAGATGGCCAAATTAACTATTTTAATCGAAGAAAATAACATGTCCAGTTTTGTTTCGACTTGGAAGCCACTTCGAGGCTTTGTGCTTGAGACAGGAAAAAAAATAAAAAATTTGACTTTGGGATTTGTTGATTAGATTAATTTGTTGTTATAGAAATGATTAGTATTTACTAAATATGTAGAAGTAAAAAGCTGAGGCTGTAACTTTACTATTTGTGTTCTACTGCACAAAAAAAGGTGGAATTTACACTTTTTATACACACACACCAACACGCACACAAGCCGAGTTACATGATATATACATAGTTATGTGATCAAAATTCAGGTGCTTGGCAACTGGCATGTATTTCCCGTGACTGGGGCCTGGGGTCACAGAATCGCCATTTGCAAACTTCGCAGCTGGTTTCTGAGAGTAAAAGTCAGTGGCAGAAGCCAGATTCACTTAACAACTGCAGTGATTCATTTAGCAACAGTGGCAGAAAAGGTTATAAAACTCATTTAACAACTGCTTGCTTAGCAACATAACTTCTGGTCTCAATTATATGTCAGCATTCCAATGAAACACCCCACCCCCACCCCAATTGTCCATTCAGCACTTGGAAACAAAGTTCATCCAAGTAAGAAACTTTATTGAAGAAGTTATACTGGCACATCTGGGAAAATCTGAATCTGAAAGTTTCAGGTTTTCCCTCCCCAAGAGAAATTCAAAGATCCACCCTCCGGCCCTCATCAACGATCACATGACCCAATCAAACTCCATCCAAACCGAAGCCCTTCCTTCAATCACTTCCAGGTGCAGGTTGACATGTCCTTGTCTCTCTGGGGAAGAATGCTGTTGTGTCTAATTCCTCCAGCTCCATGTGAATATCCCCCCTCCCATATTCCCAGGCACTAATTGTGGCAACCTCAGAGCCCTTCTACAAAATATGGCTCCCAAGGCTGACATTGTAGTTGTAAAATCGAAGCGTCAACTTCAAAACGGATGCGGCCTGCCGCCGCCATCTTTCCGTTTCTCAGCTGCCACATGGTACGGGTGCGGGGAGGGGTCTGGAATGTCAGGCTAGACAATAACAACAGATCAGCCTGTGGGAGCCAAGGTCATCTCAACAGGTGCTGGCCAGATACTAAGAGGAGTTGCCAATGAGATGCCAGAACACCTAATTGGACAATGTGACCTCTGACAATTTGGGGGAGGGGGATTATCTATTCTTTAATTATACTAAAACCATGGGAAACAGTTAGATCTGGTTTCGTTTTCATCTGTGCCAATATGATATACTCAATAAAACAGTTCTTTGAGAAAGCTGAAAGTCTCAAGTGTCTCAGAGTGCTGAATTGGTTGGGTCCATTAGTCAGAGCCTTGATAAGAAGACTACTGCAATCAGTTCTTGACCTGGACAATATTTCAAAATCACTCGTAGATCTTTTGTGAGCAGAATGAAGAATTTCATGATACCAGAATTAACAAAGCACAAAAATTTAGTCCATGTTAGGTGGCAATAACAATAGAGAATATTTGTGAGACCTCCATGCAGGAGATGAATTTAGAACCTCTCCTGAAATCCAGTGATCACAAATCAAGGGGCTAGTTAGTGCTTTGCTCTTCCACATTTTACCAGATTTTACCAAATTCACACCCTTGTTTAAAGGTTGGGCGGAGCCCTGTTCTTGAAATGACAGATTTTTGAACCAGCATATATTTTGTTCTTACCCCTAATGTATTTTTCAATGAAACGTTTGGACATAAGAATGAAAAATGCCAGTCTGAAGTCATCCACAATGACAACAAAACCCCGCAAAAAGAATAAAAAAGCCATCCGTCCCAGATCTTAACTACTATCTGGGATTAGTATGGGTGTTCTCAAAGCTTATCCTTGGAAATCAAATTTTGTAGCTGTAATATTAGAAACACAAGCTTGAGTCAACACATTCAGATGGAGTTTTCAAAAACTCCTTTGTTTTTATGTCGGGGAATTTTTCTTTCATTCATTCATTCATTCATTCATTCATTCATTCATTCATTCATTCATTCATTCATTCATTCATTCATTCATGTCTTGATTAATGGGGAATATGTTGTGCCAGATGGGTCCTATAAGGAATCACAACCCTCTCTAAAAAGGTTGTCAGCTGTTTCTCACTACAAGAAGCAATGGGTAGATATTTTCTGACCGTGAGAACAATTAAACAATGGGACAGCTTGCCTAGAAAAATCCTGATGGCAGTCAGAGCATACAACCACAAGAATTATTCATATTATATTGGTTATTAATTATTACATAGGACATAGAATCATAGGGCTTTAAAGGGACTTCAGAGGTCTTCTAGTCCAAATCTCACCTCAAGGCAGGAGACCTTATATCATCCTGGTCAAATGGTCATCCAGTCTATTTTAAAAAGCCTCCAGTGACGAAGCATTCACAACTATGGGAGGCAAGCTATTCCACTGATTAACTGTTCTTACTGTCAGGAAATCTCCTTAGTTCCAGCTTTGATCTTTTTTAACAAGCTCGCACCCATAGCTTCCTGCCTTTGGGTGCTTTGGAAAATAAGCCAATCCCCTCTTCATTGTGACAGCCCCTCAGGCACTGGAAGACAGTTATGCCTCCCCCACCCCCATTCTTCTCTTTAATTGGCTAGACATACCTATTTTCCTCAACTGTTCATCATACAATTTAGCCTCCCTACCCTTTATCATCTTTGTTGCTCTTCTCTGCACCCTTTCTAGGGTCTATTGACTTCCTTTAATACAGTTCTGAAGTTCTAAACCAATACAAAGTATTTTAATATGTGCCCTAATCTAAAGTTATATTGAAATGTTTGTTCGCTCTCCTTATGCTTGTATATCTTTTTTTTATTTCTGTTTGTCTTACTGTTTGTTTTTTTTTCTAATTGTATTTTTGAATACCTCTAAAAGAAAATAAAAGGGTTTGGTTTTTTTTAAAGAAAGAAGTGTAGAAAATTGTAAACCTTTTCCTTTCATTTAGTGTTAGTTTGATACTCCAGATCCTGTAGCCTTCGTTGTTCATCATCCAATGCCTTTCTAGAAAGGAGTTCACTTACATATTTAAATACAGACCCATCTGAGCTGGGCCATTCCAGGACATGCTTGCATATGGAAAGGAGTTCTAAGCACAGAGAGAATAATACCTCCACCACAAGCTTTTGAGCATGGAGACCAGCCCTTAAGAGCCCACTCATAGATATCCGTTTCTTCAAGAAGGACATTATTGTTTCCGATGACAGGGAGAAGATCCTCATGAATTATGTACTTATACATCAAGCTGCTTTTGGAACTATCATCTTGTGGGATGACCTGGAATCAAAGGAAATGGGATAATAAAGAAAATGCTTCCTTTATGTTCTTATGTTCGTCCTGCCTTTCTTCCTAAGTGTTTGGAGGACTGTCTCACCAACACTTGCTTAACTGACAACTGTGTACAAGGACTTTGAACTAGTTGCCACGTCCAACAGAGGTGGAGAGCCAGTCTGGCTTGGTGGTTAAGACAACAGACCAGAAACTAAGAGAGTTCTAGTCCCACCTTAAGCCAAAGCCAATTGGTTCATCTTAGGCCAGTCCCTCTGTCTCAGCTCTGGGAAAGAGGCAATGGCAAACTACCTTCTGAAAAAGCCTGCCAAGAAAACTTGCACAGATTAGTCCACGCAGTCGCCAGGAGTCAAAAACTGACTCAAAGGTGCACACATGCAAGCACGCACACACACACAAACGCACATACAAAATCAACAGAGACGGGCTTCAGAGGTTTATTGCCAAAACACAACTGTTAGTGTATACAACTTCTATCAACTTCAGGGCTGTTTAGTGTGATTTGTATAGGTGTCTTGATAAGTGCACTCCCTAACAAGTATGACATTTTTTAAAAAATCCATTAAAAATTCATTATTTTATTATTGCAGGGGGTTTTATGTTGTCATTAGCAGCAGGGGGGTGGGGTGGGGGCTATGGTATGGAGACTTTCAGTGTCATAGCTCCCTCTACTGATAAGAAAAAAAATAATATAGCCTTTTCTTCTTTAATATAAAAAGGTCCTTGACTTGCAACTATTCATTTAGCAACCTTCAAAGTTAGAACAGCGTTACAAAAAAGGGACTTATGGCTGACCCTCATACTTATATCTGTCATAGCATCACTACAGCCACATGATCTAAATTTGGGCAAAATTTGGCATGTAATTACGACAGTTGCAGCATCCCAGGTTCATATGATCACCATTTGTGACCTTCCCAGCTGGCTTCTGCCAAGCAGAGTCAATGGGGAAAGCTGAATTTGCTTAATAACCGTGTGATTCACTGAACAACGTCAGTGATTCACAGTGGCCAAAAAAAGAAAAAAAGCTTGGAAAATGAGGCAAGACTCAACGTAACAACTGCCTTGCTTAGCAATGGAAATTCTGGTTCATAAGTTGAGGACTACCTGCAGAGGGGACAGGACAGCAAACAGAAGAGGGAAGTAGTTCTCTTCCACTTGCTCAGAACAGCAACAAGGATACGTCACCTCCTCCTATCTCTAAAACCACAAAAGAACTGGAATCCAAACTTTCAACCCCACACCTTTTGGGGGAAGCTGGGAAGGACCACAGAAAGTGATGATGACGACGTGCAGGGCTGCAGTTCTCCCATCTCTAGTTCCAAACAAGAAAACAATACTTGTGCTTTTCTTGGATAGATGTGTGGGAGTCTAAGGTGTCCTCAGGACTTACCAGAACATTGATAGCTTCATGAAGGGGGCCACTAGTCCTCAAGCTTTCCTTGCCATTCTCACTGGTGTATTCCCATTCCAAACCCACCTTTAGAAAGGTATGGTTCTTGACAACTTTGACGCTGGGATTGATAATGAAGTCACCAGAGGCTTGGTTCTTAACAGCTAGAAAAGGAAAAGAAATTATTTGTAGCAGATGATCAGGCTGAGTCTGAGGGCGGGGTCAAACAGATCATCAGTTTGGAATCATTATGCTCCCACAAGAGATCTACGTCCAACCCCCAAGAATTCAATGGATCTTGTCTATCGCTAATTTGCCTTGACGATTAGTAGCTCAGATTCTTGTATATAGGTAGCTTGAAATTAACTGGTACTACTTTTGAACTCTGTCCTGGGTCCTGATTTCTTGCGCCTGACATTATTTGGATTATGGCTCTCATCAACATCCTTCAAAAGGAAGAGAGGAAAATGATACAGACAATGTTTAAGTATAGAAAGCCCTGAAGTCATAAAGGAACATGTTTTCCCTGTTAAATGTTATTTTGATTATTGGTTTAAATCTGCAACCATTTCAGTAATTTTTTGCACCTATAAAAAAACAGAATGCGGTATATGCACCTGTCCTTTACTAACCGTGAGAACTAATGTACTATAGGAAGAAGGGGATACAGTGCAGTGAAAAAGCATGTTTTCTATATAATTTAATCAGAAATTCCTAGTAGCAGTAGAATATGCAAGCCACTTTCCTCAGTTTCCTTCAAAATTCTAGGTGGAGACAAACCTTTCTATTATATTATATTGAAAGTTTGTTATTGTTGTTAGAAGTAATTTGTCCATACAGTCACTAGGAACTGCTGACATAAAATTAACTCCTGTGTATATTGTCTATTTTAATAATAGATAATCCATGCGGGAGTCAATCTTGCAGTGCCTATTTATATTTTAGAAATGACAACCGGATAAAGTAGGCACAGGATATAAAGAAATTTTTAAAAAATATTAATTGGCAGATATGCAAAGGCCACCTTTGGAAAAACCATTAAGTCAGCCAAAAATCAGCCTCGATGAGTTCACTGTGAAAATTAAATATCTATTTTACTTGAACTTTAATTTTGACTAGATTCAGCCCTTCTGTTTTTTGACGAGCATTTGTTAAACATCCCTCCGAATACACAGTACAATACATAACTGTTTCTCAGGCAATCTGTTCTTACCAATCGTATGGGATGTAGGCTCCATCTCCTCAATTTGGACATGTCTGGCACCTACTGGAATCTCAAACATTTTCAGAGCACCTCCTGAAAATTGCAAAAGAAACAAGCCATATTTAAAATGAGCGCTAAATATATTTTTTAAAAATGAAGCTGCTGAGACAGGAACCAGCAGTTTCTAGGTTACAAAGAACTATTATGTTAACCCAGACACGGTGTCTTTCACGACCATAAAGAAAATGACCAAGTATGCATTGATTACAAACAGTTTGAAGGGAAAAATAATAATTTGAGGCTTTGATTTCTGCATATCATAGTGGGCAAAATGTCTGTGCTTATATGCCTTTATTCCTCGGTCACATGTTTGAGAGACTTCTAGGAATAAGCCATTTCCTGAATCAGAGGTTAAGAGTCATTAATATTTAGCTGCCTTTAATTGCCAACATGGGAATTAAGTTTGAAAATATAGTAGTACCCTACTACAGAATTGTCAGGCAGCCCCTTAATCTTTCAGAGATTGATGAATAGTATTTCCCATGAATGTACATTTTTATTTTCTTTTACTAAGGAAATGTTGGCATGAAGGAGGCTTGCTGGCATCAGTACTGATTCCTAAAAGGCACAGAATACCCTAGAGTGATCTGAACTAACCACAAGAATGTGGGGCATTTATAAACTTCTCACAGGCTCACTCAAGCCAGGTTAGTTCTTTTTTTTTTTCATTTTAACAAAAGACTGATGCTTCTTAACTTACAATCCTCCACCAGCCTCCAGTCTTTAGCCAGCAAAGTATGCCCCATTTCTCATGGTGAGGACTTTGAGGAAAGGAAGAGAAATTTGTTCTCTAACTGATTCAATCCATGTTCAACAAAAGCAGAGTGCATATGTGGGTACTCAGATTATGTTCAGTGATTCATTTTTTTGGGGGGGAACAGGAGGAATTGCACCAAAACAACTATATTTCCCTCCATTTTTGAGGTAAATAAAGTTGTAGCTGGGCTTAACAGCTGGGCATTTTGGAGTATTTAAAGGGGACCATTTTCTAGTAGCCTCACATTATAGCATACATCAAGACCTATATTTATTCTAATCTCACTTGGAGTGATGCATCTCTTGTCCATAGAGTCCTTGAGTAAAGTTCCTTGGGAACTATCACAAATGAAAGTCCAGATCAGGGGTGAGCAACCTTAAACACTCAAAGAGCCACAAAGGTCCTAAGCAGAAGCCCCCCGTTTTCTGGAGCCGACTGGAAGTCCTGTTCCCCCACCATAGTGTCTCCTCCTAGCGTGGCATCCTTTTTCCTCTACCTGTCCTAACCGAAAGCCCTATCAATTGTGGAACCGACTGGCGGCAGGGAGCCGTAGCAGAGGGATGAAAGAGCCACATGCGGCTCCAGAGCCGCAGGTTGCTGACCTCTGGTCTAGAAGTTATTCTCATGACAGTCACCTAAAATGGCCTATTTCATTCCCTGTTATGTCTCTTCCCCTTTCATTGCTCTTTATTCAACAATTTATCAGAAACTGCATCTTTGCTCACTAATTTCACTTTTTTACAGAGGTCCTAGAATCATAGTATTTTATTGGAAAGTTCCATTTTAACTAGTGGATGTAAACTCTGCCCGTCATCCATATTCCGCTGGAGAAAGAGAAAAAATGCTATCTTAGAGCTATATCTCTGTTGTAGTGGAAATTATCAGCAAAACAATTGGCTAAACTAAATTTTTTACTTACAGTTGAGTTCACTTGTAATAACTCAGTTCAGACCTCCACTCAGAGGTCACCATTTCAGACTACCTATAATTACCAACCATGCCTGCTACTGAACTTTTCCAACTGTCTTTTTTTTCCAAAAGCCTGCCACTTTCCCTAGGTACTTCAAATTTCCTTATATATCACCTGGATCATGCCAAGGCCTCCTAAAAACAGTTTACTGTCACAGCTAAGAAAGTGTTATTCATTGAAGTCCATGTCTGGCTTTCTGTCCAAAGTAGAGCAGCTGGAAGGATCTAGCTGACTTTGGTTGATCTCAAGAACATCTAAACAGGGTTGCATTTGTAAACAATCAAGAAATGATAGTGTGGATGGCCAGAGTGGTTAGCTAGACTAGTTAGTAATGGGAAAACATTCCAAAAATCTTAAGCGGTAGCCATTTCCATATTACTGCCAACTACCCATAGGCTTTCCCTATAGCTTCCAAGAGCTGATTATATCATCTCCCATAACTATTAAGACCTCAAAAATTTAAAGAGGACTGAAGCACATTATTGATGTTAAAGAACTGCTGTGGTATGCCAAGACTATAAACATATGATGAAGAATGGAAGACTATGTTTACCTTTAATTGTGATACTAAATCCACTATTATTACCTTTTCAAGTAGCATTTGTTCTTCCATTCTCACCTGACTGCTTGGGGGTTTTGACCAAAGTTGCCTTCACTGTTCTACAATGGGAATTGTCACCCCCGCAAACACCACACTTGTCGTCCTCCTTCAGAGAGCCAATTTCTCTGTCGCACCCAACATGCTGCCATTCGAAGAAGAAAAACACAGAATTAAGAAATGGGGTTAAGAATGCAAATTCAAAATGGCAATCCTCCAAATGAACTCAAAAGAGGTCTTGCAGAATGCCATTAACTATTTCTCTCTGTGTGACAGGATGATCTACTTCAGTGTTTCTCGACTTTAAGCTGCGTGGACTTCAATTCCCAGAATTCCCTAGCCAGCACTGATTTACTTTGTGGGCAACCATCAGATGATCAAATTTAACCAACAAAGCCTACTTATGTTTATATTTTAAAGGAGCCTTACAAATCAATAAAACGTATTTTAAAATTTTAAAAAAAAATCTATATAATTGCATTTCCTGCTTCGCCAATGTATTTCTTTCAGATATTCCTCATATGGTTTATTCCTATGCCTTGCATTTTCTACTGGAACTTAAAACATATTATGGATATTCTGCTTTAAGTACACAACATGTTCATTTGATATATATGGCAGTGGCTCTTCAGAACTGTGACTAAGGATATACCTTACAGTTGGTAGAGATTCTCAGTCACCCAGGTCTTGAATGCAAAGTGAAACATCTTCAAAGAAAAAAACAGGACCGTCCAGTTGCCTCCTAAAAAAGCACCTTTGGGACCACCATGACCTGGATGACTGAGCAACTCTACAAAAGTTTAGCTACACAATTTGGGATGAACACCCTTTGAATGGTGTGGGAGTAGGAATGGATTTCCAGAGGAAAAATTGCAAACTACAGGAACCAGGAGCACTACTCAGGTGACCCTGAGGACACAGATAAACCTCCAAGTGCTTCAACAGCCCTCTAAAAGGATGCAAATGACCAGCTATCTGCAAGGAATATAAATCCTTCCATTCCCCCATTCTCCTGTCACAGCTGATCACTGTTTGTAACCTTTCTAGTTGGCTTCCAAGTCAATGGGGGGAATCCAGATTTACTAAATGACTGCATGATTCACTCAACAACTACAGTGATTCACTTAACAACTGCAGCAAGAAAGGTCGTAAAATGAGGCAAGGCTCACTTAACAGCTGCCTTGCTTAGCAATGGAAATTTGGGGTTCAAATGTGGTCCTACCTGTGTAACTTTAAGAATTTCCCAGTTACCTGGCCACTGCTCACATTGAAATCAGAGAACATCTATCACATATCTATTATAAGTCCTTCAGAAAAGTTTCTAAAACTTGAATGGACCTGCAAGTTACATACCACACATTCACCCCTTACACAGATACTGTATGGGTCTCTGTAGGTGCACCTGGTACCATCGTGAACAACCTGATTCATAAGTACCACATCCCCAGTTTTCTCAGACTGGCAAATCAGTTCACATTTCTGGGCATCTGCAGAAAAAAAATGAAATACATGGAAAAGATTGATTCTATGTTCTGGTAATTGAGATGCAAAGTGGAACTCAGTATTTACAATTCAACCTCCTGGGAAGCAAGGAAACTAATCTATGATGGTTTCTTTCTCCTATCAATCCTCCCTTCTTTGCAAAGAGAACAATGATCCTAAGGCCTAAACCAGGGCTGTCAGATCTTGGCAACGCTAAGACCTGGGGAATTCTGGGAGTTGGAATCCACAAGTCTTAAAGTTGCTGAGGTTGGACATCCTCGGCCTAAACCATGAGTGCATATGCAAATGGATCACCTGGATCACAGAAACAAAAATATTCTTCAATAAATATATTTACAGATAACCAATCAATGCTATTGCTTTGCCATGGGTTGAAGCATCTTATTTTTATACGTTCTACACAATTGTATATTTCTATACAGTTTCTATACGTTCATAAAAGTTTTGATCTGAAGGGTTTGACAAGTTGCATTATTTCATTCGTCCTATATAGAAAAATAGCCATGCATCGAAGTTGGTGATGCCAAGTCATTCCACTCTGATTATTCAAGCAATATTAACCCTGTTTGGAACATTGGACTCAAATATTAGCAAAGAGTAGTCAGAACACAGAGAGTATATTTTATGCACAGATCTCTCACCTCAAGGGAAAAAAAAATCACACAACAATTAACTAGCATGGGCCCTCGTCTGATTCCCAGTGGACAAGATAGTCTTTTGCATAGGATTCTTCATGGTTACCAGTCTGGACAAGGCATTGATCAAAAGGGCATTTGGTAATGGTGGGGTAGTGACATCTCATGGAGAAGTCACCAAAGTGAACCTAATACATTTTACAATCACTGCAGTAACGGCTATTTAACAAGAACAAGGAATGAGTTTTTCCGGTTTTAAAGAACGGCTGATTTGAAATTTACTCATTGCTCTTTCTGGGCTGGACTCTTTCTGGGCTGGAGTAGCACTTTTTACTGTAGAGATATGGTTAAAAGCATTAGGATCCGTGTTTCTATTGTTCAAGAAGAAGTAGTAGTCAAGGCTGTAGGAAAATAAAGAAACATTGCATCATCTGTGCCCTGATGATGTCACTTAGTTTGGTAATGAAATGTCTGCAAGAAAACCACCAAGCTCAGAGAGCACCAAAGACCTCACAGTTCAATCCTGAGCTACAAACAGTCTCTTCTATCGAAGAAATATTTCCCTGCCCTTTAAAACATCTTGCTGCCAGAGGTGAAGTCTGTCCCCGCTCTTAAAACCTGGCTCTGTTGGGTGGCATGGGGACTTGAGGAAGAAGCTGTCACCTGGAGGTGGTTGGTGCAGTGACAGGGAAGACACTATCTCTGCTCTAAACCCATTATTTTTTTCCCCCAATTTGTATTTAAAAGTATTGCCATTTTAATTCATGTTCATATTTGTAATTGTTTTTATATCCACAGTGAGAGTTTTGCCATATATTTTTATTTGTATTGTTCTAATTCTTATGTTTTGTAATGCAGGCCACCCAGTATCACTGGTTGAGCTGAGCAGTTATAAGAAATCAAATCAATAAATAAATTTACCCTCAGGATGCTCGTAGGGGAGCCAGATGTGTTTAGAGTTTTCATGGGTATAATAAGAGTTCCGCTTGGAACACTGCTGAGCACGAAAATCCTCATAGGAACCTTGGCACTCTTCGGCATTGCAAACCTGATATTCATACATGGCACCTGGACACTGGCGGCCACCATAAGCTGGGCTGGAAAACAAACAAAGAGCCAATTAAGGGCCAGAGCACTCAAATTCTGCAGCCCAAGGCTAGCAGGAAAGGCATTCGGTTTCATTCATTTTAATTTTTTTCCCTTGCTGGTTTATATAAATGAATAAAAATTATATTCAGGGGTGTCAAACTGGCAGCCCACGGGCCGGATGTGTGACACGCAGGCCACACCCACCCCAGCTCCACGAATGGGAAAAACGTCACGAAATGTCACGTGACAGCAATGTGACGTGGCGAGTTTGACACCCGTGTTCTACATTGTTATTTAAAAAAAAAAAAAAATCTCAAAGCAGGCATACAATGCATGTAAATGCAGTATTCAAAACATCGTGGCTTCAAAATCTAGTGGACTGGCTTGGACAAAACTCAGCAGCACTTTTTCGTGCGGCTGTTGATAAAAATAGGATCGCCAACATGATCGCTAACGTCCGATGACAGATATGGCACAAGAAGAAGAAGATACTGGGAAGAAAGCCAGTTTGGTGCAGTAGTTAAGGCACCAGGTGAGAAACTGGGAGACTATAAGTTCTAGCTCCACATTAGGCACAAAGCCAGAGGCTAGTCACTTTCTCTGAGCCCCTAGGAAGCAGGCAATGGCAACCTACTTCCAAAATCTTGCCCAGAAAATTGCAGAGATTTATCCAGGAAGTTGTCAGCAGTCCAATTGACTCAAAAGAACATCCACACCCACACAAGTTCAGGGAACTATAGAGTTACTCTGCTAAATAGGGTAGGTGCTCTTGACACCTTTATCCCATGGAAAACCAGACTTACGGTGGTCTGTTGCAGTTCCTGCTGCGGGAACGCACCCCACCCCCACATGTCCTGGAGCAGGAACCAAATTTGGACCAGGAACTCCAGCTGCCATCCTGGCTGTAAGGTTGTTCTGAAGTCTTCCAGATGCAGTGACCCTTGAAACACCACTGGAACAGGAGAAGAAATAAGGGTTACCTGAATACCTGCCTCTTCATATCTGTCCAGTGTTAGTGAGGAGAGCAGTTCTACCGCCACAGAAGCACCCAGCTTTACAATAGGGTTCGGAATCTGTTCCTCCCACTTTCATTGGTCAGGCAGACAGGGATGACTGTGGAGCAATAAAGAAAGGTCTCAGGGGGGCCTGGGTGGCACAGGATAGGCATGAAAAAAACCTTATCACTTCTAGAGCACCAACTCTGAATCTTGGCACAATCCGACAACATGCTGACTTCTATTCTTACCGTAGTTCCACCCCCCCACATCTGTATTTTCCAGTGGGAAAACCAAAAGGATGTCATGGGAAGGCACTAAACCAGGAGACTTCAAACTTGGCAACTTTAAGGCTTGTGGACTTCCGTTCCCATAATTCCTCAGCCAGCATGGCTGACTGCAGAATTCTGGGAATGGAAGTCCACAAGTCTTAAAGTTACCAAGTTTGGAGACACCTGCATTAAATCTTCATGTGTATCTTCCATGAACGTAGCAAACACAAAGTACAAACAGCAAACAGCCATATGTTAAAAAGCAACAATCATCTTTTTCCTACTAACCAGGAGGTGTGACCTGAAGCATTTTAGTGTTGCAGGGAACATCAAGGAAAACCCATCAGTGCAAAATAAAATGTGCAAAGTGCTAGGAAAATGTGCAAAGTGGTTGAACATGAGACTTCAATCATTACTTATTTATGAGCCGTGATGGCACAGTGGTTAGAATGCAGTACTGCAGGGTAACTCTGCCCACAGCCAGCAGTTCAATCCTGACCGGCTCAAGGTTGACTCAGTCTTCCATCCTTCCGAAGTGTGTAAAATGAGGACCCAGATTGTTGGGGGCAATATGCTGATTCTGTAAAGAGGCTTAGACAGGGCTGTGAAGAACTGTGGAGCAGTACATAAATCTAAGTGCCATTGATATTGGTATGCATATCCCACCCAACTGTCTCAGGCACTCAAAAATTAAATTTAAGGCCTAATTAATTACAGTCACTCAAATTGTACAAAATGCCAGAATAGGAATGGCAGAAGTTAAATTCACATTTGTGAGAAACACCAAGCTTGGGAAAGGCTATCAGAAAAGTAAGAAAATCACTCTTTTGACTACAGGAGTAAGTTTTGGCGATCCTGTTACTTTAGCTGCAGCTCCAGCATCTCTCCGCCCTCCCCACAATTATTATTATTATTATTATTATTATTGCATCTAACTGGGAGTGGAGGTTGCTCATGCATTCTAAAATTTATTTTAAACCTGGACCTTGAGATATGGGTATATAAATTGCAGTAGCAAAGAAATTTAACAGCTAATCAACTTAATTTGTTAAATCTGAAAACAATTAATTATTAATCAATTCATCAAGAGTAATAACCAATATGGCTATTTAATTATTTGATCTATTTATTTCCTTCCCCTCTCTCTTTCGTCCTTTTGACGTGACACTTAGCAATTGGGTTGCCAGTCCCTACTCTTATTGTCAATTTGAAAAGAAAAGAAATATGTGGATGAGGTAAAAGATTAAAAATGTATAACATTGTCTATTTTGGCCCATAAGACCTACAGTATGTCCATCTGTCTGTCCATATATGGATGTAAAACTGTTCGGCCTCCTGTTAAAATGAGACTGACATACCTGGCCTGAAGCACACTCTGTTCCATCCAAAGGTGGCCCTTTCTTCGTTTTGCAGAAATAAGGGTTATCTGGATGGCTGCACCACAGCTGTTTGCAAGGGTCAAAGATTCTAAACTGAAAAGGAGAAAGACCACATAAAGCTTATCGCTCTTTCTCAATATTAGACAACTGCACTTTGCTTTGAACAATATTTTATCCTTTAATGCAGTTTAAGCTCTACATTATTACAGGTTTTTTAAAGAAATGGTGTGTGCATCCACTAAAGAATAGTCTCATAAATTAAGGACTTATTGAAGTTATCTGTTGTCTGCCATTTGCACAACTGCTGATCCAATAAGTTTGACATACATCCCACTTAAAGAGTTCAGCATAGATTTTTCCAACCACGTTTGCCTCATTCAAAGCAAGATCTTATTTCTTCATCTCAAAATCTCATGACTTCTCCGACTTGAGTTCAACCCCTGGTGACTTCAAATATGCGTGATAATAGAGCTCCCAATCTGTTAGTCCAAAGCCCCCATTGTTTTAGGCCTCTTGCAATATTTTAAATCTTATTCTTGCTTTTTTTACCTTGGCAAATTGTGCTTCTAAAAATGAAGAGTATTTTTGAAACATGGGATTTTATAAATGGTTGGACAGTAGAAGTAGAAAATAGGAGTGGGAAAAGTGTTATTGTATAACAATAAATTGATCCATTCGCTGTTCACTAAGCACTTATATATGTAATATGAAAATATATAAATAAACTGTTAAAATAAAAAGACACTCTCCTATATGGTGTGTCATGGCCTTCTTTAAGGATTTTTTTTACTATTATTTCCCGAAATAGCCAGGCTCTGCAGGGAGGTGTGTGTGTGAAACAGGACAGTGGCTAAATATATCATCACATTATCTTCATTTAAAAAAGCACAATTTAGGAACCTGTCAGACAGAATTTTCATCTGATGTCATTGTACACATATTGTGATTTTGGTATGCCTTTTCTTTGCTGCAGATTCTTATGAGACTCATCTCACTCACATCTTTTTTTTTAAGTGTAACCCTCAAAAACATTACTTGTTATTTTAACTTGAAGTTTTATGGATAGAAAATAACAGCTCATCCCATAAGTCGGATTTTCAGATATTTAGTTTACCTACATATATTTGAGGGACCACCACAAAGAAGAGAGGGTCAATCTATTCTCCAAAGCGTCAGAAGGCAGTACAAGAAACAATGGATGGAAACTAATCAAGGAGGGAAGCAACCTGGAACCGAGGAGAAATTTCCTATAAGTGAGAACAATTAATCAGTGGATTGGCTTGCCTTCAGAAGTTGTGGATGCTTCATCACTGGAGGCTTTTAAGGAGAGACAGCCACTTGTCTGAAATAGTATAAGATCTCCTGCTTGAGCAGAAGGGTTGGACTAGAAGCCCTCCAAGGTCCCTTCCAACTCTATTATTCTATATTCTGTACATAAGCTTCCCATCACACTATCATGAAAAGCTACTCCCGAGGCTGAAGGGATTCTGTGGAACTGAATGGAATAGATCAGCAGCAGCTGCAGAACATGGCAAGTGGACAAATCTAAGGCAAAGCCACCTGTGGGTTGAAGCCAACATGTGATTCATTAAGAAAAGAAACCCTAGGAATTAACAGAAGGAAGAAGAAATGGTCCCCCAACAACAACATTTCCATACTCACAGCTGTGCATGTTTTGTATCCCACACCAAAGTCAAAGCGGCATTGCTCATCCATAGTGTAGTCAATTCCTGGCAATTCTGGGAGTCTGGGCCAGTCCTGCATAAAAGGGTCATCTAAGAGGCAGTTGTAAGAACTGCAGCACAAAAAAAACAGAGATTGTGCATTAGAGATTAAATGTTCCTTGCAGATCCAGTCAGCTGCTCCAAAAATCCTGGCACTCTTTTAAGTTTCCATTTTTTTTTCCTGATCAGAAATTTGTTTCACCCTATTTCTGCATTAGATTGTATATATTTTCTTCTTATCTGCAAGAAACCCCATACATATGCGTTGTATGCATGCTATATCCATATTTCTATGGGCATATTTTCCCCAATATTCTTAAATACGTATACATTATCTGAGCTGCAAACTACATCGCAACTTTAAGAAAGTTGCTTCCTAATTAGTCAGCTGACACAAAAACAAGCTTTGGAATAAATAAATGAAGTTAAACGTACTGTATGAGGGGTCCTTGGTGCTCTCTGAGCTTCGTTGCATTCTTGCAGACTTTTCATTACTCAAAATAGGTTCCCCAGTA
>JANHFL010001038.1:90480-110267 GCA_032468155.1 Oxyrhabdium leporinum
CGACCTAGTTAGGCTGCGCGGGGGGCAGCGCAAAGCAAGCCACAGACACGCCAGACAAGCTCCGGATTCCGCGGGTGGGCGCCGGTAGCTAAGCCGTGCATGAACACACACGCGGAGCAGCGCGACGCGAGCCACGGACGCGTTAGGCAAGCTCCGGACGCCATGGGGGGGTGCGGGTAGCTAGGCCGCGCATGGACACCACGTGCGGAGCATCGCAATGCGAGTCGCGGACGCGTTAGGCAAGCTCCAGACACCGTGGGTGGGGCGCGGGTAGTTAGGCTGCGCATGGACACCGCGTGCAGAGCAGCGTGACGCAAGCCGCGGACGCGTTAGGCAAGCTCTGGACGCCGCGGGGGGGGGCATGGGTAGCTAGGCCGCGCATGGATGCCGCACGCAGAGCAGCACGACGTGAGCCGTGGACGCGCCAGGCAAGCTCCGGACACCACGCGGGGCGAGCAGTGAGCAGGCGGGCAGGGTCGGGGCCAGCCAGAGGTGATATTTGCGGTTCTCCGAACCAATCAAAATTTTCCTTACCGGTTCGCCTGAACCGGTGCGAACCGGCTAGATTTCACCTCTGGTAACTGGAAAATAAGCCCTAATGCGTCTTTTGGAGCAAAAATTAATATACCCAATCTTATTTTCGGGGAAACACATAAAAAGCATACAGAAGATACATCTTCTGTATGCTTTTTAAAAGCAGCTTCACATTATCACAGAAACCCTTGTCAAACCCTAGTCGGGGGTTTGCCATACCTGGGGGAAGTTGCCACTGGCAAGCGAGACGAGGAGCCAGCCAACGAACAGCTGATCGGGGCCGGGGCTGCATGCGGCAAGGTACGAGGAGCCAGCCGAACAGCTGGTCGGGAGCGCATTGTGAGCCACAAGGAGATGGCCAATGAGCAGCTAACTGAGCCTGCCGGTGTCTCGGCAATCAGCTGACTGGGTCTGCCAGATAGTTAGCTGCTCTGGCATGCAGATGCTCCCAGCGCTAACTTTATTCCAAAACATTTGTTGACGGAACTCACTGTGTGCCAAGAATCCGTCCTAATAAACAATTTTGAACCCAGAGCAAGTGGATCTAGTTGCGGTCTAGGTCCGGAACTTGGACCACTGAGACCCTCAAAATGACTTTACCATCTCGTCTGTAGCACAGATGGAGGGAGGGAAGGGCATGATGGCTAAACATGGTTTAATTGAAAGGCACATGTTGGTTTTGCACACTTGCTTGACTCGATTATGGGGTTAAATCATTTTTATTGCACAATATATTGAAAGAATTGTGAATCTAAAAGAAACTATTGAGGATGTTGAGCTCACTGTATATTTAACCAAATGGCTTGGATTCACACAAACATATGAAGCTACAAAAACACTAATCAAGGGCAACTTTGCTCATTTTTACAGGTAGTCCTTGACGTACGACCACAATTGAGTCCAAAATTTTTGTTGCTAAGTAAGAGATTTGTTAAGTGAGTTTTGCTCCATTTTACATCCTATCTTGCCACAGTTGATAAGTGAATAAGTGCAGTTAATAACTGCAGTTGTTAAGTAAATCTGGTTTCCCCATTGACTTTGCTTGTCAGAAGGTCACAAAAGCGGATCATGTGACTTTATGACACAGCAATGAACCAGCTGCCAAGCATCTGAATTTTGACCACGTAACCATGGGGATGTTGCGAAGGACGTAACTGTGAAAAATGGTCGTAAGTCACTTTTTTCAGTGCCATTATAATTTTGAACGGTCACTAAATGAACTCTTGTAAGTCAAGGACTACCTGTACATGAACTAATCAAAGCAAAACCATAATTTTTAACTGGTGCTATATAACTAGCTCCTATCGCATTCTGAGTTGGCCCCTGTGCTCGGTCCCTATTTTTTTGGTCTTCTGAATGTTTTTCTTTAAAAAAAAATTGTAAGTTATTATTCTGCAGTTATTTTAGCAGCAGGAAATAGCGAAGGCGTCCTTTTCAAATTCTGGGAAAAGCTTCTTCAGAAGCTGCCAAGCCTCGAACAAATGCCTTTTGAAACACTGCTGCCCTTTGTGTGACATAACCACTTAATGGGGATCCAGCCTAAAGACAGACTTCTGAAAAGATCACCAGCCTTGATGGATAACTAACTAAGGAGGACCTGAAGCTGTGGGTGTTCCTCACCAAGTCTGCCAAAAGTTCGACAAGGTTGTGAAAAGAAAAGTCTCAAAACCAGAAACAAAGCAAAAGGAAAGGAAAAGACCTGTCTCAAAGCTAGCAAAGGAGATAATGGTTTGGTAAACTATTCATTTTGCAGTTTAGGCAAAGGTCATGTTTTTCTTATTTTCTTTTAGCTCATTAAGCTCTTTGATGGAGATTTTTTCCATCCCAAAAGGCAGCTGAACCTCTCTTTCAGGACCCATCCTTACAGCATCCCAAATACTGACAAATTGAAATGCTTTCCCCACTGAGCGTGAACCACGAAATGGATCTGGAAAGTTTTGGATTAAAACTGACCGTTTTGGACTTCTTGTGCTATCACCCACCAATGGGGGGAGAGGGAGGGGAGACAGCAAAACAATAAACAGCAGTGCAGAAAAGGAAATCTTTTTTTCTTTCTGGAAAGGAGAAAACCCACTTATACACACACACACACACACACACACACACACACACATATATGGGTTGATGTTTCTTCTAGTATATCACCATCATCTGGCTACATGAATAGGTAATAAAGTGGACCATTTACACAGACAGAAACACATGATTTGTCCAAGGTAGTTTTAGAACATGTGACTGACAGAATAACAGAGTTGGAAAGGACCTTGGAAGTTTTCTAGTCCAACTCCCTGCTCATGCTGTACCAATGTCTGTACCATTCCAGACAGGTGGCTGTTTAGTCTTCTTAGAAAGCCTCCAGTGATTCTGAAGGCAAGCCATTTCACTGATTAATCATTCCCACTGTTAGGAAATTTCTCCGTAGTTCTAGGTTGCTTCTCTCTTTGATTAGTTTCCAACCACTGTTTCTTGTCTTGCCTTCTGGTCCTTTGGAAAATAGGTTGACCCCCCTCTTCTTCGTGGCAGCCCCTCAAATATTGGAACACTGCTATCATGTCACCCCTGGTCCTTCTTTTCTCTGGACTAACCATACCCAATTCCTGTGACTTTTTTTCATATGCTTTAGCCTCCAGCCCCTTAATCATCTTTGTTGCTCTTTTCTAAACTCATTCCAGATTCTCAACATCTTTTTTATAATAGGGTGACTGGATGCAATATTCTATTCTTCTTTTCACTGGACTAGGCATACCAAACAGCCAGAAGGAAACAAGCTAAAGCAGATGCTGGTCACCAATAACTACTTATATTCCATTACATTTGCCTCTCTGACATACGTTTGTTAAAAGCATCTATCCTGGCACGGTAGTGAAAGCAACATCATTTGTTTTCATTTCTGTGTTGGGAATTCAGACTTAAAAACACTATCATATGAAGCTGATCCAGCATTTTACTCTTTTTAGACTGCAAAAGGACAACTGTTAGGGTTGAAAACCATAAAGGCAACTCACTGTGTAAAGCAATGTAACCATAAATGCTAGGATATAAAGTAGCATCCATAATAAAATGAGTACTCCTTACCAAACAAAATAAAAATCCCAACATTACAACCCAATAAAAAAAGCAGAACAGATTAGTCTTGAGGGTATTTCTGAAGAAACAGAGACACCACCCCACCATCAGCCAACAAAGTAGCAAGCTCATAAGTAAAAATATAATAAAATTTTAAAAGAAACCAACCTACTTAGAGGTTTGTTTGAAATATGATACTATATATACCTTTTTACATATACTTTCAATATCTGCAAGAAAAAAAAAAGAGACAACAGGTCTATAAATTCTCCTCTCCCTTGACTCCTTATTTTATTGAAATCTTTAAAAAAAATTACTCTCAAATAAATAATCATGGGTATTAACTAGGCAAGACACAATATTGCTCAATAAATCCAATGAGTGCCATGGACAACAGCCCATCAGCTTTCATATATTTTGATATAGGATGAAAGAAAATCCTAGCTCTGGCCACCCACACAAGAATGACTCCATCGCTCATCCCCAAAACCGCATACAATATTTGTTATAATCCCATTTAAATATTTTTTAAAAGCACAAGTTCTATGACTAAGATTGTAACTGTTCCAAAACATGCAAAACTCTTTAATATCTTCCATAAAACAATCTTACAATCCTGTTATACTTCAGTGAAGTAGATCCTTTCCTCATGAATGCTATGTTCTATAAAACATCTGCCCAATTTTTGTGTGTGTATTTTGCAGTGCCAAATAGGTATCAAAGTTTTCAGGCAGCAAGGCCTGAAAATATGTTCCGGGCATAGTACACGCTTTGAAGGCATCAGGGAAGGCTGCAATATGTAATACCACATTGTCATGCTATGCTTCAAGATATTACGTTACGTACTATGACTTCATCCCGGATACACAGATTCTTAGGAGATGCATTTGGCTTCTTATGTGGGCAATTAATGTGGAAATCTTCTCTGATGCTCCTACCAGGAAGGCTGTGTGATCATACTCAGTCTGTGACTATGCCCAATTCCTTTTTACTTTCTTCCCCTCCCCTTCAAGACAAGAAACACAAGATGAAAGAGCCTCACTATGTTCATCAGGGTGAGAACATAATTCTGGACGTGCTCCTTCCCATGGAACCGTACAACCGAATCATCCACAGCCAACAAGACCTCTATATTGTAGTTATCTTTCTTTGCGTGTCGCCTCTTCCTCTCTGCTTCACCAATCTGATCTTCAATTAGATTCAGAGCTTGGGGGAGCTGACCCAAGACAAAATCTGGAATTAGAAGAGTTAAAAACAAATGACAGCATCAGAAATGGAAGAAATTAGGACCGCCTTAATACGCCTGCTAGTATCTCTAAAATGCATAGGTCCATAATACCTGCGTGCGTACACACACAAATTCAGGCATTCAAACTGAGGTGTGTGTGTGTGTGTGTGTAATCAGCTGGATAGCTGGAAGGAAGAAGTAAGACAGCTACATCCACCAAAGGATAAAACAGGTCCTAAAGAGCCAGCTCAATGGGAAGAACAAGATCTAAGCCATCAACGTTACATTACCTACTTTTACAACGTTCTGCTTGCAAATTTGAAAATAGAGCAATAAAATAAATGCTAGACAAGACTCCAGTATTCTATCATTTAAAGATTTAACTTTAGATATCTTCTACCCTTAGCATTGGATGAAAGTGCTAAGGGTGTAACCTGCACACTTTCCTAATTAGTATTGCCTGTCCTCTTTGATTTCCCATCTGATCACAGGATGAAATTATCTTTTTCCAAGCCAGTACAAAAAATTAGGAAATTGCCCAACATAGATTTACATTTTGGAGTAGTAGATAGGAGAATTAACCTTTTTGCTCCTGCTATGATCTCAAATCAGAGAAACACCTACCATTTGCAATATTAAAAGACGTTTCATTGAAAATTGTAAACATGAGTGGAGCAATACTAATCAGTGAGGGCAAAATCCTTCCATACCCCACCACAGGTAATTGAGGCTGATGGATAAGCGTAAAACACTCACAAGGTGACAAGAATCACATTTTGAATCTACAGGTTTGCTAAGCCTCAGTTTTTAGCCATGGTTTGTTGAGTAAATGATAACCATTACGAAAGCATAATGTCTCTCAGACCATTCCAATTCCAAGGGTTTTTGTGGGGAATATAGGAGGCAGAAGCATTAGGTATGTACATTGTTTTGCCTAACCAAAAACAAAGGCCGGGTAAACATTTTAAAATAAATAAAGAATAGCTGGATTCACACATCATATATGACTATAAATGATGCTTTTCAAATTACAGAGCTAGGTTTATACAGCCCACTAACTCAAAGCCAACCACACAACACATTTCTGTCAATATGTCTTTGCTTTGAGACATTCAAGAACAATTACACCTTCTTTGGAGTTGAAGCTTTGCAGACTGAGATCAGATATGAATTCTATACAGCAGGGATATCAAACTCAAGGCCCGGGGGATGGATCTGGCACATGGGGGAGTTAGATCTGGCCCACGGGGGTTAGATCTCGCCCGCAGAGCCACCCTGGAAACAGCAAAGGACCGGACCACGGTGCCGTTTTTGCTGGCAGAGGGTTGCAGGAGGCTGTCACAGCCAAAAATAGAGCTCGGGAGCCCATTTTCACTGGCAGAGTGCTTGGGCCACCACAGGAGCCCCTGACACAAGTGACGTTGAGCTGGCCATGCCCACCCTGGCCACACCCACTCCGTGCCCCCCCAAGGTCAAGCACAACCCTGATGCGGCCCTCAATGAAATTGAGTTTGACACCCTTGCTGTACAGTCTCCTAAATAAGATGAATGTGTTTGTTTCTTCAATCATACCTTCCTTATGATAATCTTTGAATGCTTCTGTTCTCTCTTGTTTGATAGCCGACCTGCGGTAGACCACATGAGCTCTCCCATCCTCTTCTTTCTCCCACTGTCCTCTCTCCAGAGGCTCAATAAAAAATTCACCATTGTCTGTTCGAATGAGACCAGCCTGGAAAACCACAGGACAAAAGAATGAAATATTGATTATATTATTTTCTTCTTGATTAAATAAGAAATTAAATATTGGTCATTGCGAGGATGCATATTATCAGGAATGTTAGTTTTTCTTCTTTCTCTCCTCCCCAACCCCAGTCCCAGGAATTTCTGCGAATTCGTCATGTTCTAAAGAAAATATCTAGACACACCCTTGAATTTGCCAAAGGTTTAATCATTTCTCTTGGTATTAAAGGAATACTCAAAGGTTATTTTCTATCATAATTCAGCAATATAATAGTTGTGTATCCCAATATTTTCTTGATGGAAACAAATACAGACAACATGCAGTTTGATCAAGTGTCAAAAGCAAATATACATAGCCATATTTTTATTAATTTATCATATTTATATAGCAGGCCATATCACTAAATGAGACTTTGGGTGGCGTACAACCGTTAAAAACAATGCAAAAATGATTGAAATATATTAGTACTGGTAGTTGAAATTGTAGCTGTGAAAAAAAAGCAGAAATACAAAACTTTGGTTCTTCAGGGACATTTAGCATCAGGAGGATATTATTAATAAATCATGAGTTAATTATCTGATGGGGGATTTGTGCCAGTGCAATTCTTGTTCTTCCCAATTTATCTATATCGTTCTTTAGTGTGGATTTAATAGCTTCAGGGACTGAAATATTCAGCTTCATCTAAGTTGTACTCAGAAATGGCTTTCATGACAACTCTATTATTCAGATTTTTTAAATATATGTCAGAAAAAGCACTCTATAGAAATGTTAATGAGTAACATCCTTGGGCAGAAGTCACTACATGGAACAACATATTTTAAGTAGAAATGTTAGAATGAATTGCAATAGCGGGAAAGGAAAATGGAAAATAGCTGAAATGGGTGGCAGGTCAAATTTTACTTTGACTGCTAACATTCACAATGCTGACTTAAGCTATCACTAAATTTGCTTGTTCACCAGACTCTTTTCACTACATATGTGGGTTAGGCAAAAATTCTTTTCTAACACATAGTGGTTATATCCCGACCCTGTTAAAACAGAACTCTATGGGAATCTGACACCAAGACAAGCCATATTATACTATACTTGGTGACCTCCAATTTATCATTATTTAGACATTTATTTATTACTTCAGTGTTGCCTATACATGCCAGTATGTGCACTGTTTGCTGAGGACCTAGGTTATTAAATTTTCAGTCTCATTTGTTTATGTGTCTATATTACCAAAGTGATAGTCTGCATTATTTATACAATACTATATACTGTTATTGTGTACTCAAGCTGGCTGCTGCTGCTGATCCATGTGGTAGCTGTACTAACAAAACTAGTATTTTAGGAGAGGTGGACAGTATTATGTCACATTACAATAACCAGTGGCCAGTTTTAAGTTTTTAAGTTTCTGGGTTTAAGTTTAAGTTTTTAAGTTTCTGGGTTTTATCATAAAAGAGGACCTGACCTGGGGCGCTCACATTGCAACACTGGTCAAAAGGGCCCAGCAGAGATTATACTACCTGAGGCTTTTCAGGAAACAAAAAAACTAAATGAAAAACAGCTGGTGACCTTCTTCTGCTGCATCGTAGAGAGTATTTTAACTTACCGCACCTATGTATGGTTTGCCAGTTGCACCGTGGCAAATAGGACAGCCCTCCAGAGCGTGAACGGCATTGCCCAGAGGATCATTGGTTGCCCTCTTCCCTCTTTGGAAGAGCTTTCTGGGCGCCCTTTTTTTGAACTATTACCATCTGGCAGACGGTACAGGATAATAAAAACAAGGACAAAAAGGCTGAAAAACAGCTTCTATCCCAGGTCAGTAACTATATTGAATTCTACTGTATAGTGCAATATTAATGCAATATCAGGGGTTTTCAATTCAATTGTATAGAATGTGAAGGATGTGTGTGTTTTATTTTTATAGTTATAATGTACACTGAAGATGGCATTTAATTAAGTTGTACGAGTGCAATGACAATAAAGTAAACTAAACTAAACTAACTGTCTGTGTGTGTGTGTGTGTGTCACACAGGGTTTCATTATATGTTTTCTCCAGTTGCTTTAATTCTACTCTAACTTTTATAATATGAACACAAATAAGAAAATCTTGTTCTTCTACACATTTGGATAAGGTGCCATATTCCCTTAAATATCAAACTTTTGGCGATTGCCTCAAGCCAAAAATATCTCTTCTATGCAGGGGTCTCTTGAAGCCTTTTTAAACATGATTTATTGATATGAAAGTAACAGAGTTATAAATATTTCAGCAACTGAACTATTTCCACCTTAGAACCAACGTATTTCCCAATATACTAGGGTAGAGACTTTCATATCATTCCAATGGTTTTTGTCAGGCGCAAAGAATCAGGATCATACATTAGATTGCAGCATGGAAGATTTATTCAAGCCTATACACAAGACTCTAATCAATCAGATAACAGTCAACAGAATTCAGGAGGGGTTGGATTTGGACGGCTTGTGGCAACGTAATGATTCTAGGCTGCTGGTGCATTTAATTCCCTCCCTAGTTCTGCCTGCTCTTCTCCTACAGCTTTCCTGTAAACCATTGAAAAAATAATGGTTTTCACTTATAACAGAGGAACTTTCAGGTAGCTGTTTATAAAACCATCTCCTGAATCCTTATCAAGCATTACATTCAATCAACCAACTACTTTACAAGGATATTATATGCAGCTATCACACTGGATTAAATCATGTAAGTAGAATGCACCACAGTAGACTAAGAAGCTACTTTATTAGTAGCATATACCTATTGCAGTTATACTGACATCAGGCTCCAATATGGCCATTTCAGAAACACTCACAAGCTCATTCCGTTGTTATTGACTAAATATTTTAATTTAAGGCAAACTACTAATAAGCTAATCCTAACCAACCTTGGAAATGAAATCCACTCACCCCAAAAATCAAAAATAGGTTGAATGTATTCTAAGCCAGTTACCCATTCTTCAACTGCTTCTCTGAGAAACTCTTGAAAGGACATTAATTACAAATATACATTTGGGGAATGAAACATTCAGTTCAATCTCAGCACCCATCATGGTAAGCTTATATGTCATCAAAGTTTGCTGTTACTGTCATTAAGTTAAGGCTTATTGATGGCCACTGTGCTAAGCAGAGCTTCAGATCTGCTCAACAAATATATGTAGTATAAATATTGGGTAATATATGTAAGCTATTGAGAATGTTATCCTAACTCCTCCATGTACACAGTGAATGAAGAAGGCATGCATAGAGCAGTACAATGTCCATATAATGTCATCTTCCCCCAGTGATGTACACCTAGCCAGCCCAGGTCACAGAATTATTGATTTTGCAATTAGCAAATTTAGGGCAAACACAAAACAAATGAAGTATTCAACAACAACAAAAACACAGGATACAACAAATGATCTTGGATATTGTCCCTTCGCTGAAATTAAAACTGTGATCACTGTTTCATAATGGGAGAAGTTTTGTAAATATTTAATGAAAAATATTCCTCATTATTTTAGCTCAGTGTTATAACAAAGAGTGTCTAACATAGTGTTTTTGCAATGTAATAGAAATATTTACTGGTATTGATTAAGGCAGGTTTTTATCCATCTGCAGATATGGTAATACAGTATTTGTGCAGACTATGGAAGTTCACAGTAACTTCCCATCACTATCCTTTAATCAAAATAGAGTAAGTTCTCATTACATTATAAATGGAATAATATTTGGTGTGCCAATTGGTTTCATTTAAATGAGACATAAAAAAGAGGCAGAATCACACAGTCTCTACAGTTCTCGTATAGGAAAGCTGACTCATTTGAATAAGCATTAGGTTGGTTTATATGCTTTATTATTTGTTTCCAAATGAAAGCAAGAAAAAAAATAATGCTGTACAATGAAACAGTATCACTTCAGAATATTGTTCCAGGTTTTACATACTCAGTGAGATAAATTGATAGGAAACTGCTTTATAAGGAGGCAGGTTACCAGGACATCTAATTTGTAATTTTTTATATAGCTACCAGGGACACTTTAGAGTTTGGGGTAAGGTCTGTCCAGGCATGAATCTATGTGAAGATGCTAAATATGAAATCTAGAATCTCCTATATATAATGTATTTGGTCTTCCCTGATTTTGGCCTCTCTTCTAGCATAATGAATTAATGATGAAAACAGTTCAGAAACTTTGGTTTTTTATATTGAAAGAGGAAACAGCAATCAGATTCATAGTGAACTGATGAAGATGAGCTCAGGTGGAGAGCAGGTGGTCCATAGCAATGGGCATGAAATTTCAAAACAGTGAAACTCAGAATGTATATTTGCCAAACTTGCAAAATGCTAAATTCCACCAGCCCAGAAAAAAAAGCCAAAATTTAAACTAAGAGTATTGCAAGCTCATTCAGCAAATTTGTTTCTTTACACTTATCTTTCTCTATGTCAGTAATTAAGAGGATTATGCTCTTAAAATAGGCTTTTAAGATACTGTTACTATATCCTAGAAAGTAGCACTCCAGGAATATCTGCAATGTCTACATCTTCATCTGGACTACCTCTATGGGTTGACCTCAATCTTGAAAGCTAATTTCTTTCTGTTCCCCTTATATTACACAAAATCAAGGTATGATGACTCTGGGAATATTTATTTATTTAAATTGGTATGCAGTCCAACTTCAAAATTATTTTGAGTTTCTTTCTCACGCATTCTTCATTCTCCAGACTGTGTAATCTCTTATCTAAGTCCTTATCTTTTATGACTTTCTCAGTGTCACTGAAAAATTCTTTACACAACTCAACTGATTTGCTGCTGTAGATGATCAATCATAACCTGTCATGCAGAATTATCTTCAAATGATCAATTGCATTTATCTTTGAATAAGCAATGTCTGCAACATAGCCAGCACATAATTCCAAATCAAATCCTATCCTGCTATAAATCCATCCTATATACATTTTAATTCACACATACATATTTACTTAGTACTAATTGCAATTTTTTTAATTACCGCCACAAATCTCTCTGAGTAGACTAAATACTGTCATAATAAAAACCAGTTCTATAAATAATCTTCCTCAGGAATATATTATGGCATAAATTTGCTTAAATACAAGAGTTTGAACTTATTAACATTTATTCTTGGAACAGTATCTCTTTTTCACTTATACGCACACATTCAACACTACTATCTCTTGGTACTTTTTAGTTTTAACTTTCTTTCTCAGGAAATAACATAGGAGTACAGGAATGTCTATTACTGAGCCTGGATGGCAGAAACCAAAACGATTTTCCAAATGATTATCTTTGCTACTGGATAAATCTACCCATTAAATTCACAACTCCCACTGGATGCTGGATGTTACTCAAAAATAGCAAGTATTACAATGTCTAGCAAATGATACAATGCCTGGCCCAGCCTGCTGGGATCTTGTTTCACATGCCAATATGTTTTGCAGGCAGGCTGTTTCAGAGCATAGACAGTGCTTTAAATCTATTGCACATTCTGCAGCCTTTTCTGAAATGTTTTACAACTTTAAACTGATGATTCTTTAAGATTTGCCAAACATTCCACAGCAGAATCAGAAAGTCAAAAGCCATTTTTGCATCATCTTTCTTTGCTAAAGTTCTGTTCGCCTTGAACGTTGAACAGGATAGACCTTCCTGGCGAGAAATTTAGCAGCTGAGGGAAGTGGATAAACTACCAAACCAAGGCAGCTCAAACAGGGGGATTTTGCCAATGAACTAATCTCAAAGTGACCCTCCATGCCAAATCCTCTTGAAACTTGCAGATGTTATCCAAGCAAACTCTGGAGGAAGTTTTGAGTTAGTATATGACTGTGCATTTGGCTGCCTGGAGGTTTTATCTCAACAATTCTCCCTGAAGGGAAAGAGGAATCTGGACATTTAGTTCTAAACAGTGATGCAATAGTGTCAGCGACAAGATGGACTAGCATGTTGGAGACTTTATTACATTAACATTTCCCTACTGAGCTCCTTTGCTTACTTCCTAGTTTCACGCGAGATGCAGGGCATCAGACTTTATATAATTATCATTCTTTTTAACTTGCTGCATTTTGTATAAATGAGTCCCATCTTTCATTATCCTTATCTGTACAAAATGTACGTCTATAGGTAATCTGCTCAGTTCTTTAATCCATTGGGAGAATGTGGCAATACATGTATCTTTCCAATGTGCCAATATCAGTCTTTTGGCTATAATAAGGACACAGAGAATCCATTTATCTTGTCTGGTTGTCAAATTCCAAGTACTAGGTACGTAATTCAAAAGAATAGAATCTGAAAATTTTAGCTTTTATTGCACAATAATGTTTTCATAATCCATTACTTTCTTCCAAAATTTAATACAGAAGTACAAAACTGTTGTTCTCTAAACTCACGGTCTCCTGGTTTCTAGCCTGATGCTTTAATCACTAGACCAAACTGGTTCTCACAAACCAACTTAGCATTCAATTAAATTCAATTTTAATTTTTAAGCTCTATTTTCATGGATCTCTGATTTAACTAATGTGCATTGTTTACAATTCACAATTGTGCTTTGATTCAATTTAACATACTTGCACCAAATTTAAGTATAGATACAGATCTCCTCCCTTCCAGCGTGCACTCCACCCCATCTCTTTTCCTTTTTTGATGCATTTTTTTTATATTTTAAGTCTGAGAGCAGGGAATGTTCTGCTAATGCATTCCAGAACATTACTATATAAACTAAACTTTAGATAGAAGGAACACAAACCATCATTACTGCCACCGTACTGTAAAAATGGCCATCTGAAATTTTCCACAGAAGCATGGATAAAAGCCAATTTCTCCACAGAAGTTTACTGACCTCACACAATAGGATTTGCAAAAGGATGAATGTGGTGGGAGGAAAGAAGTGATCACACAATTCCCTTTAATGTAGACCAAAGCGATCAAATGCTACTCTAACTTTACTGCTGTTGCTATCCAGAAAATCCAGCTGATTTTTTGATTAAGACCCAGCCAGTCCAAACTATGCTCCAGAAATCCTTACCCAATGAAAGCTAATTTAAAATTCCACATCTATATCGCAGATCATTTACAGTAAGTTAGATTCCTCAGGAAAATATGATAAGACCACATTTCTTGCAACTTCCAAACAGAAATGTCATTGCTTTTGTTCATCTACAAACACAAAAAATGCTTTATATGTATAAAGAAATGTGGCTTAAGGTTTCATTAGATGTGGTTGAAGATTGTATTGTATTGTAAGTCTAAGTATATTTACCCATGTAGTAGGCTGTATTACTATTATCCTTCTCATCTTCGCTTATTGGTATCATTATTGTGATTGTTATTACTCTGTTGTTTTGTATGTACACTCAGAGCTTCTGCACTGGAGACAAATTCCTTGTGTGTCTAATTACACATGGTCAAAGAAAGCTATTCTATTCTGTTCTGTTCTGTTCTATTCTGCTTTGCTCTTTCTTTTTGGGGAAACAGAATGGGGAGTCTTCTAAATCAAGAAGGCTTGGATGATCTTCTCTGTTTAATCCATGTTCAAAGTCACATAAGATAGTAAGCACATTATAAAATTATTTATCGAAAAACCAATTCAATCTTTAATATTTCTATTTGTTCTAGCACACCATTGTATTCTACCTATCTAGTCCACCAGTACCATTACTTCTATAGCTATTAGCTTGTTCTTAGTGGATGGCCAACTCTAATTTTACCCACCGAGTAGAGACAGCACTTATCAGAAGTCTATTAGCCAGCAGGTATTTTAAATTACTAAGACTGTAGCATGGCTACAGTAACTTGTTTGCACACAAAGGGTCTCACGCTACATCCCCAGCATCTTCAGGAAATATACTACTTAGGAAATGTACCAGTCACAATGGCTAAAAAGCTGCCATAAAGCAACCTCATCTTCCTTGTTTAAAACATATCTGCAATTCTAAAAAATGTAATGAAATATTTATCACCTTGCCCAAGTTTTCACTGCCAAAATCTATTTTTTTGTTTATGTGTTTGATTTTCAACCTGGAATTCATTCATAAAATTTAGCACACTTCAGGACAGTCAAATGAAACATAGGGGGGTACCAGAAAAAGCTAAAGGATTGATAAGATGATCAACAACAAACGATTGAGGGCGGCCAACTCTCTGCGGTCACCTCACTGTGGCCAACTCACTTTGAGTCAATTTGCCATGGCCAACTCGCTGTGGGACAACTCACCACAGGCCAATTTAACAATTCAATTTAATTACTTAAAACAAATAAAACATTGTTTTAATTTTTTGTCATTCACATTTCATTTTGTCCCTCCTTTTGTATCCATTCTTTAATGATTCTATTCCATCATTTCTTTGATATTAGTGTAATTCTTGTCCCATGGCAAGTTGGCTATGGCAAGTTGGCCATGGCAAATTATCATAGACCCAGCTGAGGAACAGGGGAACCATACATGGGTTCTTTTCAAACTGTTTCAAGACTTTACCCTTTGGGCTCCATCGGAATTAGAACTTCTGATTCCTAAATCAGTTTGGAAGATGTGGTCCATGTGCGTATTTACATGATTAAAAAGTATACAAAACACTTTTTCATCAATGCTGCATTTAACTGTTGATTGCCATCAGATCTACCTTCCAAGAGAAACTATTCTTTGTATTTGTATTTCAGATGCAGTGTAAAGGGATGAAACTTTTAAAAAAGAATAAAAAAATAAATATGCAACTAAAACAACTTGCATATTTCTACCTGGCAAGTTAATGCTTGCTGTGATAAAATTAGCAAACATACTTCTGGAAGATAATCAGATTTTACTTTGGCACACTCTAGAAAGAATGAAGTTCCAAAATTAATGATTAGCCAACGTTAACATCCTGATGTTTAGTTTTACTCTCTGGACATCGCTAGAGGTAATCCTCAACTTACAGCAGTACTTTTAGTGATCGTTCATAGTTAAAATGGCACTGAAAAATATGACTTATGACCGTTTTTCACAGTTACAACCTTTGCAGCATCCCCATGTGATCAAAATGGGGCAAAACTCACTGAACAAATGTGTCATTTAACGACAGAAATGTTGGGCTCAATTGTGGTCATAAATTGAGGACTACCTGTATTTCTTTTAGTTTTAAATAACCCCCTGTATATTAATATAAATGCACTTATACTAAAGGTTTCATTATAAAAAGTTTATAGAAAAGTAACTTCAGTACAATTTACAATGTTGGTTGCTAAATGAGTTAAGTGAATTTTGCCCCATTTTACGACCTTTCTTGCCACAGTTGTTAAGTGAATCACTTGCAGTTGTTAAGTTAGTAACATGGTTGTTACATGAATCTGGCTTTCCCACTGACTGCTTGTCAGAAGGTTGTAATTCTAGTATACAGTATAAATACTGTATACAGTATAAATACTGTGTTTTTTTACAGAATCAGCTGTTGCATCTTTTTCCAATGTTTCTCCCTGCAATTGCTATATGAGCCCAGGAAAAGATGCAGCTGCTTTAAAGAGCTACAGGAAGGCACTATATTTGTGTTCTCATACAGTCCTTTTCCTAATTATTTTCAAAGCACTTTATAGTTATGATTCATCATACAATCAGCAGATGTTCAGACTTGTTTTGGCATTTTTATTTACCTATCAAGTCCTTTCTAAGGACCTGGGATAGGCAGATGTTGATGTCTGATGTGTTTGTTATTATTATTGTTCAGCACACAGTCAGCCAGACGTTCAGACTGGATTTCACATTTTTGTCCACCTATTGAGTCCTTCCCAAGAACCTGCAATATTATTATTTCATCCCACCTCTTTTACATATATTTACTTTGATCAAGTCAAGATGGCAAACCTGCCTAATATTCCTACCTATTTTCCACCATAATATTGTACAAACTAGATATTGCAGTTACGTCGCTTCTTACGGTAATCTTATTTTTCTCTCGGAAAATAACTCAATGTGTAATTATTTCAAAGGCTGCACATCTTTATTAGTCCGTAAGTGGAATTTCTACTTGCAAAACTCACGATAAAGTGATTGTGAGCAATACAAGAAAGAGGTCTAAATGTTTTGGGTGAGAAATAGAACGGAATGGAGTGGGCTTTTTTCTTACCAATCCATCACAATTGCTAACCGCCACTATGGCCTCTGGCATGCCTGTGATGCCTCCTGTGAAGACGCATTCCTGCTTCAAGGGTTCCCGAAAGACTTCTTGGAAATCTTCTTGCCACTCAGCCAAAGCACCAGGAGACACCAGTCTCTTGTTGGGCTTCAAGCGGAGATGAAGTTCCTTGCCCCAAGCAGTAACATTGAAGAAGTACAAGGGATTCCCAGAGATGGCTTCTTTCGTAGGGATGCTGCGAACCGTCCTGTGTCGAGGTGAGTGTTGTGCAGCAGCCGGTGAGTCAGACACCACGTGTGATAGGAACCGTCCCTGGTGATCTACACTGAAGGGCACAATCACATCATATTCACTTAGCTTTCCAGAGAGGAGCAGCTCTACGGAAATAAATACAAATAGACAAACTTCAATATATTCAAATGAAACAATTTTTGTGTGTGAAAAGAAGCCTTTCTTCCCCAAATATCTACGCTTGTAATTTCAGCACCATGGAACTTTTTTCATCGGTTATAGCAAATTCTAAGATAGCTGAGTTTGCATGAAGTCACAAAGCCATATTTTAGCAATAGCACTTAGACTTATATATCGCTTTACAGTGCTTTTACAGCCCTCTCTAAGCGCTTTACAAAGTCAGCATATTGCCCCCAACAATCTGGGTCCTCATTTTACCGACCTCAGAAGGATGGAAGGCTGAGTCAACCATGAGCCAGTGGGACTTGAACTGCCAAACTGCTGAGAATCAGCAGTCAGCAGAAGTAGCCTGCAGTACCACACTCTAGCCACTGTGCCACCACAGCGCCACTCATACTAATTTTTAATTTAGTATCTGTGGTCATTTTACATTTTGTATGTTGTAGGTACCCAGGAAATGAAAAATAGAGGATTAAAATGGTTGAATTTTGCGACTCGGATACATTCACGCAAACAAAGTACATTTGCAAAACTCCTATGTAATTTTTCCCCCTATTGTTTTTTTTACATCTCACCAGATAGGACAAAAAAGTGAAATAGGCCTTTTGACCACTGAAAATACAAAACGTATTCAGCCAGGCACTGCTGCATACTTTAAAGCATAGTTTCACATTAAAGGCCTTTGCCAAAGTTTGTATTATATACATTCCTGCTTTCTGAACTGAAAAAGCTCAGAAAGGTCCTTTCTCTGCCACCCAACAATGCATTTTGCACTTTTTTTCCCTACACTGCACATAGACAGTGATACAAGCGTACAGACATCACAACTAAATATTTTGATGATGTATTGACTGTTGTACAAGTCTGTGAACAAGCACTCTCTCTCTCAAAGGAGATTTGAAGTGAATAGGAACCCTGCTTCATCTCCAGTTGCAAAACAAAGTTATTTCCCTTAACAAACTTCAGTAGTACGTTCAACACAGCAGAAGAGAATTGTGTTGACACACACTGATGCCACTTATGGCTGACACATTCGATACATTCTGCAGCCCCCAAGTAACACATAATGTATGTACTCCAAAAGGGAGAAAACCTTTGAAATGAAATAATGGTCCGGCAAGATAACAACATAACTGAAAAATCTTGTAATAGACTCCACAGCAGTTTCCAGCTTCTCATTCCAGGAAAACTACTGCTGGGGCAGATATCATGCGTCAAAAAAAGTTTAACAGCCTCACATTTAAATACTGAAATTATTTAAATATTTAAAGAATACATTCTTAGAATATGATCAAACAATGTCCCTCTATAAACAGAATTCTCTATACAGAGTTCCCCTGATTGGCATGCAGCAAAACTCCTGTTGTACATTTTATTTTGTTTTATAGCCTATTGACTTCCACATCAAAAGGACATCACAAAGATCTCTACAAGGAAATCTACTGTATCTCTAACAAATCAACTAGTCCAGTTGAAATCCATAAATCTGTCTTGTATGATATGTTTATTTTAAAAAAGTTTGACACTACTGAGAAAATCTGATTGACAGAGGCTGAAAAATAACAATCATTGGTCAAATTTAAACCTGCTCTTTATGTTCATGCCCGTCACAAGGCAGACGATTGATTTTTAAAAGATTGGCAATTGCTTTCTCCCTTGTAGTAGAAGAAAAGTCCTGCCTTCCTTTCCAGTTTCCAAACAGGAAAGCTAAAGCTGGGCAGATCAGACACCGCATGAAATGGGAAGCTGGTGCCTAGAAATTTGGGGGCCAGGTCTAAAGAAAGGCTCAAATATCACTGTAACTAGCAACATGTGGTAGATGGGGAATTGTTTCCGTATCTCCTGGGATTGATATCCTGCACATCATCTGGGCAAGAGGGTTTGCAGAATCCAGAGAAAGGAGTGCACGGGTTGGATTTGTCCTTTACGTGAAAAGGCAGTTTTGACATGTAGATGTTCAAGAGTGCAAGAGCAACAGCAGAGAAGGCCCTCCTCCAGGACCCCGCCAACTGGAATAATCGGGCTGACGGGACCCACAGCATGGTTCCTCAACTAACCTGGACCCCATACTCGGCATTTTTAATATAGGGGAGCTTTGTAAAGATGCCAAAGAGAGATCCAACCTAGAATTTCCCCAACCTAAGGGGAAATTTCTTAGTGAGAACAATTAACTAGTGGAATGGCTTGCCTTCAGAAGTTATAGATGCTCCATCACTGGAGGTTTTTAAGAAGAGATAAGACAACGACTTGTGTGAAAGGATATAGGGTCTCCTGCTTGAGCAGGGGGTTGGACTAGAAAACCTCCAAGATCAATTCCAGCTCTATTCTGATTGATTGGAAATATAAATATATACATACAAACATTTCCCCTTTCTGCTTTCCAGCTTCAGCTCATTGCTTAAAGCTACTAAGTCAATCATTTGCTTACTTTCTGGACGTTCATATTTCGAGAATAAAAATCTCTGGCCATAAAATCGAGGCAGGCAGGCAGGCAGGCAGGCAAACAAGCAAGCAAGGAATTAGAAGTTGTGGGTGCTTCATCACTGGAAGTTTTTAAGAAGAGATTGGACAACCACTTGTTTGAAATGGTCTAGGGTCTCCTGGACTAGAAGACCTCCAAAGTCCCTTTCAACTCTGTTATTCTGTAAAAGACTGGACAGCCACCTATCTGAAATGGTATAAGGTCTCCTGCTTGAGCAGGGGGTTGGACTA
>JANHFL010001038.1:110367-139117 GCA_032468155.1 Oxyrhabdium leporinum
GTCCCTTCCAACTCTGTTATTCTATATTCTATCTCTGCCTCTGTCTGTCTCTCTGTCTGTCTGTCTCTGTCTCTCTCTCTCTCTCTCTCTCTCTCTCACACACACACACACACACACACCCCAAACGTCTAAACGAAAAAGCAGTAGCAGAGCTACTACACTCATTGATATCTCGCCCGGGAAAGCTAAACAGATCTGATTTCGCAGAGCCGCACTGCCACCCAACGGAACTCCGTTGCAGCCCGGTCCCCAAAAGCTCTCCGGCTTTGCAACAAGCCTCGCTTTTCTCGCCATGATTTGGACCAAGGCTCTACCTGGACCAAACCAAGGGCGACCCGCCTTCTCTCCGCGCGCCTGCCCTCGGGGGAACGCTCCCCGCAGCCCAGCTTGGCGACCCCCTCCTTCCTTCCTTCCTCGCAACCCCGTTTCCTACCTTGGACTTTGCCTTGCCTGCCGGAGGCTACCCAGCACCGCCGAGGCATCACCCAGGAGAGCATCGCCACATAAAAGACGAGAGAATCCATCCGGGGAGGTCGCCACGCGCTTTCCGGCCGTTCCAGAGCGAGGAGAGAAAACGAGGCAAAAAAGTGGCTCCTTCCGACGCGCTGCTGCTCCTCCTGGACGCGAAGGGAGCCCGTCGCGTCTCCTTCCTTCCTTCTTTCCTTTTCTTCCTTCCTCGCCTCCCGCCGAGCCGGCTGGCCCCTCAGCAGAAGAAGCCCCGCGGGAGCAGGAGCCGCTCCGCCAGCTGGTCCTCCCGGCAGCGCACTGAGCCCGAGCCGGGACGCGTCCCCTCCATGCAAGGCGAAACGGCAGCCGGGGGCGGAGGAGGCGCCGCTTTCCCGCTGCAAGGCTGAGGGGGAGCCGCGGGGAGGACAGGGAGGGAGGGAGCCGGGGAGGCCCGCAAGCGCGCTCCCGGACGACCTCCTTCTGAGTGACAGCCAGGCCGGCAACCTGACCCGCGCGCGACGGAGCTGAGGGCTGGGGAGACCTCCCGCCTTCTCCCCTTCCCCGGGAGCGCCGCCGAGAAGAGGACTTTCCATTGCACGTGGCGCTTTCACCGCGGCTCGGCTTGCCAATGGCCAATCCCGGAGCCAAGCGCCGCCTCCTGCCTGGGCCGCCGCGGAAGGGTCCCGAGAATTTACGTCGGGGGGAATCCCAGAGCAGCCCGAAGGCCGGAGGGAAAGAGGGCGCTGCGCTCTTCCCGCGCTTTCTTTGGCGCTGCTACCTCGAGGAATCCTACCTGCCCGGGTCCCGTCTGGAAAAAAGTGAAGGATTTCCAACCTTAACGCACGGCTTTTCTTTCAATACCCGAAATGCTCGTTTTGTTGGTTAAATTTATACAGGTGTTCCTCGGCTTACGACCCCAGTTGCGCCCAAAATTTCCCTTGCTAAGCAAGAGAGTGAAATGAATTTCGCTTCGTTTTCGCTTGCCACCGTTGTTAAGCGAATTGGTGCAGTTGTTAAGTGAGTAAAACAATCGTTACTTGTCAGAAGGTGATCACGTGACCCTGGGACCTAAACTGCAACCGTCCTAAATACACGCCAGTTGCCAAACATCCAAATTTCAATCAGGTGACGGCGAGGATGTTGTAACAGTCATAAGTGTGATTGTGGTCATAAGTCGTTTCAGCGCTTTTGTAACTTTGGATGGTCACTAAGTGAATGGTTGTAAGTCAAGAACTAGCCGCATGCTTCCCATCTCACTGTCAAATGACTCTGGACAGCTTGCAACACCAGAAAGTCTTTAGTTAAATGTCCCTGTTTGGATGGGTAATTGATCTGTGTATGGTTACCAAAAGAAAAACCATTTTTTTACCCAATTCTGGGTGATTTGTCCAGGGTTGGAGAGCACTGCCTTAATGAAATGTGGAACATGTTGCTCCAAATTGCTCAGAAGGTTTCTGTAGGAGGAGGAATGGCAGAACCTGCAAGGCGGAGTTAAAAGAGAGATCAGCCTAGAATCCGTACATAGCCACAAACTAAGTCCAGCCCTTGAATTCCTTTGACCCTTTTGATATAATTCCAAGCAGGTGCTAACCGTTAATTGAGAAGATTCCTGTGCTTAGGATTTTTAGCAATAAATCAGTTTAATTGGACCTTCACAGGTAGACCTGATCTTTCCTGGCTGATGGTTCCTTTTTCCCAGCCAACAGAGAAAGCAGAACGACGTACTTTCTCTAGTATGTCTATCGGGGGAAGGTTTGTAACATTAAAGGATGCGTGGAGCTGCCACGTTTTTTAAACTTTTGCCTGAAGGTTGAGGGATGCCTGTGTGAGAGTTGCTCTAGTTGTGATTTGAGATAATTACTCCGTTGCAAATTTAGATGCTGCTCACAGCTATTAGTTGGACAGAATAACAGAAGAAGAGAGCTGGAAAGGACCTTGGGGGTCTTCTAGTCCAACCCCCTGACCAGCTAGGGCACCTAGACCACCTTGACTAAGTATATACATTTAATAAATAAATAAATGGGGATCTGGTTGGTATTAGGATGGGAAAACACCAGGAACTCTCAAAACTTTTGTCAACTAAAGAAAAACGGGCACAGCAAACTATTCTAAAAATTTCAACTTAAGGCGGCTCATCTGATCTTGCTATCTTGTATATTTTGGCAAGTATAGAATGTACATGAATATCAAATTATTTTCTATATTTTCATAAAAGTCCCAGCTGCATGAGGCAATTATTCCTGTTGAAATACACAGTTAAGTAAGTGTGAATAGCTTATATCCCAATCCAGAAAAAAATGGAGCTAAGCCAAAATTTAAGATTTTCTTTTTTTTTTTACTGTTTTCCTTAGGAAAAAAAAAAGACCGCCTAGCATTCTCTTCTTTATAGATATTCTTTTCTTCTCCCTTTGGACAAATTCATAGAAGGGCCTCCCAATTTCTCTGCCCATAAATTTATCTGCATTTCTTGAGAAATGGGCACAGCTGGGCCAAAATATTTTCCAATGAAAATCAGAGGGGCAAATGGCACTCACCCATTCAAGTCCAATGGAATTTCACCACCACCCTTTGCCCACTATTTGCCAAAAGTGAGCCAAAAGTCCTTACAAATGTGCCTTTTAACAGATGCCATAAATTATTGAATTTCTAACAAACTGCTGTTTTGTAGCAACCAAAACTAGTTGAGAAGGATGCTTCATTTTCCCTCCTATTTTGGCCGGTGCTATAGACAGGATGACTATCTAATCCAGGAATCCCCAAACAGAGCAATACGAGACTAGAACAAAATAATTTCTCTCAGCCTTCCTCAAACTCCCATTGCAGCCAACTCACCGCAGTCAACTCGCTGCAGGACAATTCACCGTAGAACAACTTAGCAAATACAAAACTTAAATTAATTTCAAAGGAACCGTGGCCAATAATAATAAAGCCAATGCAGAAATACAAGAGTTACAATGAGTTCGATGAGAATGTGGTCACCAATAATAAAACCAATGAATGAATTGGTTAATACAGCGTTGAATTGTCTCGCAGCAAGTTGTCCCATGATGAATTGGCCATGGTGAGTTGGCCATGGCAAGTTGACTGCATCTAATTGTCCTAGACTCTGGTCAATCCTTGGTTAATTGTTGGGATGGAGCTCCCTTGGTTCCTTGTTAATTGAGGGAAATTATTCTAGAGATGAAGGTAAGTAAAGTGCCTTCACCATTACAATTTTCACAACAAATGCAACTCGTGCTCTTCTGGGGTATGAGCAACAGTTGTTGCCAACCATGTGTTCCAGCCTGACCAATGTGGAAACCAATTTATTATAAATACATAAGGAACCCAGTTACTTCTCTGTAGGAGGACAAAAGTTCCTTGAAAACATGGCCCTGAATTTTTCCCTCAGTTAAGAGGGAACAAGAGACTTTTCTAGCTTAACAACTAGTATAGCTATAATGGACACATGTACCAGTATTTCTTTTAAAAAACAATCCCATAGTCCTTTTAAGCACCCTTTTACTGTTTTAAAAAAATTCTAAGAGTATTGTTCCTGAGCTTGGCTTTGTTAGATAAAATTACATACAACCCCCCTGTATTATATTATTATTGATGATCCTCGCACAGTCAGCCAGATGTTCCGACTGGGTTTGGCATTTTTGTGTACCTACTGAGTCCTTATCAAGGACCTGGGATAGGCAGATTAGGAAGTTTGATGGTGTTACAAATATCATCGCAGGATGGAAGCTGTTCCAAGTAAAGGTGCCTTCTGCAATTGACGGATAGCAAATTTGTGAATGCCTTTGGTGTTCAAGTGGTGCTCCAGTTGTTTTGGGATTGCACCCAGGGTGCCTATTACTACCGTGTTTCTTAGAAAATAAGACTGGGTCTTATTTTCTTTTGACCCCCGAAAAAACAGCTAGGCCTTTTTTTCGAGGGGTGTCCTAATTTTTTCCCCCACCCATTCCAAACCCTCACCCCCTGGGTGGCCTGACTGAGGGGTCTTTAAGTAAGCTGGTGGGGAGCGCATGGGGCAGCTCCATGCCCCCTGCCTTGTCTTGTCCTCCGCCCTCCCACCGCCTTGCTTCGTTCTTCTTTGCAACGAGAATTGCAGGCACACTCACCTCATGGCAGTGGCACCAATAGCCCCGCCCAGCAGGAGCCCGCTGCTGGACCCTCTTCTGTGGCCACTTGCCGGAAGACATCTGCAGACGATAACAGACTTCCAGGTCAATAAAGAGTTCTATTATCGGCTGCAGAGGGCTTTCCGGAAGGCTCTGGCAGCGAAACGAAGGCCGGGGGTGAGGTGCGCGAGCTGAAGTTTCAGAATGGAGGCTTTTTGGCGAATGCTTCCCCAAGGGGCCATTGGGCTGCAGCTGCAGCCGGACAATTCTCACGCCCGCCCACCCCCAGGCTTATTATTGGGGTAGGTCATGTTTTCTGAGAAACACATATTGGTACTACCCTTGCTTGCTTATGCCATAATCGTTATATTTCTATTTGTAGGTCTTTGTATTTTGTTATCTTCTCTAATTCTTTCTCTTCTATTCTGCTGTCTCCAGGCACTGCCACATCCACTATTCCGACAACCCGCTGTATTATTATTGTTGTTGTTGTCGTCATCATCATCACTGATGGTAACATAGCATCAATCAATCAAAGTAATCAAGTCTGTTACGCAAGTGACTGAAATTACAATCAAGTTGCAGTCATGTGTTTGCACATGTTCTTGAGAATAATCCGTATTTAACAAAGGCTGCAGTCCTGAATAACTGTACTGAGTACAAGCAGTAGTGAATTCATTGTGGCTTCTTTATGAATAAACTGACATCAGATTGTTTATTCTTTAAATGTGTTTGGAATTATGGGGGTGGGGAAACAGTACTCGATTCCAGGAACAAAATCATAGATAGCTTCTGTGTCGTAAATCAGATTAGAGGTCTAGGGTTTAAAAATTTTAATCCTAGTTGGAGATGCCAGGGTTTGAATTTGGGATTTGCCACAAACAAGGCATTGTCGGAAAAGCTTTGGTTCGGCTCTACCAAAATCGCATAGCTGTGAATTTGGGGATCTAATAGAACCAGCAGTTGGAAAAGTTCTGATTTTAAATTTCTTGCCTTGCTTGAGGGTTCTTCTGAATCAACACCCCTTGTTTGAAGAGCTGGTAACAGCTGGCAGTTTTGCAAAATTCATTCTTGTGCATCAATTGTCCCACTTCCTGAACTGGGGGTGGCAGTGGGGGTCATTCATGCCTTAGTTACTTACCACATGGATTACAGGTAGTCCTCACCTTACAACAGTTCATTTAGTGACCATTCCAAGTTACAACAGCACTGGGGGAAAATGACTTAGGACTGTTTTTCACACTTATGACCATTGCAGCATCTCCAGGGTCACGTGATCAAAATTCAGATACTTGGCACCTGGCTCATATTTATCACATATGATATGATCCCCTTTTGTGTCCTTCTGACAAGCAAAGTCAATGGGGAAGCCAAATTCACTTAACAACCATGTTATTAACTTAACCATTGGGGTGATTCCCTTAATAGGAAAGAAAGATTGCAACATGGGGCAAGGCTCCCTTAAAAATGTCTCTTCTAGCAACAGAACCTTTTGACTTAATTCTGGTTGTAAGTCAAGGACTACCTGTCCTGCAATGCAGTCTACATGGAGTTGTCATTGAGAATGATCCAGAAACTTCGATCATTCCAGAAGGCAGCACACACAAGTAGTTATGGGCGTCCTTCACTGTATCCATGGGACACCTCCATTCTGCAAGTTGCATTGCCTTCAAATAGGCTTCCTGATGCTACTCAGATTGCTGTATGAAGTCCTACATGATGTAGGGCCAGATTACTTGCAGGGCTACCTGTTCTCCAGGCTGTTGCCCATCCCACAGAGAGGATATACCTCAGGTCTTCATACTGGAAGAATGTCATCTCATGTAACTCAGGAGGAATTCCTTTTCTTTCCTTGGTGATCCTGCCCTTTGGAACTATGTTTTCCAAGATATGGTTAGCCCTAACCTTTCAAGCCTTCTGAAAGGTGATTTCTCCCAATCATTTTCCCCAAACCTTGAGATCAGGATGACTGGAATTCCCAATGTGAACAATTTTAGGAGATGTCAGTTTGGATCTCCTTGATATTGTTGCATCTTTACGGAAATAAGTAATCTTGTATTAGTTGATTGTCTATGGAGATTCTCACTCCAGGTCATGGTTGTCCCAAAGGTGCTTTTTCAAGAGGCAACTGGACTTTCTTTGTTTTTCTTTGAAGACGTTTCACTTCTCATCCAAGAAGCTTCTTCATCTCTGACAGAGGGTGAGGAATGGAAGGATGTATAAACACTTTCAGCAGTTCCAAGGAGGCTCCTCACTCATTTGCACTACTCAGGTGACTCTGAGAACAGAGATAAACCTCCAGGTGGCCTCAACGACACTCTAAAAAGAATGCAAATGACCAGCTGTCTGCAAGGAATATACATCCTTCTATTCTCCACCATCCAGTCAGAGCTGAAGAAGCTTCTTGGATGAGAAGCAAAATATCTTCAAAGAAAAACAAAGTCCAGTTGCCTCTTGAAAAAGCACTTTTGGGTATTGGTTGATTATGATTTCTCTCTATAGTATCTCTTTTTCCGCTTTTATTACTCCACTCAGAGTCATGTTTTCTGATTGCGGAGCCCTATAAATGTTTAAATAAACAGTGCTATCCACCAGTGAGCTCCAGCTCATCTAAAATTAGTTATGCCACAGGATACTTTCAAGGAAGGAAAATGTTCTCCCTTCTGTATGACAGAGATTTTCCTTTTCATGTATAGCACAATAATGTGCCAAGCCTTGACAACATCTGTTTTTGCATGATGCAAATCATGAGTAGTGAAGGATCATTGCCATACGATATTAAGTGCAAACAGTTTCATGAGGAGGAATAGTTGGAGAAGAGGTTGTTCCTGGAAGCGTAATAGGATTTTTGCAGCTCCTAAAATTATAACTACCAAAGTGAACAGTCAAAAATAAAACATGATGGAGTATCAAATCTGTTATCAATTTTATGGGCTATAACTCTTTACAAGGAACTCTGGTTAGAACTAGGATTTTATGGAAAATTCATAATGCTTCTTTCACCTCCTGTATACCACTAGATTTGTTCAGGCCTTGCCATAGTAATTTTTTTCCCCAAACTGATAGATATGTTGGACTACATCTCCTATTATTCCAGTTAGCATGTTCAAAAACTGTATACCGGTAGATTGCATTATAGGTAGCCCTCAGCTTATGACCACCATTGGGGGCAGAATTTCCATTGGCAAGCAAGATGGTTGGTAAATGAGTGATACCTGATTTTATAACCTTTTGTGCCATGGTTGTTAAGCAAACCACTGCAGTTAAGTGAAGCATGCAATTGTTAGGCAAATCCGACTTCCCACTCAACTGTGCTTGTCAGAAGCCAGCTTGGAAGGTTGCAAATGATGATTACATAACCTCAGGATACTACAACCATCATAGAAAGATGCCGGTTGCCAAGCATCCACATTTTGAACATGTGACTGGGGATGCTGCAATGGTCATAAGTGTGAGGACAGGTTATAAGTCATGTTTTTATTGCCATTTTAACTTCGAACAGTGCGGCATGGTGTCTCAGTGGTTCACACGCTGGGCTTGTTGGTTGGAAAGGTTCGAGACCCGAGCTCCACACGATGGGGTGAGCTCCCATCCTCACCTAGCTCCTGCCAACTTAGCAGGTGAAAAGCATGCAAATGCAAGTAGGTAAATAGGTACCACTTAGGTGGGAAGGTAACGGCGCTCCATGACATCATGCTGGCCACATAACTGCAGAAATGTCTTCAGACCACAATGGCTCAATGGCCTTGAAAAGGGATGAGCACGGTCCCCTAAAGTCGAAAATGAGTAGCGGGGTAAAATCCTCCGGGATTTTAACTTCAAACTGTTGATAAACAAATGGACTACCCATATAGGGGGTATCTGTGGGGGAGATTTTCATGGTGGAATGGAGTTTTCAAACAGACATTTAAAAATGGAACCATCAATCAAGCATCCAAGAGGACTGTAGGTTCCCTGCAAGAAGTTCTTGTAATAATACTGAAGAAGAAAAAGAATATGATGTTCCATAGATTATTAAACGATTTTCATTCCTATGAGAGACTATAAGTATACTGTGAAACAGCTGAGGGCACTTTTGTAACATCCAAAAATTGAAATCCTACTAAGACCACCCGGAAAGTTACAAAACAAGAGATGTGGTTGCAAATTCAGTAATTACACTGTAATAAGAAGGAAGTGTCTATATTTCCCCTCGCTTGTGTCAATTACCAGGCAAAATGATTTATATTAAAATGACTGCAAACCAGCGTTACAGATTTTCCATCTTTGAGGCAGGGATGGCACAGAGAACCATGCCAGTGACTTTATCTTTCTTGATTCATTTATAAATTAGTACTGAATGGTAAACATAATTTATGAAGAGTTTCAGAAGAAGGAAATCCACAGTTGCTGGCTCTTATTGATGTCCTATCTCCTTCTGGAGCTTGGGAGGCAGAAATTCAAACAACTGCCATACAACAGCAAAGCATTAGGCTTTCCTCTGTCCTTCTGCTGCTATCTAGTGGTCATCTGGGCTATTGCAGCCCGTGAGATGGTCCAAATCTGATCCTGATGTTTAAGGGAAAAATATCTCACATTTTTAGGGTTATAAATACAATAATAAATAATAATTTTGCATTACCTATCTCTCTGCCCACTTGACTTGTGTCTCTTTCAACAAAGCTATAATATGGCAGAATTACATCTATAGTATTTTTGCCTTTCCAAATGAAACCAGATACTGAAAAAGGGTTGAAGCTTCTCATCAAAATGAGGAGTGGAAAGCAAGTATGTTGAGTATCTAATGCTGGTAGGCATATCAGATTAGACCGTGAAATTTTCTTTTATCTTTAAGATCTTTTACGGTCATTAAAAGACCAACCCAAAAGCTGCTAGCACTATCCTCCATGAATGAGAATTACCTCATCTCCCAAACATGCAAAGCTAGGATTATATTGGAATGGAAAATATTTATGGCTGCTCCAACAGCAGAGCAAAAGAAGGGTCCCACAGCCTCTTATTTAGACAGAAGTACTACAACTGTGGCGAACGTTGTCATTGTGAGCAGTTATTTTCAAAATATGTTCCATGGAAGAACCTTTTAAAGGATGAGCAGTTGTCAGTTGCTCTTGGGAGAACAAAGGAAGAGGATGCCCAGCTGTTTTTTTGGCCTTCGATTGTCATGACCTTCTCAGAAAAATCTTGAATTGGAGAACAAGACCAGCATAAAGTCCATTGGGTCTAATCCTGAAGACTTGAGGACCTCATACATAAACCATAACAGAGCCTCTTCTAGTTCTCTGGACTTCTACTCTGACAAAGCTCCAAGCCTTCAGTGGTACCACATTGAGAGTCAGAGAAGGAAGAGGGCTTTATGAATAAGTTGAAAATCAAGAGGTACTTCCAAGTAACCCTGTATCCTGATTCAAGATAGTTATAACCAACTAGGTATAGATGGAGATCAGGAAACCTGCTGTTACCCATCAGGTATTAAAACAATTACACACAGTCTTTTCTATCTTCTGAACTATGATCTTGACTTCCTGAACAACTTTAGACAACATCTTGTTGCTCTGTAAGGCTAAGTACATTTTTAAGAAAATCCGTAAGAAGACCTTGTGAGGAAACTTGAAATAAAGTGTTCGTGTTTTTATATACAGCAGAAAGATTCATATGAAATACAAAGCAATTCTTCCAAATCTTTTTCAAAGCATGCCCACAGTTTTTCTGTTCAATCCTTTAGTTTTGACTGTCTGTGCAGTTTAAACCCTGCGCTATTGCTTGACCACATCTTTTTCCTACTAATTCTTGTGATGTGTGAGGTTAGATGATTCAATTGTGGAACATCTGTCTGTGCTTTTGTTTGAAAGTTTAATCCTGGAGATCTGAGAAGGCAACAGTCCATAAGCTGAGTTGGAACAGAATGAACTGATCTTAGATGAGATATTTCTGATAAAACAACTGAGAAACAAAAGGCTGGGTGGGGGAGGAAGAGCTTTGTTAAAATTTGAGGGGAATAATATCCCTGTTCTCAGTAGATTGGCCTTTACGTAGTCATTTTTGCTGACAAATTTGAGGGGAATAATATCCCTGTTTTCTTTGTGGCTTACCTAGAACTACATAACCTGGAATTCACATCCTTGTCACCTTCTAGCCTGGGCTACTGTAATTCACTCTATATGAGCTGTTCTGAAAGACCATCTGAACAATTCATCTGGTGCAGAGTATGGTTTCCAATAATAGTAATACCATAGTATTGTCACATACTGGTTTTATTACAAGAACTTCACTGGGTACTGATTTCTTTGCAAAATGCAATTCAAGATCCCAGATATCATCTAAAAAGTTTTATCTAGTTCAAAGTCTATCTTAGAGACCATCACTCCTAAGTAAATTCTGCCTTCTGATCTCATGAATACTGCTGGAAGAAGTATCCATCTGGTTCAGTTCCAAGCTGGGAGAAAGACACTGGAAACATGGAGGCTGCTTGGAAAGATGGTTTAATGCTGAAGCAGAACCACCAAGCATATGATTCTGGTGCAGCTGATCACATGGAGTTCAGAGTGAGGGGTTTTTATACCTTCTCTTGGGCTTTGAACGTGAACTTCCTGTTCCTGTGCAAGAACATATATTCTATTGGCTGTTGTCAGACTCTCATGGTGCCATGTACAAATCCTAGGAGTTTGTCTGAGCTAAGTTTGGTTGAAGTTTGGCTGATGCAATGAAGGGGCTTGTTGGACAATTCCTATTGTGGCTGAGGGCTAATCCTGCCTTTGTTTAGGCCAGGGAATTTTTGCCTATGAATAGAGCTACCTAGTGCTCAATAAGTTCTTTAAATCTTACGTGCTGACATCTGCTGAGGGCTATTAAGAAAGGCGGGGCCTGCTTTCCAAGAGCATGTTTCTCCATTTCTCATCCAGGGAAATATAATATTCTGCCTTTTTAAATATTTCTCAAAATGTTTCATTCTTTTAGGGGGGTTTGCTAACTTTCTACAATACAGTGCCTACTATCTCTAGTATTAGTTGCTGTCCTCCCATGGAACCCTTTTAGGAGAGCTTTTCAACTGAAAGTTGTCATCTGTTTCTGTAGTTGTATTTTTGTTTGTTTTTGTAATTTTTAAGTGATTGTGTTACATGGCAGTTCTCTCATTTTTATTTTCTTTGTTGTTGTTGTTGTACCAGGGACGCTAACATGCCAAACATCTTTTGACTGCATTGGGGGGGAAAAACCTGAATAAATAAGATTTTTTTTTTGTTGTCTTTATAAAGTGCCAGGTTGGCTTACAAACATGCTACTTTGCTAAGTACAAATACTGATGATCATGGACAGCATTGTGCTAACCTTTCATACTATCTGTGTGGGCTTTTGCTCCTTTACTAAATTTCAGGGATCTCAAAACAGCTGAGCTAAGATCCAGTTAAAAAGCAAAGTTTCCAAACTGTGCTACCAATTAGCTGAGCTCATTTGGAAGGAAAATGAAATAAAAGGGAGCAGTGGCTCAGGGAGTAAACTCTGTGGGAATAGGGACTCCACCAGGAATAGATCAGCAGGAAATTAAAAAAGAAGGAAGATCTGAAGCAGAAATAAAAATTCTAAGAAATAGGAGCTGGAGAAAGTAGAAATTTTGGGACAGATGATGTTCCGCCATAGCAAACCGGAATTTCCAGAGGAATTAATACCGAAGCCAACATCAGATAAACAACAAGATAATATGTTTTATTAATGTGCAAAATGTACTTAAAAAAACATATTGTATCCATTCCTCAGTGGAAACTTTAAAATGACAAATCTGACCTGAATCTTAAGGTAAAACTTGAATATTTTAAATCATTGCTCCTTGAAAATGAGCTCATTTTGAACGATAACAAACCAGGCACCTCAAACATCTTTTGCTTTCATTTAGTTCTATATGTGCTCTGTTTTGTTACTTATTTTGTTACTCAATTAACCTTTTGAATCTTTTAAATTCTGTCTAAATCTTGTGTTACCCTCTTCTCATCACCAATTATTTTCCATTATAGAGGGTAGAAGATATGATGCGTTCAATTTCTTTGCATGAAGGAAAATGAGCAAGAAATCAAGGAAGCGAATAAACAAAATTTTGTACCTAGGACAGTTGAGAAGTTTAACTTTTCAACCAACTTAGCATTCTGGATGATAATAAACAGACTTCAGTGTAATCATGTGTCTAAACGTATTTTTGCCTTTCCATATCAATTCACCCAAAGGAAAAGTTCTAGGCGATATGTGAAGATGACAAGAAGTATATGGATGGCACGGTGGTTAGAAATTAGTATTGCAGGCTAACTCTGCATTCCCATTGCCAGGAATTTGATCCTAACCATTTCAAAGTTGACTCAGCCTTGCATCCTTCGAAGATTAAAATGAGGACCAAGATTGTTGTGGGCAATATGTTGACTCTGTATACTGTTTGGAGAGGCCTGTAAAGTACTATGAAGTGGCATATAAGTCTAAGTGCTATTGCTATATCTTCAGTGCATTAAAATATCAATCAGTTAAAATGAAAGTATAAACAATAACAAGGGATGTTGGTGCAATTGTATGATACAAATCTCACTAGTTTTATTTCTGATGCAGATGTGGCTATCATTTTCATTTTTTTTTATTCCTTTCGCCCCCTCTAATGTTCCTGAATATGCAGATTAAGTAATGCTACAATATTAAATCATGGCTGATCAAGTAAGTTTTAAATAAGTGCTCTCTATCAAGGGAAGATTGGAGGGAGTGTTCTTGTGGTATGGAGTTTTGGATTCAAAAGCATTGAGATATCTCTGAAACTTACAGACAAAATGATGTGTATTCCATGACTTATTGCTATGAATATCTCTGTGAAACTGGATTTTCATCCTATATTATCTTGAAGTTTAAGAAATGGGTGAATAAAGAATATTGGCATGAAGATAAAATAGATGGAAGCCACACACATTTTTGAACAACTTTGCTCAGAAAAATTTGGTGCATTTTAAAAATACAATTTATGTAAGTTCTCCTTTATTTGTGATACAAAAAGTAGTATTATATAGTACCTAAATCTCCAGAAAATGTTCAGTACTTCATGGAATGCTGTTCTAAATATAACAAATATATAAAGGCAGCAAACATTACTGTTTCCTTTGGAAAGTTGAGAATTTGATCCTAGGTAGTGGCAGATGTTTCTCTCTTGATGTGCAAATAGAAAATATCTGCTGCGAACTCCGTATAGGCATCAGGAAGGGCATCTGGCCAATAAACACTCAGCTCCACCCAGTCGCCCTGAGCCTACCCTGAATCAAGGGGACTAAAGCAGGGGTGTCAAACTTACATTGTCATGGCAGTGTCACATGATGTATCGAGACTTTTTCCCCCTTCGCTAAAATGGGTGTGGCCAGCGCATGACGCATCCAGCCCGCAGGCTGGGAGTTTGACAGCCCTGAACTAAAGTTTTCTAAAAAGAAAAAAATGTAGCCTTTCAGGCAATTGAAAAATATTTGTAAAATCCTTCTTAAAAAGCCAATATCAATGTTGTGCCCAGAATTGGGAAGGGAATTCCATAGATCAAGGAAGACAGAGAAGTCTCCAAAGTACAAGCCAAAGTGGTTGCCCCTGGAGACAACAAGCCTTCCAAACTGAGTTTGGTTCTAAACTGAGTTTGGGTGCTGAGAATCAAAAAGAAGGAAACAAACTAAATTGAAAAGTTATAAGCCGCATTCCAAATACAGTTCCTGAGAAATGCAGGGAGCATTAATTCTTCCAAATTAACACATTCTTAAGGCATTTTCAGATCAAAAATTAAGAATGTGGAAAGGAAATCCACTCATGCTACTTGACTCTAAAATCCATTGGACAATCCTGCACAAGAGTGTAAGTTGTCTGGTTTAGCAGCAAAATTTAGCTTCTGATATGGAATCACACCTGTTTATTGTTCTGGGTGATATTTCAATCTGAAATAATTTTGATTTAGGGGATTCATAGATACATTGGCACTGATTTTTCTGCTATATTCTTCCAGCTCCTGATGAATACAGGGCCACTTTATTGAAGTTATTATATAAATAAAAGTCTGCTGAAAGTTGCTCACTTTTCTTCCTGGATGTTTCCTTTAAATACACCCACACTTGGCTATTTTGGTTGTTCTCTCTTCCAACTGTTTATAATATGATTAGTTAGAATTAAGCAGAGCAGATTTATTACTTTACAGTTTACATGCCCTATTTTTGTAATCCTGTATTTTGTAATGTAGGAAGATTTTTTTCAGAATTATTTTGAATAAAGTTGATTCATATACAGTTTTTCTTAACTATCTTTTGCTTGGTCTTCCCACCACTTGCCAACTTCATGCTGTACTTGTAAATGTCATTTGTCATTCACCCTTAAGAAAACCTTACGTGAATCTAAATTTAGGTACGTGTTTTCTCATTTATGAAAAGGTATTTATTTTGCAGTTTTAATCCCATTTCTGTCTTCTCAAGAATCCAAGATCCCTCTTAACTTCTATCAAATACAAATTTGATCATACCAATCTTTGGCCTATATTTCTTAATACAAAAGAACAAGGATGCCGAAATGTGAAGGTATAACACATTCATTTTGATGAAAGTCTGATAGATTGGCCATCTTCTAACCAGCTTCATATTGAAGGCAGAATAAGTATGACTCTACTAAATCATCTTTGAGTCATCAATTTCTAAATCCTAGACTAGGCAAAAGATAATGTAATACACAGTTTTAACAGTTGGGGAAAATCACTCAGTTTGAGTCTGTATTTCATAGGGGCTAAATATAAATATAGTGGAGGAAATGTGGAAGGGGTATTAACTACGGCAAATGAGATACATCCTTCAATTTTAGCCTTATTTCCTAGAACCAATTCCTACAAGGAACTTTTTTTATACGTAAGTGGCTGACATCCATGCATTCAAAGGCCGGAAATTCCTTGGCAATCCGAATCTGAAAGGATTCCTCTCTAAAATACTAGAAAACTATGCCAGTTAGCATTAAGGCAAATGGAACAAAAGGGAACAAAAAGTTGACTGGGTAATGCAGCGATCTTCATTCCTACACACAAGCACAATTCTAATTTTAAAACAGTTCCAATTACCAGAATTATTATGACATCCAAGTCTAGTCCACAGGGTTTACTGAAAATAATAATAGTTCTGTTGGTAGTTCTGGAGTAAAACTACACTATTCACTGGAAACATTAATCATGAATTTTAATCTTACTGGCTGGGGAATTCTAGGAATTGGAGTCCAAATATCTTAAAGGTTTTGAGATTGACAAACACGACTTTAAAGGCAACAGTCTTTGGAAAAGATGTTGATGCTTGAAAAACTCAAAAGCAGTAAGAAAAGATAGACAACACGTTGACTAGATCCTATCACTGATGACACAAGCGGATGTTTGCTAGGAATCAAGCCGTTACTAATAAGACAATTCTGACAAAGTGCTGTTCTTCTGGCCACAAGGAGGCAAAAGGAACTGAAGAGCAAAACCGCTCTGTTGGTCATGGAAAAAAATGTCATTTCCTTATTAGCCGACTCAAGATTCCAAAATGGGGTGCAAACATTCAAATTTTATAAAGCGAATTAGTTTTTTTTAAAAAAGCTGAACAAGTGTGTGTGTGTGTGCACGTGTGTGAAGAAAGGAGAGAGCTCTAGTAATAAATATTGAACTTGCTCCAGCCATCTCAGCCCTGATGACAGGGCCTTCCTCGCTCAACCTAGTGACAAGGCTACTGCAACATTCTCTACATGGACCTACCTTTGTCAGAAGCTTCGTCTGGTCCAAATCTAGGCAGTCTATTTGCTGATTATTGGTGGCAGATTTATCAGTGCCACATCAATGCCATGGTTGCCACCATGATAGTCAATGAGCTTCTGGACCCAATGGAAAGTGTTACTGTTGCCTATAGAACACTATATGGAACAGCTCCTGGAAACTTACACAACCATCTCACGCAGGAAGAGTCAACCAGCTTGTGCATTTCTTCTGTAGGAACTGATGCCGAGTGTCCCCACTCTGCAAGGTTTGAAGAAGCTTCAGGACACTCCTTCAAGAAACATTATTGTTTCTCAAGGTATCAAGCCATTATGGTGATGGGCCTATATCTGGTTTGTTTACACTGGGATATTACTGTATTTTAACTTTTTGTTTCTATAATTATAAGCACCCTGACATTGTACACAGAATGCAGTATATAAAGTGCAAGTTTAAGCAGCAGATACTGTCTGATTACAAATTTTTGAAATTTGGGAGTTGGTGTAACTTCCATTTGACTTACTAATGGCAAGTATCGCGGATTTAAAAGTCTCAGAATCTCAGGGGTGGAGCCCCGGTTTTGCATATAATTTTTTTTTTGTTCAAACTCCTTTTGCCTTCTAGCATACAGACCCCTGGAAAAATTCTGCCAAAGTGGAAATGTTCTGACAATTACAAATACCTTCAGATTTATGATAAAAAAATAAATGTGAGAAAATGCTATTGAAAAACATCTTGTTTTTCCTTTTCTTTTAACTAAAGAGGTAAAGAAATTCAATCTCTATGAATAGGACATATCGCCATGCTTCCTAAATATCTCCATTTACTTCTAACCCTATTGATTGGTTGATATTTATCATACATCAAAAGTATTGCTGATAGTCTACTGCAATTAGGTGAAAATAATAAAGTCCACCCAAGTTTAACAGAATTGCAGTTCCTTATTAAAACCGCAAGATACCTTTGAAGAACCATCAGAGGAAGGAACTGCAATTCTATCAAACTTTATATTTTATCTTAATTTCATCTTAAAATGCTGATTCTGTAAACTGCTTAGAGCTGTAAAGCACTGTGAAATGATATATAAATCTAAGTGCTATTGCTATTAATTGCAATAGATTTACTATCAGCAGTACTTTTGATGTATGATAAATATTAATGCATATATCATCTATTTACTTGTTTAATTTTTTTCTCTATGCATCACAGATTTGTTACTTACTCAATAATATTTGTTAACTGTTGTTCAACGGAAGTCAACATTTATTTAAAAAGCTCCAAGATGCTTAACAGAATAGCAGAGTTGGAAGGGACATTGGAAATCTTCTAGTCCAGCCATCTACTCAAGCAGGAAACCACATACCTTTTCAGATTAGTGGCTATCTAGTCTCTTCTTAAAAACCTGCAGTAATGGATCACCCACAACTTCTGAAGGCAGGTCAGTCCACTGATTAATTGTTCTCACTGTTGGGAAATTTCTACTTAGTTCTAGGTTGCTTCTCTCCTTAGTTAGTTTCCAACCATTGCTTCTTATCTTGCCTTCTGGTGCTTTAGAAAATAGGTTGACCCTCTCTTCTTTGTGGCATCCCCTCAAATATTGGAACACTAGTATTACGTCACCTCTGGTCTTTTTTTCACTAGAGTAGCCACACTTAATTCCTTCATATTTCTTCATATAAGAAATCTTCTTCTTAAGAATATTAAATATTCTTATATTCTTCATGTAAGAAATACTTGATATTTCTTCACTCAAGAAAGCCAAGTCAAAACTAGCACGCAAAGCCCTTTTAAGTGGTTTAGCTGAGCAAAATCTCAAGAGTTGGAGATTACTCAGCATTTGCCCAGGGAAGACTGGTATGAGCTTGTAGTGGTTAAAAGCCAAGACTGATCGAGACACATAATCCTCCCTTTCCTTCTTCTCTCTTCCCCTGTTATAATTTAAGCAACGCATTTACAGATTGTTGTTGTTGTTTTTTTCCTTCTTGTGGTTTTTGCTATCAGAAGATATGTAATACCATATGGAGAGCTGACTAAGCTTCAGGCAAAGAGAAGTTTCATGTGGCTTTGACTGGCTTGGCCAAAGCTTCTTCCTATCAGGGTTGGGAATGGCAATACTGTATGAGCACTCCAGGTTTCAGGAACTTGTTTATAGTGAAGCAGGAACACGATTTGCTACAGTCATGTTTTCACTAGAGAAAAAATGTACATTTTAAACAAGCTGCTTATTAAACTGACGTACGGTATTACGATTCCACAGGAAATTCTCACAATAAATTTTGGGGGGAGGCTTCTTCCCAGAGGTGCATGACTCCTAAAGAAAGTAGATCACACCTAAAAGGTATATGCCCAATTTATTTAGTTACACACACACACACACAAAACAAACACACATAGAGTACCACATAGGCATCGCTTGGGGAATTGTTTGAAGCCTTTAGGAAAATGTAAACATTTTTTTCAGTTCTAAGAGTTGTGATTTTAATAATAGCAACAACAACAATAACAGGTTAGGGCCAGCCATTTTAGAAGAGTCTGAACAAGTTACAAAAAGTGTGCCAAAAACGTGCATTGAGGTGCACGTTCTCCTGTTCCAGCTGCAACCCTTTTGAGTCCTGACACATCTGTCTATTTTAGTCTCGGGAAAGAGTCTTCTGTGGAAATCAGTGGAAGGTTTTGTCCAGGTCTAATGGAGAGTTGGAGGCAGTGGGCCAAAGGCAAGACGCTGTCAGTTCTAGTCCGTCTTCAGACATACAAACCAACTTGGTGACTTTGAGCTATTCTATCTCAGCCGTAGGACAAGCGTCTCCAACCCGTGGTCCATGGACCAGGCACCAGTCCGCAGCATGCCAGAAACCGGGCCATGCAAACAAGCAAAGTCCCAAAGTAGGCAGCACAGGAAACCACTCCCCCTCCAATCCCCAGAAAAACCTCTCTCCCTGGGACAGGTCCCTGGTACCCAAAAGGTTGGGGGAGGGGGGCACTGTCCTAGCAAGTAGGCAAGGGCAAGTCACTTCCAAAATATGGCAACTGTCATTTGCAATTCGCAAAATGTTGCCAGGTCATTACAGGTAGTCCAAAGTTTAGATAGCTGTTTAGTAAGTTGTGCCCCATTTTATGACCTTTTTGCCAATTGTTAAGTGAATCAGTTGTTAAATGAATCATGAGGTCATTAAGCAAATCTGACTTCCCCCATTGACTTCGCTTGTCGGAAGCCAGCTGGGAAGGTTACAGATGGTGATCATATGACCCTGGGACAGCGCAAATGTCATAAATACATGCCAGTTGCCAAGTGTCCGAAGTTTGCTCACCCGACCATGGGAATGCTGCAATGGTCGTAAGTATGAAAACCAGCCATAAGTCACTTTTTCAGGGCTGTTGTAACTTCAGTCACTAAATGAATTGTTGTAAGTCGAGGACTACCCCTATAGGTGCCAAGACCTATAAAGCTAGCAATTAGCAATAACTGCTGATGGACAGAAGAGTAAAGCATCTCCATTGAGTCAGGTGGAAGATTTAATGGGTCATATTCAACCTATGGACCGCATTTATGAACCATGGACATTTGCGAAAGAGAATTTCTAATTTTTATTTTGGATTAAATGTACTGGTTACATACATTCCAGTTGCATTCTCATCGCCTAGAACTACAAGCCCATAATCCCATTTTAGGCATTCTCAAATTTTTATCTGTCTTTTGTTCCAGGATAGATTCCTAATTTTGCTTCTCAGTGCCATGGAGTGAAAAGTAGTTGCATAGTTTGCTAGAAGTGGAATTATTGTGGGAAGAGGTAAAGTTGGGTGTTAGATCGTGGGGGGAAATAATTGTGGCAGGATTAAAATGACAAAAAGGGGCTGAGAGGGAAAAACAACTAATGAAATTCAGAAGAACAATAACATGCACCACTTGATATTATCTTTAAGTATTCAAAATCCTGGCTCCAAAGACATTTCTTAATTATCATATTCTTTTGCTCTTTCAATGCAACCCAGATGTTTTTTCTGCGGTATTGCCCGACATTTGAATAGAGTTTCATGTACAGTGGAACATCACAGAATATAAAAATATGGAAATTATTTTTGAAGATCATTCTCCCTCCCCTTCCCCTGTCCACAATATTTGAGTGGCTGTGGGCCAACTTTTGTACTCTGAGGGATGATTGAATGTTTCATTTTAGACTACTTCTTCATGCCAAAGTTGGGTTTTAGATTGTAGGCTTAAGTCCCTTCTTGATCTGATGTTTTACTACTTGGCAAAGGGATAATACAGTCTCCACCCTACTTTAGCTGCCAAAAACAGAAGCAGGAATATGATCCAGTATGTCCTACTTCCAGTGGAAAAGACCCTAATGTTGGGAAAGATAGAAGAAGGGGATAGCAGAAGATGAGATGAGTAGATCATTTCACTGATGCAATGAACATGAATTTGGGGAACTCCAGGAGACAGTGGAGGACGGGGCAAGGGGCAGGAGCTGGAGTGCTATGATCCATGGGGTCTCAGAGAGTTGGACATGACTTAGCAACTGAACAACACAAAGTCCTACTTCACTGTCATGATTTCCAAAGAGGAAAACTCTGGCATAAATTGAATTTTCTCCAATATCGTGTAGGTGTCTTTGAATCCAGCCTTTCCTAATCTGATCTTCTCCAGAGAGGTTGAGTTTCCATGATGCTCCAGAGATTATATTAGCTAAGGATCATAAGAGGCAAAATTCAAACCTTTGGGGTGAGAGTAAGGCACCAGGTTGGGAATGCTGGGTTGGTGTAAGTGGCTCGGACCAAGCGAAATCACTTCCAGTATCTACTAAGTCACAAAGTTCTTTAGGTAATTTGGGGTAAGTATTCTCCCATAAGCTCATCTACCTCATTGTATGCACAACTTGGAATGGGGAAGTCATATACATATAAAAAGGGGAGGTCCCATATACAACTCTCATCCCACTAGAGAAAAGGAATGCCAAGCATTTTATGCCTATCCAGGTAGTCCTTGTCTTACAACTGAGCCCAAAATTTGTTAGGTGAGTTTTGCCCCATTTTGCGACAACTTGCCACAGTTGTTAAGTGGATCACTGCAGTTAAGTTAGTTAACATGCTTGTTAAGTGAATCTGGCTCCCCCATTGACTTTGCCTATAGGAAGGTCGCAAAAGGGGATCGCACGATCCTGCAACCGTCATAAATATGAGTCAGTTGCCCAGCATCTGGATCACATGACCATGGGGATGCTACAATGGTCATAGGTGTGAAAAACAATTTCGAACAACTTCGAACGATCACTAAGTAAACTGTTGCAAATCGAGGACTATCTGTACATGTTTACCCATCAGGATGTGTAATTTTTTCTTACTGAATCCACTTGCATTATTTTGGACATTCAGCAGTTTAAGAAAGAGGATTCCAGATCTTCCAATAAAGTCTTGAAAAGGTGACATCACAATTAAGGATAAAGGAATACTTCTCGAGGGAAACAGAAATATCCCATCAATCCCTCCATCTCTGAAGAAAACATTTCAGGATGGGGCTAACTTTTCCATTGGGGGCTGATCATCTTCCTCAGGAGAATTCTTTTAAATAAATTCTGTGGTCGACCAATTATTTTTCTCTTGCTGTTTGCCCGTGAAATCTAATGCTGCCAGAGCCCCAAATGGCGCTATGCAGTTCTGTTGACTTAACAAGCGTTCCTTTTGTTAGCAAAACAAACTTGGTTCATGTTTAATAATTGCCTGGGGAAAAGGATGGGTGACATTTGGAGCCAGAGTTCCATGAATTAATCATGGGCAGATTTGGCTACCAACAAATGCTTCTGGTTCTCCATAAATACAGCATCCAATACCAGGCCTTCAAGTCAATATGGCAAAGGTTGATGTTTTGTGATCCTGAAAGCTGCTGACAACTGGCAGTTCACTTCTGAATCTTCTAACTTGAATTGGGATAGTAAATATGTTGAGGTTTATTTACCTTACATGTTCCTTCTACAGCCATTCTGCCCAAGCTGGATTCTAGGGTTGAAGCCAACTCATACCCACATTCTTCTTTATATATATATATATATACAAGTAGTCCTCAACCTACGATGACAACTGAGCCCAAACTTTATGTTGCTAAGTGAAACATTTGTAAAGTGAGTTTTGCCCCATTTAAAAACCTTTCCTGCCACAGTTGTTAAGTGAATCACTTGCAGTTGTTATCTTAGTAACACGGTTGTTAAGTGTATCTGCCTTCCCCCTTGACTTGGCTGGTCAGAAGTTGGAAAAAGGGGATCACATGACCCCAGGACACTGCAACCATCATAAATACGAACCAATTGCCAAGTGCCTGAATTCTGATCACGTGACGGTCATATGTAAAACAGTCATATGTCACTCTTTTCAGTGCCATTATAACTTCGAATGGTCACTAAATGAACGGCTGTAAGTCAAGGACTAGCTGTAATGAGTTTTCAATGTATTTATTCAAAGGGGTTTTTTTGAAAAAGTATTCAACTTTTTTGAAATTGTACTTAATCTTTTTTTTTTTTTAAAAAAAAGAGGTCAATATGAACATGGATTAATTATAAAAGTTTGATTTGGAACAACAAGAACAACAAGAATAATGCAGCTTCAGCAGAACATACTTTAAAAAAATCTTAAAAGGGCCAGGAAAATAGTAACTATTTTATCTGCTGCCAGAGAGTCAATCCCAAGTATTTTTTGTTACGGTGGACATTCCGGGGTGGAGTTAGGTGGGGTTGGGTGAAGGACTATGATAAGAGTCAGCTCACTAGCATTCAAAGGCCAGTTCTCATTTGAAGCTGAAGTCCAGGTAATGACTTCAGGAAATGGCATCGACATAAAGGGGAGAGGAACTTTCCTACACAGGGTGGGAAACCTGCATTTATCACTGCATAATATGTGTGAATAGCCTGGTCAGGTCAAGGCCAACCCATGGTGATTTAAGACAGTTTTCATTATCGTTATTGTCTTTTCTGGGTTTCTTTTTAGAAGCTCAACCCAAGGTTGCTGATGTGTTTTGAAATCTTGAAAGTTTTCCCTGTTAGCACTGCTATTAGACAGCAGAACGCTGAATGTTTCACATCAGATTATTGGCATAAGCTATTTTTGATGGCTTAAGCATATTGTTAATATCTGGGAAAGCACATGATATATACGAAGCAAAGTTATTTGGTAAATAAGCCCTGTCCTGTTTTCATACTAGCGATGCATACTGTATTTAAGAATTCCTATGTAACTAGTCTGGGGTCAAACTGGGCCATGCTGGCAAGAACATGTAATCAAGTTCAATAGGGGGAAATTAAATATGAAAGCCCATTTGAGCAAAAAGCAGTTGGACTACAGCTGTTGGACTACAGTTCCCATCATCTTTCATCATTTGCACAACTCATTAGGGATGATGAGAGTTAGAATTCCTTAACATCTGGAGCATTTTAGACTTTGGCATTCAGTGGATTTGCGGAGAACTGAAATCCCGAAACAACACTAGAAAGATCCAGCTTCTGAATAACATCACATCGATTTATTTTCTTTGTTCTGTTTATCCTTGTTTACATTATTGTTCTGTTATTTGACTTTCACTTGGTTTAAACTTGCTTTTAGTTTCTTTGGTTTTTATGGTTGTGAGCCACCTAGAGTAGCCCCACGGTGAGATAGGCGGCAAATAAACTTAATAATAATTTTATTATAATAACAACTTTATTATAATATTATTGTCAATAATAATGACAATAATAATCAGGTTAATATGACAGGAGAAGGTTCCAAGGTGATATCAGCAAACAGACCAACAGAATATTTCTGCAGCCTAGGCAAACTCTAAATGCCTGGCTAGAATTAATTTTCCTCATACTGCCACCTGAAACAGGGACATCCACCAGAATGGAGTAAAAAAAAAAAGAGGTAAAGATGGTATCTACAGCCAAACAAAGTTCTGTACTTTTACACATCTCATATTTTTTACTCCCATTCTCTTTGAACTGAAAGACGAAAGCAGGTTGATTAGAGAACAACCTACCAATGGAACTTTCCTACTTAGACAGACGCCCTCAAATTTAGTATGCAGATTGTTCAACCTGGTAGGCAATATTCAGATTTTTCAACTTTTGGGGCTTTCCCAATGCAAACACTTGAACACAAATGTCAGTGGATTTCAGCACATAACCAGAGAAAAGTGGTTTATCCATTCTTTTTTTTTTCCTCTGGCACCTGAATTTAGATCTTAGATTTTTATTCTACAAGTGTCAATTAATCAATCAATTTCAGAATATTTGGGGTATCATCAACACTGCTTTGTAAGGTGGCGGTTTTACAGACAGGTTTCTGCACAATTAATACAATCAGTACTTTTCACCATTCATAGTCTTCAGACTATACTTAATTTTTCTTGCTTTCCAATGTCTTCAAACACGCAAAGACACCTAGGTTAGCATATGTTATCAGGCATTTAAAGTAACGGATATCAAATTCTCAAAATGTTTACAACATAATAAACATATGCCATAGGATCTGTTATTTTATTACAATACGCGAACAAGGTGAATCTTAAATTTCAGAATCTCTCTTCATTAAGTCAAAGTGGGGTGATGGCAGTGGGAGCATAGGAAAGATAGATGCTCATAATTAATCTTTCCAGCCAGAATTTTTGCATTTCCAAAAGTCTTTTCCACATATTATGTGGAGCATATCTGAATTTGAAACCAAATGTGTGCAACAATACTTCTAAAACTCGCATTGGCCCATGAGGTAAAAAAATCTACTACAGCAATTTGGTTGATATTAGGGCTACTGGATTGTTTTTTTTAAATGAACCTGCTTTCAGAGTATACTTCAGAGTATATATACAGAGATATATAACAATTTTAGGTATATGCTTAACAACAAAATCTTAGGAAGCTACCTAAACAAATATACAAGCATATACTTAATAAACACATGCAGTAAAAAAATCTTCCAGTCGCTTGGCAAACAAGCTTTTTCCTGACCAAAAAAGGAGGAAAAAAAAGTTAACAAGAGTTAAAAACTAGAAGTTATTGTAACTCTACCGGTAAAAACAAAAGAGTTGTTTATTAGAGCACTGAAGACAAGAAATTGGCAAAACACACATTATCCTTATAGTCTCCTTCTTATATAATGGATTTAACCACTGTAATTCAAACAAGAGTTCAGCTATATACCCCATTTTCCTTGGAAGCAGAACCATCCAACCATTTTGCAGCTGAAAAGTAAATGGATTCAGAGGTTTCAGTCTAGACAGACTCCAGACACTTTAAACAATGGAAGAACTTACAGCAAAACTCATAAAGCAGCTTGAGATAACGTTTTTTTCTCTCCTTCACCATGCTTTATTTAGGTCCTATCTCCCGCAGGGCAGACATCTTAAAATAACACTTAATTCTGGGGAAGCTCTCTCTGTCGTTCCTTCTAAACACGATGGATTATGGTTGAGATGGTCTTGCATTTAGGCAGCTTTCACAACAGACTCTACACAGCAAACTCTATGACTTCAAGGGCCGTTTAGGCTCCTCTTGTACAAACCCTGCCTTAGTGGGAGCCACTTCACTAGCCTGAGGAAGCCAATTTAGAAACTGAGAGCTTTTGCAGAAGAGCATTTTAATACATTCAGGGGAAACAGAGCAAGTTTGGAGGAACTGTTCACACAAAAAGAAGGAATCCCGTTGCACTCGCAAGAACTTTTGAATAGCTGTTTGCACTATGGGCAAAACAGTTAATTCTGACATGATCTATGAAACCATGTATCCATCAATAGATCAATCAATCAACAGTCCAGGTGCATTTAGCAGATGATCAGTAAAGGCACAGATAAAAGAGTTTTTTCCTCTTTCATTTTGTATGCATGGATGAAATCGGTGCTCTGAAAGATCACAATTTTCGGTGCACCAACAAATCTGCAAATTTCTTTTTGTGGAATCCTGATTATTAGATCAAGTGATCTGTGAGGTTCCCCTAAATCATTCAATCAAACATGGTTTAATTAAATGGACACCTGAAAAATAAAGATAAATTACTTCTTTGAAAGTAGCAATTGTATTATCCCATGGCTAGTACACACTTAATTTATCTTGCCTGCATGAGACACTTGCTGTCAAGTAGGAACTGCAGATGGAAAACCACAATCTTCTTAGCAGCAGGACAACCCCATGTCAAAATGAAATAATCAGATATTTGTTACAAGGTGACCTTCCAATACAAGCATACACCATATTAATCTCTTAATTATTTTAGGCTACTCTTATAGCCTAAAATAGGGTGGGAATGTTGGCATAATTGTAGAACACCTCTGTTAGTCATCAGATCTGACCTTCAAGAAGGCTGATCTGTTCCTTCCTTGGCATGCCTTGGAATAGGTAGAAGAGAAGGCAGAGAAAAGACATTTCATGTCACAGGATCCTGTTAAGCCCACAAAAGACTTCTCAGAAGTTCACAGATAACAGAGACCAAGCTTTGAAGCAGGATTCAATGGTGAATCCCTCATTCAACTTTTGAAACTTCCTCTCAAGGAAAATAGCTCCATGTCAAAAGAATATATGATTTTCTTAATCTTGAAAATGGTTATCAACAGGCACTTTTTAAACAAAGGTGTTCATGAAAGTTGTTGAAAGCAGTATTCACTTTATGTATATAGGAAGAGGTTGATGAAAAACATAGGTAACTCCAAATAATAGGATAATCACAGAAAAGGTAGGATGGAAAACTTATTTTTCTAGCATTTCAGCATGCAGAGGTCAACATTATCCATCAGTCACAAATTCCTTTCCTGATTTGTGAGAAGGGATAAATGCTTTTTCCAAAATATTGAAATGCTGTGTCATAGGATTACTTACCATGCCATGTTTTTGCTGAAACATGCTGTACCAGGTATTTTTTCAAACTGATTTTTATTTGCTTTTTAAAAATTTATTCCTTGGCAAAGGTCCTAATGTCAAAGCATGTATTATGAGATTAAGACAGATGAGCAGTTATAACTCTGAAATGCCAGTTTGAAGTTGTACAGACAATGAAAGCTATTTTATTCACTGCAGGATTCTTGCTAAGCTCCAAGGATATGCTTTGGACACAGTAGTTACTGTGTTTCTCAGAAAACACGACCCACCCCAATAATAAGCCCAACCCTACTTTTTTTTGGGGGGTGGGCCTAATATTACCCCTACCCCAAAAATAAGCCTGGGGGGCCGAGTGGCGGTGCAGGCGGTGGGGGCAACTGTCCGTCTGCAGCTGCAGCCCGCAAATACCGCTTTTGCCCTTCTCTTTCTGGGTGCAGTGCTTCTGCTTGTTGAGCGGCTTCCCCGAAGCCAGCAGCTCTGCGGCCAGCTGCTTTGGGGAGGGGGATTTCGCTGCCTGTCATCCATTCCTCAAGCTCAGCACAGACTGAGGGAAGGATATAACTTCAACGTTCGGAATGGAGGCTTTTTGACGAACGGGAAAAGGGAAACAGGAAAAGGAAAATGGGGAGGGGGGACTTTCCTGCCTGCCATCCTTCCTTCAGTCTGTGCTCAGGAATAATGACAGGCAGCAAAATCCCCCTCCCCATTTGGTCTCGGTGCACGTGCCAGGTCTTACCGTCTTGCAGCGCGATGGAAACGCTGAGCTTAGGCTCCGCAAGGACGCAATGTACTACTACCCGCTCCATGGTGATGGTGGACGACCACCAAGTGAGCCGTTGCTTGGCCGGATGCCTTAGCATGAGAAGGACCTTCAAAGTGCCAAGCATCCTGGGTAACGGCAAGTGGCGTTATGGGCTGCCCCGCAGAGTCTGGCTTGGGCTCTTGCACTTTCGAAGCGCGGCATCTCTACACCCAAAAAATCGCGGGGCCGGGACTGATGTCAGCTACGGGTTCTTGCGGCATCTGCTGCCCGGGATGCACACGAGCTTCAGGTGGTGTCCAATCTGCACGTTGGTTGGCATGAAGATGTGCTCGGAGCCAGCCGGGGCTTCCACCTAGCTGTTGCTCATGGCAGCCAATGACGTCTCAGCCGGCTCAATATTCTGCTTGTAATACCAATGGAAGAGGCAAGCCCGGGCGGAGCTGAACTCGACTTGGAGCTTGGGACACATGGGGAAGTCGGCCATGAGAGGGCGCGGGAGCTGCACCTTAGTCAGTGTGGGCAGATTGCGCTCCACACGATAGTGGGTCTCGCCGATTTGAACCACCAACCCGTCTTTCCAGGCATCCTCATTGGGCACCTCTATGGCACCCCCTGCCTTGCTTCGTCCTCTTTTCTAGGGGTGCCCTAATTTTTCCACCACCCATGCCAAGCCCTCAGCCCCCCCTCCCGCCCAGGTCAGCCACATCCCTTCACTAACCTGCTTTCCAGGTCCATTCTCCGCTGCGTGTGCAAGATGTCTGTGGGACTACGGTAAAAAAAACCCCCACCATGGTTCAGACTTTCCAACTTCTCATGGGAACAAGATCTCTTTTTTTTTTACCGTCCAACTTCACGAGATCTTTTA
>JANHFL010001038.1:146546-157102 GCA_032468155.1 Oxyrhabdium leporinum
CTACCTCGGAAGGATGGAAGGCTGAGTCAACCTTGAGCCTAGTGGGATTTGAACCGCTAGATTGAATCAGCAGAATTAGCCTGCAGTACAGGTAATCCTTGACTTACAATCATAATAGAACTCCAAATGTCTGTTGTTAAGTGGGACATTTGTTAAGTGAGTTTTGCCCCATGTTACGACCTTTCTTGCACAGCTGTTAAGTGAACTGTTGCAGTTGATAAGTTAGTAACCGGTTTGTTAAGTGAATATGGTTTCCCCATTGACTTTGCTTGTCAGAAAGTCACAAAAAGTGATCATATGACCTTGGGACACAGCAATGGCCATAAATCTATGAACCAGTTGCCAAGCATCTGAATTTTGATTACATGGTTAAGGGGATGCTGGAAAGGTCATAACGGTGAAAAACGGTCGTAAGTCACTTTTTTCAGTGCGATTGTAACTTTGAATGGTTACTAAATGAACTGTTGTAAGTCAAGGACTACATGTACTGCATTTTAACCACTGTGCTACCATAACTCTTATGGTGCACTAGTCTGTGTTAAATAGATGCCCCTTAACATTTTAGAGCCCTGCCTTGTTAGACAAGGGCTTTATTAGATTTCATGGGCTGCCGTGAGATTCTTAGATGAGGTGACCACCATTGATTGGGGGTGGTAGCAGATGACCATCAGTCAGCAACTCAGCTTATTCCTATTACAGATTGAAATCGTGCCTCTCTCCATTGAGTCCTTCAAGCTATAATTTTAGAAGGCCTAAGACTTCTAAATATTAATTTTCAATAACAGGATCCTTTAATCACATTAAATCATAGAATAGAATAGAACAGAACAGAACAGAGCAGAACAGAACAAAGTTGGAAGGGATCTTGGAGGTTTTCTAGTCCAACCCTCTGCTCATGCAGGAAACCCTATACCATTTCAGACAAATGGTTGTCCAATCTCTTCTTAAAAACTTCCAGTGTTGGAGAATTCACAATTTCTGGAGATAGGTTGTTCCACTGGTTAATTGTTCTGTCAGGAAATTTCTTCTTAGTTCTAGGTTGCTTCTCTCCTTGGTTAGTTTCCATCCATTGCTTCTTGTCTTGCCTTCTGGTGCTTTGGAGAATAGCTTGATTCCCTCTTTGTTTGTTCTTCTCTGTTACCTGCTTCTTTCTTAGTTAGACAGACCACCAGATCTCTATTTCTATACCCTCAACCAGATATATTCATAGTTCTTACAGTTGGATCTTACCAGCAGTCCATACCTATCTGTTAGATGTGGCAAATACTTAATGAATCAGGAAGTTGGAGGTTTGACTACCGATATGGGTTGTGGCTTCCAGAAATTTTTCACAATAGGGGAAAAAAAATATTTCCATAGCGGTCAGCAAAACAGTTGTGCCCTTTACACAATCTGTTCTATGGCACAATACGCTCTCTTTTGGTTTTTTTTTTTCAAGAGCAGGATGAATGTGTGCAGAGAACTTTCTTTCTCTCCCTGCTCAACCCCTTTCGTGCAGTACGTTTCTGACCTGCGCACATTTCAGTCCCATCTCTCTTCCACCCACTGGATTAATGTCATTTTCCAGCAAATCTCTTTAATCGAGAAGAGCCAGACTGTGATTGCAACCACAGCTGGCAGATTCCTTTTTCATCTCTCACCAAGGAGATCAAACATGCCAAGATGAATTTGCAAAGCTAACTGAGACAGAGAAGAAGTTGAAGCTTTCCCATCAGGCATACTTAAGGCAGGGTCTCTTTGCTTACAGCTTACACAAGCAAGAAAAGTTGAGAGGCTAATCTCAAGGGAACAGATAAAATGTGCTTAAGCAAGCCATTTGCTGCCCGCTCATTATCTCCCATTCCAAGTAATTATTTGTTTGGTACTTCTGCTGGGCAATTCCACTGTAAAGTTAATCACCAGAGCTACATTTCGAGTGCTGTCAAGCCTATTAAGAATCATTTAAGCCACTGGAACACCCTGCTTATGAAAGGATGCAGGTGTTTTTGAGGGTGGGGCCTCTTTGTGGACTCTTACTCAAATGCCTGAAATTCAACAGAAGTTAATAATGCTAATTTTTATTTTGCAAATTCCATTTAAATCAAACCAATTCCACCCTTGGCTGGTCCTTTACCCATCCCCTTTTAGCTGTTGTTATGTTTTGATTAGAAATAAATAAACAGAGAGCTTGGTGGAAGAACAGATGCTCTGCAGCTGGGATGTCTGGACATCTTCAATGAAAATGATCTCAGATAGAGGAAGAGATAGAACATAGAATAATGGGGTTGGAAGGGACCTTGGAGGCCTTCTAGTCCAACTCTCTACTCAAACAGTAGATCCTATATTGTTCCGGACAAATGGCTGTCCAATCTCTTCCTGAACTCCTCCAATGATGGAATGACTTTGAAGAGCTACAGTCCATTAGAAAATACAGAGCTAGTGGGAGGAGATAAAACTCATATACTAACATTCATTGTAACAAGTCTCACAGCTACAGCCTTTGTTAAGTTTCTCCACATTAGCTCTTCACCCGTCTGAAGTAGGCAGGAATCCAAATGGTATCAGTTAAAACAGTAAGTCTCCAAACTTGGCAATTTTAAGTCTTGTAGACATCAACTCCCAGAATTCCTCAGCCAGCAATGGTTGCCAAGTGTCCAAATTTTGATCCCATAACTATGGGGATGCTGCAACGGTCGTAAGTATGAAAAACAGTCATAAGTAAAAAAAAATCAGTGCCGCTGTAACTTTACATAGTCACTAAACAAATGGTTGTAAGTCAGGGACTATCTTTACTTGAAATTATGGGAGCATTTTAGTAGATACCATCCTAAAATGACTGTAATGGGTGCATATTAAGAGCCACGGTGGCACATGGTTAGAATGCAGGATTGCAGGCTAACTCTGCCCGTTGCCAGGAGTTTGATCCTGACTGGCTCAAGGTTGACTCAGCCTTCCATCTTTCAGAGGTTGGTAAAAATGAGGATCCAGATTGTTGGGGACAATATGCTGACTCTGTAAATTGCATAAAGAGGGCTGTCAAGCACTATGAAGTGGTATATAAGCCTAACTGCTTTTGCTAAGTGCTATGTGGAAAGTGCATAGGGTTCCTATGAAAGTGAAACAGAGTGGATAAATCACAGATGTCGCTTTCAGTTCCTCGGTAGTGTAAAACTCTGACAAGTATTTAATATTGGTTCTACAATGAAGAGTCAACTATTTAACATGACTTCTATTAACAAACTATTTCATAAAATTATTTAACAAAGATCTTCTGTACTATCTGAAGAGAACTTCCAGTCCATGTACATGACTATGTACAAATGCAGCGATAATCTTCACATTATGTGCATTTTCTTCATGAAATACTGGTGCAATATTGCCCCACGTAGGATAACTATGCTTGTAACAGAAAGCATAATCCTGACCTCTACATCTCTGGTGGATTAGACTAGAAGTTAATTTTGTAAACACATATTTCTCCCAACTAATAGTTGTCTCTGCAATTCCCTGCACATACAAAAAAGTTTCAAATTAGGGGCAAAATGAGAAAAAGTAGGAGACAAGGACCACCCCTGTTGCTTCCACACAGTTTTCCAAGTTAAAGGATGGGGCTGACAAGAGCTCAGAAAGATTTGAGTGCTCATGGATAAAAGAGAGAAGAAAGCCAAAGATGCAATGAAAGAAAGACATCAAAAGGTCTTTTGTGCAGAATAAGGCAGCAAAGAAAGATACTTTAGATGCTCATTAAGGGCTTGGGGAGGGGCAAGGGGGGGATTCTAAAACTCACTGTCAAAACCAGCAATGGTTTGCAGTTGATCTCACTTGTTTCCTTACTATGAGCTCATCCCAGACAACAGAGTGCAAAGCTTCCTTGGACCACACTATGTTTTTCTTGTGCGCCAAGGACTATATTCCAAAAATAAGAGCAATACTTATTCTGGGATGCAAGTGAATCCTCCCTACCCCCCGCCCAGCCCCCAATCTATAGGGGTCTGGAAAAATGCCTGTTCTAGAGACTGTAATCTAATTTAGCTTTGAAGGGTTGAATCACTTCCTGTCCTATTTGTTCAAAAGTTAAGAGTATAACCAACTCATCTCAACACTAGGAGAGTATGCGTTCAGCAGAAGGATAAGAACAGAGAAAAAACATGTAACTGTCTTAAATAGTCGCGTTTTGTTATGTTCCTCCTTTAAAATAGAAAAATCTACTTGCAATAATAATTATCTAAATAAATGGGGAAAATAAATAAAATTAGTTTCTAAAAATATCTTCATGAATCACATAACCCACATTTATATCCAGAAACATAGAGCTGAATCTATGGAGTATACATATGCACACACACACATGCACACACACACATCCTGCCTTTTATCATTTTTACAAATAATCCAGGGCAGTAAACATATTCACCCAGGTACGTTTCATACCTAAGGCAGGATTTGATCTCACAATCTTCTGCTTTCTAGCCTGGTGCCTTAACCACTAGAGCAACCTGGCTCAATTTATCCACATTGACTGTCAGTAAATGGATTAAAAATGTGAATATTTTGTGGACCACTTTTGTGATTGATCTATGCAAAGCCTACATGTTTATTTAGTTTCCCCATTATGGATAGGATGGCAGCTTAGGCATATTAGGAAGAATTGTTTACATGTAAACAATCTATCTGTACAAAATATCAGACAATCCATATTCTAGCAAAGTCATCTGGCCAACTTTACTGTCACTGCACTGTGACAATGCATTCATGTCAACCAAGGTGAGAAAGACTAACGTAAGACATTTAAATGGTAACAGCTGATCAATTCACTATAATTTGTGAAGAAGGCATCCAAATTTCATTTATTACTTTCTATGTCAAATGGCCTGGAGATTTATTTACTAGGATACCAACACTATGACAATAGAGATACAACAGAGGTCTTAGCACATTCTTACAAGGACTGGGGAATCTTTCTTCTGCTTGCATACCTTAAAGTCATGATAATGTTTACTTTTATAAAGAATGGGAAGCTGGAATGGGGAAATAAAGAGGAAAGCAAATATTAAATAAGATACACTATGTCTAGTGGTCAGCTGTAACTCCAGTAAAAACAGCCAAAGTCACACAGTCCTTTGGAGAAATCTCATGACTCATTATTTTCCTTCTCCCTCTCCCTCTAGTCCAAATTTCCTCAACATGAACTCTGGATTCAGCTGTTGGCTCAGGACAGCATAAAAATTGTACCTGGGCACAACAGGAAGCATTAAGATTTGAAAAGGATGGCTCAAAGAATAACAGAGTTGGAAGGGACTTTGGAGGTCTTCTAGCCTAACCCCCTGCTCAAGCAGGAGACCCTATACCATTTCAGACAAAAACTTTTCTTTTTTTTCCTGACACTTCTGGCTTTTTCTTTGCTTTCTTTTTATTTTTCTTCTTTGCTTTATATTAGCTTCAGTTAGTTTTTATCTTCTTGTTTAAAAGTTTTAATAAAAATTACACCCAAGAAAAAAACAAGAGAGAAAATGAAATATTCTGCCAATGTTATCACTCTTTTTGGAAAAAAAAAATATTGGGACAGACCTGGTTACTAATGAAAACCTAGTTTTTCCTTTTAAAGAGTTGGGATATAATTGTAACTATCTTACAAGGGTTATATAAGTATGAAGCTGTATAATTTTTCCTTTGTTTTAGCCTATACAAAATATTTTTATTTTATGGATGCATGTTGGAAAATAGGTTAATAGAAACTATTTGGTGACAAAAATGGTTAAACAATTATTCCAGGTACAATTAGGAAATTATTATGTGATTTCTTTGAAATAATTCCAGAGACTGGTGAGAAATGGCTACATATTCAACTAAAATACTTCTGAATTTTATAGTTTGGCATGGCTGAATTACTATTAGTATGGGGTTGTGCCTTAGATAAATCCTACAACTATGCTGTTTTTAAATAAACAATTAAAGGCTATCACTAAAGTAGAGCTTAGCAATTTGCAATAAATTTGCTATAACTAGTTAGTTTTTACTATAATAATAAAAACAATAGAAAATCATCTTAACAATATTAAACGCCTTTCTTATATTCTTTAGAAGAAATTAATCTAAGAAGGAATGTTTTCATGATTGAAGGAGTCTCCAGATGTTTTTAAAGGGATGGTCAATTTTATTGTGCAACAAATGCAAAATGGATGAGAAGATACTTGAATGTGGTATTGGCTTATTTTACTAATACTGTTTTGGTTTGACATATGATTGCTAAAGTAGTTTTACAAAGATCATTATGGTTTAATTTTACTAAAATGTTGGAACTTACTATTATACAGATTTATTAAGCAAATATTATTGTTCAACCTTGAAAAAAAACAGTACTTAGATTCAAGATACATATTTACACTTTGCCTAGGAAGTGGCTCTTTTTCACATAGTAGAATGCATGTTATTCTGTAGTCCAGGTTATTTTTAATTTGTTGTTTCTGTTTGTATTTTTTGTAGAACACAAAAGGAAAGGAAAAGAGTAGAATAGCAATAGCAATGGAAATTAGCTTTGAAACAAGAGCTAACAAGTTTGTTTAAGGTATTTTGCATTTTCTAAGCCATACAGTGAAACAATAGGAAAGTAGACACTGAAACACCAACAAGTTCATTTGCGGACAAACCACAATTCTTTTTTTCCAGGACAAAATTAGATTTTGGATGTGACAGCCAGGGATGCCTTAAAAAAGGATTGACAGCAGGGGAAGCATATGAAAGTAATTTTGGGGGATTCTGGAGAAAACAGGGATAGGCAATTGTGTGGGAGGCATAGACAGCCGAGCATAGGACCAATGAAGGATAAATGGAGAACTTAATCAGAAGAAGTCCCAAAAGGAAATGTTTGGTGGGAAGAATAAGACAGAGATAGAGGTGTAAGGAACTAGAAATAAATGGCTTCCTTCCAGCACAAAGTGTTTCTATTTAAGCAAGTAAACAGTAGCTCTAAAACATAACTAAAAAGTAAATGTCACGAGGCCTCTCAGCTTTCTGTCTGAATGATTCATTCTGAGGCAACAAGTCTCTGGAACTCCTATCACAATGTTGGTTAGAGCTTGGATGCTTCTGCTGTATTTCACAGTATATAGCTTTCAAGTTTCCTTTCACTTAACCCTTACAGTGTACCATGTCCTTTTTGCTTGCGGGAAGACAGGCTTCTCTCGTTGGACAGGTATCCTGATATTCTTGAACAAATCTGTTACCTTGATTAGGAAACGTTAACTGCTTTTTGTGGAATTTCACAATTAAGCCACCTAGCTCTGTATTGTCTACGTTGATGGAAAATGGCTCTCTGCAGTTTCAGCTGTTTTCTGGAGGAGTACTGGATTAAACCTAAAAACTCTGGCATGCAAAGAATGTTCACCACCACTAGAAAACACTAGCTCAGGATCAAGGCAGCCAAACCTGGGGTAGCTAAAGGTCTGAGGTTGAAACAACAGAGAAACAACCAGTTGCTTTGCCTTCCACAGTTGGGAGACCAGGCAAAGAGAGTGGTGGCTAAGTCTCAAAATTAACACAACAGCCTATCTCTAGAAGAGCAAATGTGAGGAAGGACGACAAGAAATAGAATTTCATAGGAATCCCTAGGAGTAAGGCGTGACTTAAATACACATAGAAATCTATGAAAATAAGATACACAGAAACATATAGAGATAAAACTTAGAAATATATACACACAAACAAGGAAACAGATTGGTAAGAGCCTGTAGGAAAATCCTGGAAATAAGAGATAGCTTTAGTTTTCTTTCTTTCTGGAGGTTTTGGTACAATAAAGGGAGTCAAATGTCATCTATCTGTAGTCTGTACTAGTTCCCCCCAAAGACCTGTTGCACACATGTTGTTTGTTGTCCTGTGATGGACAGGACTGATCTTTGTCCCAAGAAATAACGTTCTAAATAAAGGGATATATTTCATCATCATTTATCAAGTAACAACTTGGCATTCTTTAACCTAGGTGTGTCAGGAATACAACTCCCAAAATTTCCATGCTGAGATTTAGATTACCTTAGCACGCTTGTTAAATCATTTTTCTATGGAGTTTGGCCAAGTGGAACAGTGAATCGTTCAAAGTGCTCCTTTCCAAATGGCAAGGAGACATGGAACACGACAAACTAATGGGTTAGAGCACAGTAAGATGGCTACTTAATCAGTTACTAACTGCTGATTTATAGTTATCACAAAGAAAAACAAAGCATATTCCCTACTTCCATTCTGGATCTGGTGTACATGAGACTGTCATGTTTAGATGGAGGTTTCCTAGATCCAAAAAATAAGATTTATGATGAGATCTAAGATCAGATGTCCTGCTTACATGCTTTCTTTAGAAGTAGGGGTTTCAGCTAAACCCTGGGACAGCATTATTGCAAGAAGTTAGCTGAATCCTTTCAGCTGGGTATATCAGGTAAAGACGTTTAGCCATTTCCCCAAAGAGAACAAGGGCTGCAGACATATCAAGCAGCCAGAAATAAGGAAACTGTGACCCACCAATTTACCCCCATTGCTCTCATTAAAATGCCCATGCTTCAAACATAGTTACCCCCTTGCCTGTCCACAGCTCCTAAAACTTCTGGCTTGTGATCAGAAGCTCTGGACAATTCCTGAAGCCGCTTGGCTTAGCCTTTGCTCTTTGCCACAGAGGCTTACTCAATAAAGATATTCTGAGAAATAATGAACATCGACAGTTCACAAGAACAGCTGTTGTTCATGGGAATGAATCTACAAGGAATGCACGGATAATGCATTCTGCCATAACTGTAATGTGCAAAGGGAACGGGGATGAAAAACAGAATCTTTTTTTTTAGGCCTGTGAGGGATCTCTTTGAAAGCTACAACCAGCTATGAGCAATGATTCGGATTAAGAGAGCAGACATGTAAATTTGGAAACAAAAAATCAAGTCTATAAAATGCTGTTCCACCCCACTGCTCCACGCTCTACATATATGTACATTTAAAGAAAGAAAGGTTGGTCCTCTCTGTAGAAGTCCAAAAGTCTTTATAGTTGCCCATTTTTAACATAATCATCCAATGGTCAATAGTCGTTATTCAACAAAACTATCTCGCTGTATGGCGGGATCATGGAGCTATATGGAACACTATACTTGAGCACCAAGACCCATGTTTTAAATGTCAACTGAAGCACAAGAAGAGCAAACAACAAAACAACAAAACCTGGCAAGAGCAGGAAAGTTGAAGAACAAAGGCTAATTCTGGCTGCATAAGACCAAGCCTTAAAAACAAATGCATGTGAAACCGGAATTGAGAAGACAACAAGTGCTGTCTCTGCAAAGAAGCTGAAGAAACGGTAGACTACCTAGCCAGCTTTTGCAAGAAGACTGCACAGAGTGATTATAAACAAAGGCATGGCAATAGCAGCAGCAACAACAACAGTGCACTGGAATATCTGCAAGAAATACTACTTGTCTGCAAGCAAGAACTGATGGGGCCACAACACAGATGAAATCATAAAAAAAATGAAGAAGCTAAAGTATTCTGGGACTTCAGAATTCAAAAAACAAGCGTCTGCCGCATGACACCCCAGACTTAACAAGTGTCAATAAGAAAGGCAAAAGAAGTTTGGATAATGGACATCGCAATACCTGGACAAAAATTACAAAATAAAAAGAACTGTAAACAGAAGTAGAATGACTGTGGCAAAAGAAAACAAAGATAGTACTAACAGTAATGGGTTCTTTGGGTTCAATCTAAACCCACATGGAGCATCCCTTGAGAAAAAAATTACCACTAATCAATTGTAAAAGTCACCCTTACTTGGAACAGTTTACTGTACATCTTGCAAAAATACCTTTAATTTATTAAACAACAACATCTGCCTAACCCAGGTCCTTGGGAAGGACTTGATGGGTGGACTAAAATGCCAAATCCAGCAAGACATATTTATAAGCATGGAAAGTCTACTTGAGGACCTATAATCCAGAAGCTGTTAAGTTCCTGCGAGATGTCCAAGACATGCTTGGACGGTCCCATTAAATCCTGCCAATCTGGAGCCACTGATCCACCTATTGCATGCATTAACCACTTTCTGTCAAGCTATTTTCCTTCCCTCTCTATACTGTCTTCCCAGTCCCAACAATTATGGCATACCCATGACTTTCCTCTAACCAAGGAACAAACCCCAGGGGCTGCTGGTTCTTTCTCCTTCCACTTGTTTATGGACACTCAACTGCCTTGTAGTAAAGACAGACATACCCACCGCTCTGTTTCCTTTGTCATATGAACATTATGAAAAATGAGTACAAAGTAATAAACCGAAGAAACTAAAGAGAGGAGGAATTAGTTTGCAGCAGTGCACACCACATCTTCTCCATGTCTTTTCGTCCTTGCAAATTATCCTTGCTTCCATCATATTGATACTTTGATTCATACGGTAATTGCCTTTTGGCTTTTAAACTTCGCAGCTCATCAATTCCATCCAATCACAGTTTATTCAGTCCTTCCTTTCCTCCTGAAACATTCACTCTTCATTTTATTTATTTATTTTATTTATTTTTACATTTATATACCGCCCCATTCCGAAGACTCGGGGCGGTTTACAGCTT
>JANHFL010001038.1:165727-182667 GCA_032468155.1 Oxyrhabdium leporinum
CAAATGGGTATGGAACCTTCTTGGAACTGCTGAAAGGACTGTGTTGTAACTTTCAGCAGTTCCAAAAACTTCCAAGAAGCTTCCATACCCATTTGCATTATTCAGGTGACCCGGAGGGCACAGATAAACCTCCAAGTGGCCTCAACGACTCTCAGAAAAAGTGCTAACGACCAGATGACTTCAAGGAATATGAATCCTTCCATCTTCCACCATCCAGTCAGAACTGAAGAAGCTTCTTGGATGAGAAGTGAAACATCTTCAAGTACAAACAACGAAAGTCCAGTTGCCTTTTGAAAAAGCATCTTTGGGACAACCATGAGCTGGATGACTGAGAATCTCCATAGACAAAGACTCCACAAGCTGAATAAATACTAATGCCTATACTCTCTTTGGGTTTTAGTGTGACGCAGAGACAACAAGGCATTCCAACATGATTTCGGAGGGTTGGATTACAGGTAATCCTCAATTTACAGCTGTTCGTTTAGTGACTGTTCCAAGTTAGAACAGCACTGAAAAAATTGACCTATGACCATTTTTCACACTTATGACTGTTGAAGCATCCCCATGGTCACATGATCACTTGACAATTGGTTCTTATTTATGACAGTTGCTATGTCCCAGGGTCACGTGATCCCCTTTTGCGACCGTCTGACAAGCAAAATCAATGGGTAAGCCAGATATATTTTACATCTGTGTTACTAGCTTAGCAGCTGCAGGGATTCACTTAATAACTGTGGCAAGAAACCTCATAAAAATGGGGCAAAACTCCCTTAACAACTGCCTTGCTTAGCAACAGAAATTTTGAGCTCTATTGTGGTTGAGGACTACCTGTGTTGGAGCCTAGAGTTCAGATTGTTTTGGGATTACCGGTATTACTTTTCTGTAACAGCACCCATTTTTCAAAAACCAGTGCATCTTTTTAAATAATGAACAACCCCTTCAAAAGAGGGATAAGATGATCAGTCATGGTAAAAAGAAAAAAAAAGAAAAAGAAAAAAGATCACTGTCACCATTAACGGCAAACATCTGAAGATGCCACCAATACCCTTCACTGTGAACTAAATGGGACCTCAACTTTTTCCTTCATATTTTCTGTTGGCTAAACAACCCCAATCCCAATTCCTTGAGATAATCCCTTATCACCAAATGCTTAACTCCTCATCCTGATGACAAGTTTCTACTTGGATGTGTTAGGGGAAATAAGTAAAAATGTCAAAACATTTAAATATACCAAGAATTGGGATTTAGTAGAAGCTCAGAGTTGGTGGTTCTTTGATACAAACTTCATTCATAGGAATCTGATATAGAGGGGTCTGCTTTGAGAAGCCATGCCATGCCATGCCATGCCATGCCATGTTCAAATCAGGGAACAGGTGGCAGAAGAGAGAAGGACAAACCCCCCCCCTTCTTTTTCCAAACATCCTTAAACTAATTTATCTCAGAATCCAGACCAGAATGTTTAGCATGGTTGAAATATAAATAACAGGCACAAAGTGACATTTTCCACTACATTCTGGAACGTTATTGTTTGTTCTCACCAGGTATGAAAATTATACATTTAAGAAAGCCCCCCTTTTTTTCCCCCAGTCCCCATTTGAAAAATGTCTTGTGTGCTTGACAGGAAAGCCAGAATACAATTGATACAGGAATTAAATTTATTAATGCATCCCAGTGGGAAACCCTTTACAAGGAAAATAACAGAAAAATAAATTAAGCATCTACAGCTGTAGAAAGAGCAGTGGGTTTTTTGCTTGGGATCTGTTCGGACACACATCGTGTTTAGCTTGTAAGGCACATATTGATTTCCAATTGTGGATTTGGTCCGTTGACTTTGTATCCCACCTTGTCTTTGGAACCACTGACACAGAAGAATCTTACCTAATTTAATTTCCAGGGGTAAAACCCCATAAGATAAATTGGATTGAGAGAAAGTAATAGACCACACTCAATTCAGCAAGCTCCCTTCTGAGAGGGACTTGAGCCTCGATTTCCTTGTTCAAATCAATCATTATATTATACCGACTTGCTTATGAAATGAGCGTATGACTCTCTCGACGACAATAACAGTGCTGCCACTGTAAGTGATGCACTAGGAATGAGCATCATGCATAAAGTCAAATGTCAATGATAAGACTTCAGATGAGTATTCCTCTCTTCAGGTGCACTGATGAAGCCACCTATCTGTCACCCAACGGGTGACAGAACGGGAGCCCTAAATGAAAAGAAAACAGTGGCAAGATGGGAATCAGAATCAGATGGCTTATTTGGGGGAAAAGAATCCATTGTAAGCTTTAATTTAGAAATAAAAACAACTGCAACTTGAAATTTAACTATGAACAATCATGGAGGCAGCAGAAGAAGAAGTAAATGTGCTGAACAGATTAGCAGCGGACAATCCGAAGGATGATTCAATCAAGGCCACGCCAGTAATTGTCAACTCCAATGACACAGATCCAGAAGTATGTCTTAACTTTTATTTATAGACCGTGTGAAAATATAAAGGGCTGTCATGGATGATGAAGCAATGCTGGAATGGAGACAAATATCCTGCCCTAGCTGTTCTTTGTCTACAATGGTTTCTTAAATTCAGAGAGCAGGAGGCATTGGCCACAGACATGTTTGGTGATCTAAGAATATACATTTGGACCCTTAGGTTCAAAATAATGGAACGTTTTTAAGAGAGATGTTTAGAAATACACTGTTTTCAGTGGAGATCCATGAACTGATGTGGCAGACTTCAAGCTTATAGGTCATTACGTTTTTTGGTAATAATTGTTTTTTTTTATATAAGAACATCACAATCACCAGCAAGCATACAAAGTCAAGTCAAATCAACAGTGGAGCCATTATCCATCACGCTCCAAATGTGCATACATATGGCTAATACAAGTAGTTCTCAACTTACAATCATAACTGAGTCCAAAATCCTTTTGTTGCTAAGTAAAACAGTAAGTGAATTTTGCCCCATTTTATGAACTTTTTTTTCATGGTTGTTAAGTGAACCGCTGCAGCTGTTAAGCTAGTAACAGATGTAAAATAAATTGGGCTTCCCCTTTGATTTTGCTTGCCAGAAGATTGCAAAAGATGATCACATGACACCCCACCCCCCACCCCGGGACACTGCAATGGTCACAAACATACGAGTCAGTTGTCAAGTGTCTGAATTTTGATCACATGATCACGGAGATGCTGCAGTGGTCGTTAAATGTGAAAAACGATAATTAAGTCACTTTTTTTCTGTGCCATTGTAATTTCGAAAAGTTATTAAATGAATTGTTGTTGAGGACTATCTGTACCAAACCTTTCACACTTTGCTTGCTGAATAGACTAAAAACTATTTCTTCAAAGAAGTCTTTAAATGAATCTTCGTTGATGCACATTCGTTGCTATGCTGATCATTCTAGTTTTAGCATGTTGGGATTGTATGGTTTTAATTCTATTTTGTATCCCACACTGTGATTACTGTGGTTGTACTGAAAGAAGAAAATGAACGAATATGAGCCGCATGATGCAATTTAGCATTGACTGTAGAGCCTAGAGCTCTAGAGGGAAAGAAATCAGCCTCTATTGCTATGAGGTTTTTTTTTTTTTTAAAGATTAACAGAATTGGAAGGGACCTTGTAGGTCATCTAGTCCAACCCCACACTGAAGCAGGAGACCCTATACCATTTCTGACAGATGGCAGTCCAGTCTCTTCTTGAAAGCTTCCAGTGATGAAGCTCCCACAACGTCCGAAGGCAACTTCTGTTCCATTGGTTGATTGTTCTCACCGTCAGAAAATCTCTCCTTATTTCCAGGTTGAATCTCTCCTTGTTCAGTTTCCATCTCTTATTCCTTGTCTGGCCTTCAGGTGCTTTGGAAAATAGCTTGACCCTCTCCTCTCTGTGGCAGCCCCTCAAATATTGGAACACTGCTATCCTGTCTAAATGTTAAATGTCAGAAACATTTTATCAATAGATCTCAACTCTTGTTGAGAATTCCAGAGCAAAGCACCTGGTGAACTGCAAGATCCTTTTCAGATGTATGATTGTGGATCAGAAATGATCAAAACCTAAGATGAGATCCTGCCTTGATGAGACATAGCCCTTTCCCAGCCTGATTATTGTCTGTGAGTATGTGTGATTATTTCATATGAATCCAGACTTAGTTCCATTAAATATAGCTGAATTCTACAGAATACACATAGCACCACTGCTTACAAAGAACGAGTGAATTATAAATAGCATAACAAAGACAACACATTATTCATTTCATTCAACTTGCTCTCTTTTGAATGGAAAGTTAAACAACTGCATACACTCAAAATCCAAGTTGACAAGAAGCAGATGACATTAGTTTTGAATTATGTTTTAGGGTTTGCTCCCCATGAGCTGCTCACAGTCGGTAATGAGAAACTCTTGTATAATTATGGCTACATTTGTGGGAAGCTAGCAAAAAGGGGAAAGGGAGATCTGCCAAGTTACAACCATAGAACTCTTCTAATCTAAAGCCTGAATTCAAAAAGGAGAGACTCATCAGCCTTGCAGTCTCTTCCATGGCTATTCAAAGGCAGTACTGACTCAGTGGAGATGGACCATCCTTTCAATAAGGTTAGGGACTCTGCTATTATACAATCGGTCACAGACGTAGGTAGTTCAGTATGTCTTTTGAAAAACAGCATGTAGAGACCCTGTACTTTTTGGACACCATCTTTTTTTTTTGAACATCTTCAAAGAAACATTCTACAGTACCATAAGTTGACTTCCTCATTTAATCCCATCCCAAACGGTAAACATTTTCTAAGTTGTCTGGTTCTCTTGCACAGTTGCAGGCAGAAACTTAACTAAAATCGTTTGCCCACTCCAAATAAAAATCCTAGGTGTGTTGAAAAGCTCTAGGCAGCTGAAGCAACTATTAGTTAGAGCCACTGCTGGGAATCCAATAACGTTTCTTCCAACTTTTGTTCAATGCTCCTGTGTTTGCTCAGCCTCTTTATAGCTTCTGGAATTCCCAGCACTTAAGAGAGTCTCAACCAAAACAGGAACAACCTTCTTGTTTCCTTCTGCTTCAAATAGTGTTGGCATTTCACGACTTGATGCCCTCCAGATGCGTTGAGAATACAGCTCTCACAATTCATAGGCATCACTGTCCAGCATTTGGTCAACACAAAGTTAAAAGGCACCAGTTTCGGAAAGCTTTATCAGCGCTAACCCTAGATAAATAACTGGATTATTAAATACACCCATAGATCCTAGTGGGTCCAGGAGCAGAGGTACAGTATTAGAATCCATTCTTTGTCTATTTAAAGTAATTTAAGGTAACTCTTTAAGCCAAAATCTCTTTTCTAATGGACTAAATTAGTGGCAGTAAGTGCACTGTTCGAAGACTTAGGTTAGGGACAGATGGGGAAAAAAAATATTTATGTGGTTGCTGAAGAATCAACACTGCCTTAATGGCACAAAACAAATAATTAAATAAATACAACTAAAGCAAAACAGAAGAGAGGAGAACATATAGGACATTTATGCACACAGACAAACAAATGTGTACATAAATTTGTTCAAAGTATTTCAATTAATGGTAGACATACTTCACTGTAATAATCTCTAGCTGATTTATATCAATAATTGATTTATTTGCTTGATGCTTATAATATTAAATCTATAGACCGTTCAGCAGATGGAGCCAACTACTTATCTCTCCAATGTTGAAATCTTTTAACTATAAATAGAACACAAAGAATCAGGGTTTTATGTCCAGATATCAATTTCCATGTGACAGGGATACAATTCTAGGAAAAATTGAGGAGTTTAAGTCTTGTCTCAAAAACAGAATTACTTGTAATTTCTTCCCAAGAAAAACAATTATAGGACAGTACACACAGTCATGTTTAAATTAAGCATGAATGCTTAACCGAATTAAAATTAAAATTCCTCAAAGGGGAAGTAGCATTTTTCAAAAACACTTTTCACATAGGATGTGAAGAACGATCCTTGGAACAGGGATTTGCTTTATCCCGTTTTCAAGTCTTTCTTGGTTATTTATTTCAGCTTTAGTATTATAAAATGTTCTGCAACCATCAGGCCAATGTAGTAATGAAGAGAATTAGTGAACCGAACTTGGAACAGACTACTGCTACCGCTATAAATACTTTTATAGAAGGTACTTATTTTTTTATTTACCTTTAAAGAAAGCAAAAAAAACCCCTCAGACTTACAAGAAAAAGAGAGTAGTTCTTTAAAAACATGGCTGAAAAGGAAATAGTCAAATTTTCCTTCACCTTCCAGCGTGGCTCCTTTATGAAGCTGGAATCCCTATGCTTACAATTACATTTTAAAACTTTCATGTAATGACATGTTTAGCACTGGGCAAGCTTGGATGGCAGGGAAATTGTGTTCCTCCATTGATGCTGAATTATTTTAGACCTTGCCCATATGTTTACATTGTCTGTCTGTTACTATTGTGTACTCTAGGTCTGGTCTGGTTTCCTTGAGTCACCGGTATGGAACAGGCACCTATGCAATTGGTAAAGCAAATTCAATAAAATAAATGAATTTCCCTGCACTCCCTCAACATAGGCTTGTATTCTGCCTTGTCAAGATCGCACACAGGCAGCATGTGATCCTGGCAATTCAAGGCCCCAAGATTAATATATCTAATTGATAAAGATATAGAGATGGGGAAAGAGAAGATGACTGGCAAAGTGCTGATTATTTGTTTACAGCAGTTATTTTCTACCCCTCAATCATACCCTAACCCTTTCCCCCCCTCGTACCAGAATCCCAAAGCTTGTTTTCTAGACAGGTAGCCTAGGCTAATCTTAAAAGTAACCACTAAAACTGGTTTATCGTTTCCATTTTTTTTACACACGGAAAGTCAAGTAACAGGACACACAGCAAGAATATTCCACATGACAAAAACAGATTAAAAGGCATGGAAACCTTGGTGCAGCTTATTTACTATGTGTTGGACTGAACTACACATCTGGTTCAAATCCCATTGTTGCCAAGAATTCCATAGTCTTCCACCTACTACATTTTGTGCTCCCATACACCCTTGTAATGCTCCTAGCTCTTTTAGATTTATAGACGTATGTATGTATGTATGTATGTATGTATGTATGTATGTATGTATGTATGTATGTATGTATGTATGTATGTATATGTGTGTGTGTGTGTGTGTGTTTGTATGTACATATATACCTTGTTTTAATACCGTATATATCTTTTATATCTTCTAGTTTTTTATATTTCTTTGATGTATTTTCTATGCTTTTTAACTGACTGTACCTTGTCCTCCTTATGCTGGTCTATGACCGTCATAAAGATAAGGTTTGACTGTTGCCATGGATTCAGTAGGAAGCCCTAGACAATTGACCATTCTCTCAGGGGAAAGGGGGAATATTTAGAATACAAAGAACTAACAAATAGTTAAGCTTTTCAAAAAGCGTAAGATTATATACACTGGAATAAGAATGTAGAAATAGAATATCAGAATACTTTACAGATTAAATAAGAATAGAAATAGAAAACAGAGAATAGAATAAGATTTATACTTTGTATAATAAAATAGTGTTATCAGAAGAAGTATTGTCTGTGTGTCCGTGTTCTATTCCATATTAAGAAAAACTCTAAGACACACAACCAAATATACTGTCAAAGTCTTATGTCAATCAACACCTGCTGCAACTATCAGCAACCACAAATTAGAGACAGACAATGTCAAAATTAAAAGAGAATCCAGAACAGGTTCAGGCAACCTACCACTTCTCAGATGTCTGGATGCTAACTGCTTGCGCTGATCACTTTTCCAAAAATGAGAAAAGTGCCAAACTATTTATAGAAGAGATACTCTTCTGATATTCCTGAACAGAAATGAAAAGGGGTTCTTTTTTTCAGAGCAGAGGGTCAATAAGAATTCTGGTAATGAAAGCAAAAAAACACCAAGGTGATATAACACTTGAGGGGTCCTTTGTGCCCTCTGAACTTGCTTGTATTCTTGCAGATGTTTCATTACCCAAACTAGGTAACGTCATCAGTGCTAGTAATAAGTGCAGTTTGTTGTCAGTTTTGCTGCCCTCCTTACTAGCACTGATGTTGTTACCTTGTTTGGATAATGAAACATCTGCAAGAAAACAAGCAAGCTCAGAGAGTATCAAGGACCCCTCATGTCAACCCTGAGCTACAAATATTCTCCTTTGTTGATGTGACACTTGCAATATTATTTTCACTTGAATGACATAAATCCTAAATAACAAGCAGAGAATACCTGATAATTTCCTATGAAGGCTTGTGAGGAACATATTTGCTATTTTGGAAAAAATCCAGTTTTCTTTTTCCCCCCAAAGCATCATATGGAAGAGGGTTCATGCAAGATCAGTGGAAAAAAGATCTATCCATCCATCCATCCATCCAATTTATCTGACAATTGCAACTAACTGGTCTTACAGAATACTATTTACACAATAAAACCAGAATACAAAATCAAAATAAAATGGTAACAAATAATATTAGATGTGCATTCTGCATGAAACAGGATGTATTAAAATTACTTGCGCCTTTCTGACCACGATAAACAAGGTTCAGACACAGCGACAATTGGATTTAAAATGATGCTTTCAATGTCCTGACATTCCAACCTGACATCTAGTGGTATTTTCCACACATTACACACACTTTATACTACAGATGTAGACAAAGCCACAGAAATATGTAATATGTACCTTATACATTGAAACTACATTGAAGGAAAGACAAGAGTGACAGCAGAAAATGTGTCCAGCTGAACATTGATTTCCATTTTTAAAAAAGAGTCAGGTAACAGTCAAAAGGGGAGGAGAAAATATTTCTTGAATAAAATTAAAGGAACAATAGGAAACATATATAAATGTATATAAAGATGAGCATTATAGGGAGTCCTTGAGTTACAACCATAGTTGGGACCAGAAGTTCTGTGGCTAAGCAAGGTGGGTGTTAAGTAAACTGATACCCAATTTTATAATTTTTTTTCCATGGTTGTTAAGTGAGTCACTGCAGTTGTTAAGTGAATCATGCAGTCATTAATAAAATCTGGCATCCCCTATTGCAGGGATGTCAAACTCGATTTCATTGAGGGCCACATCAGGGTTTTGTTTGACCTCGGGGGGGCAGGGCGGCCGTGGCCAGGGTGGTCATGGCCAGCTTGATGTCACTTATGTCGGGATTGCCTGTGGTGGCTCAAGCACTCTGCCAGAGAAAACAGGCTCCTGAGCTCCATTTTCGGCTGTGACAGCCTCCTGCAACCCTCTGCCAGCGAAACTGGAGCTCGGGAGGGCCGCACATGGCCCTCCCGAGCTCTGTTTTCGCTGGCAGAGGCACCACGGGCTGGTCCTTTGCGGTCCCGCAAGCCAGATGTAAGCACCCCGTGGGACGGATCCAGCCCGCAGGCCTTGAATTTGGTACCCCGACACCCCTATTGACTTTGCTTCTGGAAAGCTGGCTGGGAAAGTTTGCAGTTGGCAATCAAACATGCAGGGTCTGCTTTTTTTCAGATAAACTGAGTGTTGATCTATCGGTTCCAACAGAAATTAACCAATCAGTTTGTCACCCAAACCTGATGTCCTGGACTGAGAGTGAGTGATTGGCCCAAAGACACCCAATCAGCTTTCATGCCAAAGATGGGACTAGAATTCAGAGTCTCCTAGTTTCTAGCTTGTTGCCTTAAGCATTAAATCAAACTGGCTAAATATAGGACAGAATTTGGAGAAAATAAATGGTTCAAAACTTGGAAAAGGGAACACTTCAATTATATATTACCATCATATTCATTTAACATATATGTAAAACAGATCAGCAGAAATAACTGAGGGAAACATTAACAACTTCAGTTATGGTTTTGATAACAACTTCAAGGGCTGAACACAAGAAAATCTTATGGAATATCTGAGAATTCAAAAGCCACTGCACTGCTCAATATTTTAAAAACTAACATTATGTCAATAGGCACCCCCCACCAATTGAAAAGAGGTAGAGAAAAAGCTAAAAAGGTGACCAATTTTACGTTCCTAGACTCATAAACTAACAGGAATGGTCACAGCTGCCATGAAATAAAAATCTCTTGGACTAAAGACGACAAACAATCTAGAGAAAAAATCTGAAATACCGAAACATCAAACTAGCAAAGACATGTACAGGTAATCCTCAACTTACGACTACCATTGAGCCCCAAATTTCTGTTGTTAAGTGAGACAGTTGCTTTAAGTGAATTTTACCCCATTTTACAACCTTTCTTGCCACTGTTATTAAGTGAATCGCTGCAGTTGTTCAGTTAGTAACACGGTTGTGAAGTGAATCTGGCTTCCCCATTGACTTTGCTCGTCAGAAGCACGTGATCACGTGACCTCGGGACACTGCAAGATGAGAGTCAATTGCCGAGCGTCTGAATTTGGATCACATGACCATGGGGATAATGCAAGTGTGGAAAAAAAGTCACTTTTTTCAGTGCTGCTGTAACTTAGAACGGTCACTAAAAGAACTGTTGTAAGCCAAACTCAAATTTCAGGTATTTCATTCCATGGAAGATGTTCATCCAGAGCAAGCCACCTCCTCTTATTTCTGATCCTTCTATGGCAGCACGCCAAGACATTTCAATTTTACATGGCTGACTAAAACCACATCACACCCACCTCTACTTATTGGTCTTAATAGCAGATTGGACCAGAAATGAGCAAACATTCATAAAATACATCCTTTATTTATTTTTTCCCCCTTCTTCTCTCCGAGATCAACCTTACCTGTCTGTAAGTACTAATGATGATTTCTCTCAGGTGGTAGTGCATGGGCGTCATCGTTTCGCTCACTGTGTCCAATGCCATGTCGACCTCCTTCTTCATCCGGTGTCCCTCTGGCAATATCTGAAGCACTTTCATCACCACCTGGCAGATTAAGAGAAAACCGTAGAGCTGATGAAGAAGCTTTCCCCTTCGGGAGTCTCTTTTCTCATATAGGGACTAAACACTCAGCAAAGAAAATGTCTCCAACAGATGTAAGAAACACAGTTTGCCTATGAAGGCAAAGTTTAGTACTTAGATATCCTCCTTGCATCGTTAAAAAAAAAAAACCAACATAAAGAGGCCCTGAGATGTGTATCTCAGTGTTTCTTCAAACTTGGCAGCTTTAAGAGGCATGGACTTCAACTCCCAGAATTCCCCAGCCAGCAGAGCTGGCTGGGGAATTCTGGTAGTTGAAGTCCATGCCTTTTAAAGCTGCCATGATTGAGAAACATGGGCCTATCGGATTTGACCGCCTAATACAAAACATATCCCTACAAAACACCAGGTGTTTACATTGGTTTTCATACAACACACATGCGGTTAATATAGGTAGGTCGTCCTCAACTTACGACCACAACTGAGCCCCAAATTTCCATTGCTAAGCAAGACAGCTGTTAAGTGAGCTTTTGTCCCATTTGAAGACCTTTTTTTTCACAGTTGTTAAATGAGTCACTGCCGTTAGGGTCAATGAGGGTTGTTAAATGAATCTGACTATCCCGCTGATTTTGCTTGTTAAGAAGGCCGCAAAACGTGATCATATGACTTGGCTAATTAGTATACATTTATGATAGTTGCAGACCCACATGACTGCAACTGTCATAAATGTGTGCCAGTTAGCCAAGTCCCCGGATTTTGTTCACATGACCACAGGGATGCTACAATCGTCATACGTGTGAAAACAGCTCATTTTAGTGCCATTGTAATTCTGAACAGGCACTAAACAAACAGCTGTAAGTTGAGGACTACCTGTACTACCCTTTTTATCTACTGAAGATGTTTAAAATAGACAGCTTCCACACTATCTATTTGCACAATCACCTTAGCTTGCAGAGGCAGTCCTCGACTTACAACAGTTCACTTAATGACCGTTCGACGTTCCAACGGTACTGAAGAGTGACTAATGACCGTTTCTCAGAGTTATGACCTTTGCAGCATCCCCCATGATCGTGGGATCACAATTCAAGTGCTTGGCAACTGACTCATACTTATGAGTCCCGTTGCTGTGTCCCAGGGTGACGTGGTCATCTTTTGAGACCCTCTGACACGCAAAGTCAACGGGGAAGCCAGATGCATTTAACAATCAGGTTACTAACTCATCAACTACGGTTATTCACTTAACAACAGTGGCAGGCAAGGTTGTAAAATGGGGCCCAAACTCATTTAACAAATGTCTCACTGAACAACAGAAATGTTGGGCTCAATTGTGGTCATAAGGCGAGGACTACCTGTGGTTCAATCAGATCCATTTAGGGACCATGTTTCATGGAAACTGTGTGAAAAACCTCGCGATCCTGGAACTAGTGTCTCCTCTGTGTGCACACACACAATGTACATTTACATGGCGCACATGGACAAGAGAGCCAGCTTTGGGTTGCAGTGCCACACCTGCCATCTTGCAGACGTTGGACCTAACTGAGGACATCCATGCTTCGATGGGATCTATTGCATTCCTCCAACTATTCTATGGCTGTAGAGGCAGCAAGCAGAGATGGGAGCGATGCTAATTGTTCAATCACAACCTGCTGCAGCCATTTTGAGAGGCAGGTTTTCAAGTGCGACCAGCATCTTGTTATTATCTGGTTAGTGGCTGCGTTGCTTCTTGTCTTAAGTTTTTCCAGCCTGATTAGTAAAGCTGCTGGGATCAACTGTGTCCCTGCTGGGTCAGATTTACCTTGGGCAGCTCAAATGCGTATGTTAATGTTAAGCACAAAAGGGAAGATGGCTGGAAGCCGCATTTTAGTTATTAGATATTAAGAGTCTTTTTGGGGTGGGTTGCCATGAGAAGGCATGTGGGTCTTCCTGAATTGTGCAAAGTTTTGCTTCGCAAACAAATCATTCAAAATGTTGCTCTTAATGTGTCAATACAAAGACTTTTAGCGTGCTATTAGTGTAATTCATCTAGTTGGCTTTGACATGTGTGCACATTTTGTTCATTATCTGGTTCTGAGCATTAGGATGCATAAAAAAAATACAAAGGATCTATTAGTTTGGCTAATTTGCTAAGCTTTGCTTGCATATCCTCTCTAACTGCTCTTATCTTTTGCTGTTATGCTAATGTTATGCATCGTTTAAAAGCTCCTTCCTTCCTTCCTTCCTTCCTTCCTTCCTTCCTTTCCTTCCCTCTTTCTTGCAACTGACCACTACTTTTAGATGTGAACTATCCACAATTGCCTAAAAAAAGAATTGTGCAAATCTATTTATAGGCTGTCACTATGAATGTAGCATAGCAAAACCTATGTAAAAACTGGTCAGAATGCTTAAAATATTTTCAATTTTGGCCTATCAGAACACAGCCAGTCTAGAACTCATGTCAATGTAGCATTTCAGGGTGGACTCTTTTGTTCAAAGCTGTTCAAGATGGCTTCTGTTTCATGCACACTCCCACTGCTAAATTAAAATAAAATTAAATTAAAATTTTATTGAGTAAATCACAAGCAGCAGGGTTGACGTGAAACTCAAACTCAATCAATGCATTTATTTATGAATGTGTAGATTCCCTTCTGGAAAAGCATTATATTAAGAAAATACAAAGCATGCCTTAGAAGATACCAACCTCAAATTCTCCTTTTGTGTACTTGGCATCAGGCACACTCACAATCTCATCCTCCGTAACCTCAGGGAATCCCTGCAACAATAAGACAGGCTTAGCTCGATTTTAAAGCTATGGAAAAGCTAAAACGGTGGCTCCTCCTTTAAAGAGTTGGCATATACAGTGTAAGAAACACACTAAAACCAGGATTACCAGCAATTTTGGGTACTTCTTTTCTCTCTGTGTTGATTTGTAAGAAATGTATTCTTTTGCATGCCACTACATCTTGCAGCTTTCAAAAACGTTTGATCACTGATAAACCATTTTACCGAAATACTGTCCCATGTACTGGTTAAGGCACTGAAGCAGAGGCCAGAAGATCCTAAGATCTAGTGCTACCTTGGGCATGGAGCCAGTTGGGTAAACTTGGGCCAGTCATTTTCTCTCTGCCCTAGGAAGCAGGCAATGGCAAACCATTTCCAAAAAAGATTTCCAAGAAAACTACAGGGGCATGTCTAGGCAGTCTTTAGAAGTCAATACTGACTCAAGAACCAGACATACACAAAAAAGCAACATTTTACATCCCCCTCTCCACCAAGGAACCCCACAGCACTACACAGGATTCTGGATTTTTTTTCCTTAAGTGCACATGGCAAAGTTTGAGTCTAACATAAGAAGAGTACGCTTCTTCAAGCTGCAGCTAAGGGTGTCCTTTCTTCTTCTCCCCTTTGGCCTAGTTCCAGGACGGGTCCAAATTCTTTCCTTGCACCAACCTGATCATAAACGGTCTGGGTGCATTAAAGTCATTGTCATTCAGGACACCTGTTGTTAGGATATGATGTTGACAATAACAGCTTTTAGAAGAATGGTGTGGCTGAAAGAGTACTGTTATGGTGCACTGAAGGACTGGTGATGTTTTAGTTTGTAAATGGCAGAAAGAATGGGAATAATTTGGTATAGAAATATAGCCGCTATTTCTCTGATTATGTGCAATTCAATATGATACCCAACTTCCAAAGAAATCAGGGATCGAAATTGGCTTACTGCCAAACTGTTAACAAATTAACCATAGTTTATGGAGCTAGGATGAATCAACAAGACAAGGTGGACTGAATTCCAACTCTTCCATCTAGCTATGACATAATAAAGAAAACTGCCTTCAGCTTGACTCCGATATTCTTAAGGATAGAATTGCCATGATAATAGACAAAATACATTTATCCTACAGTAAGCAAGCATTCATTTTGAAAAAAAACAACTCAAGTTGTCTTCTGGCCAGAGCTGAGTGAGCTGTTTTCTATGGACCTCTGTTATTCTTTCATTTCTCACTGAAGACCACCCTGGACGTTTTCACAGAGTTCAATTTTCTGGGAAACGTCTGGACAACCCTGCCTTGATTTAGCCCAGCTTGGAATATTTATATTAAAATCATGGTCCAAAACAATTAAACATGAGCACACATTGCTTTTTAAAAAAATATTTCTCCCGTTTTAAAAATCAAATTCAACCAGAGAAGAAAGACATCATATTTCAATAAGGAGCAATATAGTCAGAACTAAGGTAAGGTCTCTTTTGGAGAATTGTCTTGTGTTGCAAGCATGAAAACCTTTTCTAAATGGATGATGAAGAGACAAATATGAATTTAGAAAGATTAGGAAGCTCTTGCTACATAGCTCCTCAGAGGGGGATCACAAAGACTGCCAACATCTGGACAAATGAATGTCATACTTTGTATTTTCTTTCTTCCAGATATGCAGTTCCCAAAGTAAAATGAAAGATTAAAACCCTGATCCAGTTTTGAAATAATGTGGGATCTGATACCCTTTGCAGTAGGATTTCATTCAAGATACGAAGTCCCACTTTCAACATAACTATCGACCAGGGAAATTCAAAGCCCATGGGCCAAATGTGGCCCACCAGGTGTTAGATCTGGCCCACAGGGCCACTCTGGAAACAGTGAAGGACTGGCCCGCGGTGCCTCTGCCAGTGAAAACGGAGCGCATGACCCTCCCAAGCTCAGTTTTCACTGGCAGAGCGCTCGGGCCACCACAGGCGTTCAAACACGAGTGACATTGAGCTGGCCATCACCACCCGCCCCTGAGGTCAAACACAACCCTGCTGCGCTCTCAATGAAATCGAGTTTGACACCCCTGCTCTACACTGTTCAGCCCATGCCTCTCCAAAGGAGCACATACATTGAAATGCCAAAGGATGAGGACAGCAATAACCATGGCTGTTGTAGTTCTTCCTCTGCCACTGTGACAGTTGAACACAAAGGCTGTGTTGGAGTCTTCAGCTAGTGCACCCTTCATGGCTTCCAACATCTGATCAAAGTCCTAAGGACACAAACCAAAGATGTCATGAGAAAATTACTCTTTTTTTATTTTCAGATGGCAAAATAACAAATGTTAACTCCCAAACTACTTAAATGGATCCTACAGAAGAGTTTGCTGTTTTTTGCCAGTTTCCCTACAAAAAAATGTCTATTCAAAGGTATAGTTTCACTTAATGACGGTGGCGAAAAAAGTTAGAAAATTACATCTGGTCATATGGATGCTTGACTTGTGGCTATAATGACTTGTGACCATATTTCTGGTCTCAGTGATAAATTGAGGACTACCTGTAGTTATTTATTGGTTGTACATGTTCTTTAAAACTTGACCTAGGGTATAAATGATGTGCATAGCTCTCAGTTATTAAGAAATAGAATAATCTGTCCTTCTTCTTGGGTACTGTTCCTATTCTGAAATATTTCAGAATAATATTTCCTATTCTAATACATATATATACACACACGCACATACATACATACATACATATACACACATGCACACACACACACACATATATATAACTATAATATTTCACATTAAATTTCAAATAATATTTCCTATTCTGAAATATTATCATTAGTACCTGTATGTATAATAAGATCACACAGATATTGGTGGATATATAATTTCAATTAACGATCATTTGTTAATCGTGTCAAAGCAGCCCCTTCAATTTACTTTTATAGGACAGAAAATTATCTCAATTGTCAATGACATAATAAATAATGGGTTGCACATACATTAAGCTTCTCTGACTATTGATTATTGCACTGCAGGGCAATCAATTTCCTTCAAATTAGGCCACTTTTCTAAAACTTGCTACCTATTTATGATTATACTACTAGCAGCAGTAGTCATAACTGATTCTATTTATATACCGTGTTTCTCACAAAACACGACCAACCCCAATAATAAGCCCAGCCCTACTTTTTTGGGGGTGGGCCTAATATTGCCCCTACCCAGAAAATAAGCCCGGGGGATGGGAGTGACCAGCATGAGTAGTGGCGGGGGGGGGGGAGGCAACTGTCTGGCGGTAGCTGCAGCCCGCTGGCCCCTTGGGGCAGCGTTC
>JANHFL010001038.1:213171-226376 GCA_032468155.1 Oxyrhabdium leporinum
GGGAGGGAGGAAGGAAGGAAGGAAGGAAGGAAGGAAGGAAGGAAGGAAGGAAGGAAGGAAGGAAGGAAGGAAAGAGGAAGGAAGGAAAGAAACAAAGAAACAAAGAAAGATATTTAGGAAAAGGAAAAACATGCAAAAAGGATTTGTTTGCATGTATTTATTTATTTCCAGGACTTATATGGCAGAAGAGCCATCTGACGGCAACATTTAAGGGATGACAGCATGCCCACCCAATCTGACCTAGTAGGACAGGCAGATACCTTCGGTGAGGGGTGCTCCTACAAGTAACCTGCTCCTCTGCCACGTAAGGCTTTAAAGTAGGTAACCCGCATCTTGAATTGGACCTAGAAAACAACTGGAAGCCAGCATAGTTCATGTAGCAGTGGGGTTACTATTTGACATTGTTATCTTCCTTGTTTCAGAACTGGAGCTTTCAGACTCTGTTCAAGAAAAAAAACTGGGGTTTCCTCAGGCATTCTTCACAAAACTGTGGATGAAAGGCATAGCTGATGTTGCACAGGAATAAGGAGCCTACAAAAACATTTCAGGCATCATTCTAGGGATTAAAATCCTGGCATTCTGTGGCAGATAATGTAGAAGTTCTTGGCAAATGAATCAGTGCTGAAAGTATTGCCCAAAACTGGAAAAAATCACAAGCCAGTAATCTATTGCTATATCTGGAGTCCATTCTGGCAACTCCGACGACTTCTAAAGTAGTCGTTTGTTTAATAAAACAAGGTAAACACTGGGTAAATAGTCTGGAAAGAAAGTATTTACAACCATCCATAATCCTGCAGTGTTGTGACTTGCAATCTGATTAGAGCTTCAACTAAATCCTATTAAAGAGGTACTAGTTAAACCAGTAGCACACCAAATAGTGGATCGGGTCATAACTTTATTTGAAGAAGTTGAGTCAGCATGTTTTTTATAGGTAGTGACTGCTAGGCCCAAATATAAAAAATATGGTTAATAAGTATTCTAAGATATTAACCATAAGCTTATTTTGGTATAAACACCTGCAAGTATCCACATGAACTGTCAGATCTTATCAACCATCCACAGAAGCATACATTAGGGAGTATAGTAAGCATGTGTTTTTCATCCTGTTCCATGAATTTTTTTCTCAGATAGAATTACTGCTTCTATAATATGCATGCAACTTTGACCAAAAAGTTCTGCAGAAGACTAAAGACTTTTCAACCAAGAAGACCCTCTTCTACTATTGCTTCTGCACTCGGCAGAATGCAGTCATCTATAAATCCAAGGAGTATACATCTTCAGTGAATCATAAATACAGCAGTGTAAGCCATCAGTAACTGTGACAGGCAGCATGAAAAAGAATTGAACCAAAGTACTCAAAAATGACTTCCTATGTTGTCACAGAAACAAGAAATTGGAACCTAATAGTACTTTATAGAAAGTTCTGAACTCAAAAGATCTTATGAAGTAGACCACTGTCTGTAAAACAGTATCAGTGGTTATGAATTTTTAGAATGCCATAACCATTTGATTATATTCATTTAATAAGAAGCTTGTGAGCATGTGAAACAAATTAAAACCGTTCTTTTTAAAGTTTATCATCATGAAAATTCTGCCCATCCATAGAGTAGGAATTAGAGTAGCAACCAGAATTCCAGGAACAATTTTATGGAAAGATAAAAACAGCCAATCAAAACATCTTGTCTCATGTTAACACAGATGTGATATACTATGACACAGATTATTTCGAAGAAGATTGGGCAACCAATCAGTTTTCAGTTGTTTATTTTAAATTTAGTCACTTATTTCAAGGTTCCCCAACTTCCAGTCCATGGACTGACACCAGGCCACGCAAACAAGGGAAGAAGCCCCATCCGCAGGATACAGGCAGCACACGAATCACATCCCCTCCGGTCCACAGAAAAACCTTTCTCTATGGAAACCCTCCCTGGTGCCCGAAAGGTTGGGGGTCCACTGATTTATTTGATCAATTATGTCTTTGCTTTTAAAAAAAAAAAAATGAGTGGCTATCTGTAGATGCAATAAGGGCAGAGAAACAGTAATGTTTTGCTGTCCTTATCCCGTTGAGGTAGGCCTCATCGGGATAAGGACATGTTCAATCAGGTTTGCTCCTTGTCCTCCATTAGTGCTGTTCTAGGTATCTCTTCTCATCTCCTTTAGATCCTCAGAGGGAGTTCCAGGGCCCCAGGACAGATGCAATCTGTTTCTGAGCCGCAGCCACCCTCTCATTCCAGATGGCCATGAGGACTTTGATTAGCTGATCCTCCAGAACAATCCCAATTGGTCCATTAGTTTCCTGGGCTGTAGACCCTCCAGAACAATCCCAATTGGCCCATTAGTTTCCTGGGCTGTACTATAAGGGGAAGCTTTTCTGTGGGGCTCTCACCCTTGGGAACATAATCCGTGCGGAGATCAGGCTGACTCGAACCCTGTTGGCTTTTCATAAGGTCTTAAAGACCAATTTTTATACTAGGGCCTGGGGCACCAGATGTGCAAAGGGTTCCATTTTCTAGTTATGGTAATATATGCTTGTGATTTTTCCTCAGTGGCTGCCTTCTAATTTTTGTATATGTGTTTGGTTTTATTCGCTTTTAATATTGTTAGCTGCCCAAGGCCACTTGTTTGAGATTGGCAGCCAAATAAATTGATTAAATAAATACTTTTTTTTCCTTCTAGTTCACTCTCAATTCCCCAGAACAAGAAGTTTACAAGACAAGCACAAGCTGTTCAGAACAGCTGGCTCCATTCTAAGGCAGGGAGAGAGACCTGCTGTTGCAAATCTTGAAATTTGAAACATACAACTGCTGAGAGGAGGACATCTTCCTTTCCTTGTAGTTGCCGTTCTCACCTTTGTGATTCGTCCACTTACCTGGAAAAATCCATTAACCCCCTAATCTAAGTGCAAATTACTTTGAGTTTAAGGGAATGGTACATAAGATTTTCTACAAAATACGGGTTGCACCTCTACTTCCCACGCTAGAAAATAGACCCTGAATGAATAAAAACCAGTTATTGTTTTGGGATTTCCCTGTACCTCAACCCACTTAGAACACAGAATATAGAATCCTAAGGTTGGAAGGGACCTTGTAATACAGATAGTCCTCTACTTGCAACCGTTCGTTTAGTGAATGTTCAAAGTTACAATGGCACCCGGGGGGGGGGGGGAGACTTATTACCATTTTTGTGACATTTTGACAATCTAAGTCAGTGAGGAAGCCCGATTCCCTTAACAACCTTGTTAGTAACTTAACAACTGTAGCGATTCGCTTAACAACTGTGGCAAAAAAAGATCATAAAATGGGAGAAAATTCAGTTAACAAATGTTTCACTTAGCGACAGAAATTTTGGGCACAATTATGGTCGTTAATTTGAAGACTACCTATATTATATATTATCACCAGCTTGGAATTGTTTTGTTTTGTTTTTTTTCCTTTTGGTGAGGCAATTTCAGAATGAAAATTTGAAATACAATATTTAGATAGCCAAATAGGACAACAACTTTCTAGACAGAATTGAACTAATTTTACATTTTCTTTAAATGCTGTCATTTCTGGTTAGTATTTATTTCACACACTTTGCCATCATAGGTTACAGCAAATGCTGTATCACTTTTCTGAATAATTTAGAAAAAAAGTAGCTTTTGAAAGTCAAGGCAAATTATCTTCTAAAAATAAGTTTTTATTTCTTGAATTGTACTCTATCTTTGTGAAGGACAAAGTTCTTCACGTTTTGTCTTAATCGGGCAAAAGGGATTGCCACTAATTTCCAAAATAGGAATAATACTGTAGCCTTAAAAAGCAAAGAGAATAAATCAAGAAGCGTTTAACTTCTTTGGAAGAAGTTCCACATTCTACAAAATCGCGCTTTTTCCTTTCCTGCCTTCTTTCTCGGTAAACCTAGACACAATTGCTGCATCTCCATTCCCCATAAATGTAATAAATCATCATCTGCATTCTAAAATCGTAATGTCTGCGCTCTATTGTTCCTGTACTTCATGCAACACTTAGAAGCATACTGATAGCTGAAGAATCTATAGGAGTCAGGAATGCTGGTTGGGAACTTACAAGAAACCAGCTTAAGGGAAGATGAGTTAGACTATTGTTTAATTTAATCCATCCCGTGTCTTCGGAGAAGCAGTTGGGATTGGACATGCAGCTTGGGGAGGGATGGTGTGGAACACCATCCCCCAACCTGAGCAAACCCTTTTGTGGGGAAGAATACCAAGTTGGGAATGCGTGCGTTAGAAATTTGGACTCGATTTGCACTGGCTAACCTGGCCAACAGCACCATCAGAAATATAATTACTGATAGTATCAGCTGGACTTTGTGGCCTCTTCTTGGTTTTTCTGTCCCTGCCTTGGTTCCTATTCAGCAGGCTGAGCCATTCATTCTACCCACACATCATCACAAAATTCGTATTGTCAGGAGGGGTGGCTGACCTTCCAGGCATGTTCAAAAGCACCATTGTGAATGTTCCACTTGCTTAAAATTGAGTGTAAACTTTTTAGGGAAATTTAAAGGGAAAAAAATGAACAACAACCAATAAATCTGCTCACCTTTTTTGGGAGAGGATGAATAGAGGCCAAAATGAATGACAAATCAGCAACTGCTGTTGTCCGATGAAAGTTTTTAAAAATGTTTTATCAAAGGGATCTTTCTTTTCTGTTCTATTCACAGTCTCTACTATTAAGGGAGATAATTGTGATGCTGCTGCAAGTCCATTAATGGAAGCACTTTATATGCCGGGAAGGGTGGGGGGGAGAATCACTTGATGCCATCTACTGTATCTATTACTACTGACATTAGGCTCCCAATGATTGATGGCGTTCCTCCTTTTTGCACATCCCCAAGCCAACTCTCCTAACCACCCAACCCACAAAATATCTGACTAAAGGCCAAACAAACACATTCGCTTTGCCATCCCACGCGCCCTAAACTAAAGCTAAAGAGGTCACATGTCAAAAACAACTCCACTGTTGGGCAAGTCTGTGTGAATGGCGCAGGCAGGAACTTGTGCTGACATTGTACGAAATAAAACTTCAAAGAGAACACTAAAGTTTTCGTTTATTCCGTTAATATCCTTATTTCGTTTGAAGAGCGCACAGTGCCATACCTTTAGCCCAATTAAGGAGACAGAACAGTTATGTTGGATCAGACCATTCTAGTTCTATATGGGTTATTCCAAGATAGGCATTTAGATGTTAATGAAAAACTCACACTGATCGGCGGATGATGCTGTTAATATGGCACTGCAATATATATCTTACAACATCTTGAATCCCCAAGGACTTATGTAAAGGTCTGCAGCTGGGCATTCAATACCATCATTCCAGAAATTCTTTTCTCTAAACTGATTCAGCTAGCTGTGCCTGATCATATTTGTAGGTGGATTATAAGCTTTCTAACAGATAGGAAGCAGCAGGTGAAGCTAGGCAAAATCACATCAAATACCTGTACAATTAGCACAGGTGTCCCCCAGGGCTGTGTGCTCTCTCCATCACTCTTTTCTCTCTATACCTGGGGTGTCAAACTCGTAGTGTCATGTTGTCGTCACGTGACGTATCACAACTTTCCCCCCTTCACTAAATCAGGAGTGGGCTTGGCCAGCGCATGATGCATCCGGTCCCCCGGGCTGTGAGTTTGACACCCCTGCTCTATACCAATGACTGCATCCCAAAGGAAACCTCTGTTAAAATACTGAAGTTTGCAGATGATACAACAGTCACTGATCTCATTCAAAAGGGTGATGAATCTGCATACAGAGGGGAAGTTGAACTGTGGTGCAGCCAGAACTATCTAGAACGGGACACTTAAAACTGTAAAGATGATAGTTCATTTTAGGAGCTTCCCTCCTATTCTATCACCTCTTATAATATTAAGCAATGCAGTATCAGTAGTAGAGACCTTCAAGTTTCTGGATTCTGTAATCTCCCGGGACTTGAAATGGACACCGTCATTAAAAAGTCACAACAAAAAATGTTCTCCTTGCGTCAACTCAGAAAGTTCAGGTTGCCCAACAAGCTGCTAGTACAGTTCTACAGAGGAATTACTGAGTCTGTCATTTGTACTTCTATAACTGTCTAATTTGGTACAGCAACTGAACAGGACAGGCAGAGACTTCAATGGATAGTTAGGATTGCAGAAAAAATAATTGCAACTAGCTTGCCTTCCACTGAGGACCTGTATATTGCACAGGTCAGGAGGAGGGCTGAGACAATATCTAGACCCCTTACATCCTGGACATAAACTGTTTCAACTTCACCCATCAAGCTGCCACTATAGGGCACTGCATGCCAAAACAACTAGACCCAAAGACAGTTTTTCCCCATGCCATCACTCTGCTAAACACATAATTCCCACAGCACTGTCTTATGCCTAAGTATATATAACCATATAGTAGGATTGTATTACTATTATCCTTCTCATCTTTCCTATTACTTACTCCCATTGGTATCTTATGACTATTACTTTGTTGGTTGTATATTATGATTTATCATTGTAACTTATGATTTATGATTTATCACTTTGTTGCTTGTATGTATACTGAGAGCTTATGCACTGCAGACAAATTCCTTGTGTGTCCAATTACACTTGGCCAATAAAGAATTCAATTCAATTCAATTCAATCTCTACTCTGTTGCGCAGATATCTAAAATGTAATCTCAATTCAGATACAGAAAGCATACTGTGTGTGTGGAGGAAAATATCTGCAAGCTGAGAGAGCACAAGTGACCCCAAATTACTACACATGCCTAAGTTAGTTTGAAGCTGATAAATTATTAGCTTATTTTTTCTTCATTCATCTTATCTTCAGACAGTAGGGACACTTAAGAATAAGTTGAGTAAATTCGGAATTAATTGTATTGAAAGATGGTAACTGGCAAAAGAGTAACCAGAAAAGTGTATAATTAAGTGCAAAATTGAATCTGGGCTTCCTAGACTAAGCAAACATGGATTCACATTTCATGATAAGCCATGTTTGCTTAATCACAGCTTGTAAAAGTACAGGGACTGGATTCGCATACTATGCTAAACCAAAACAAACTCATATTACTGTAAAGCTAAGCCAAAACAAAGTGGAGAGGGTGAGTTAGTCAATACAACATATTGATATTAAGCAATTAGCTTAGCCACCTTAGCTGAAAAATGAATAAATCACATTTCTTTCAATTTATATGAGTGACTGAGCCCAAACAGCTAATCCTTATGCTAGCTGTGAATGCATTTTATCGTACAGATGTCACTGCATTTGACCATGAACAAATACACATTTTACAGATCCCAGGAGATGGGAGGAGGGAACACAACTCACTCCCATTTCTTGCTTCGGCATTTTCACGCTGTCTATCAGAAGGTGGCTTTATACGCAAAGACACAACAGCCCAGGATCCCAAAAGAATACAGCAAAATGCAACAACTCTGCTTCCAAAGACACAATAGCAGTGTTGTTTCCCTGCCAGTCACTCCTTCATCCCTCCCCCTGAATGGTCCTGTGCCACAGTTATTCACACATCTTGAATTTACACTCCACCAAAGAAGAGAGACTTGGCAGGAATCAGAGACAAGGCTAACAATGGGCTAAATTTAGATAGTGTGGCTAACAGGGAAGAGAATAGAGGCCCACAGTTGCAGGATGCATCTGTCTAGGTCTCCGCTCCTTCTTAGCAGGAGGCATCCTTTTGCCCTGTTTTTTTTAGCTAAGAGAATCAGTGCAAAGAAGAAAAAAGCACTTATACACAAGCACAAGCACAAACACACACACACCTTTAGCTCCCCCCCAAGAAAACCCCTTTCATCTAAGCCAAAGTCATGCATGACTTAGTAATTAAGTAGGACATCTTGAAAAATTGTTTCTGGCTTTCAAGTCAGCTCAACGCATATTACCATATTTTGCAGTCAGATTAGGGTGAATTCCGCCTCCTTTCTATCTGCTCCTAAGGAAAAGGTTATACATGACAGCCAAGCAGAGAGACTTTGCCATTGCAAATATTGGCAAGGGGAAGTCAATTTCTGAAAATCATAAACTGCTGTCTGGACCCCCAGGCTGGCGTTCCGTTTCATCAATGTTTTTGGCAAGCCGAGACATCCTTTAGTAGCTTGGCAAGCTAACATCTTTTCACCTCCATTGCTTTGCCTGAGTTCATTTCTTTTCAAGACTGCTCTTCTTTTCAACTATGAGAACAAAAAAGGGCAGTAAAAACTCACAAAAGGGAGCTAGCCGGTTTACACGATCTGCGTAAGACACGGTTCATGCGACGTCTTCAGACTTTTTTGGAAAAACAATCCCATTTTTAACGTCACATCTGGCACACGGGATTTTACTGAAGCGTTGAAGTGTAAACTCTCTCCAGGAGCATGGAAGAACGTATTTAACAAAACTAATCCCCCAACTTCACCTCTTAGGATTCAAATCTTGATTAAAAAAAAAAAAAAAGATCCGTAAAGCTAACAATACTCAGAGGGACTAACTCAACAGGAAAGAGGAAAGTCATGCAAGAAAGACAAAAGCATTTCCATCCTCAAGCAGTGTGTGTAAAATCAGGGCACATGTGCGTATGACCTGAACCTCTGGAACAAAATGGAATTACAGCAAAGGGCAGTGAACAGGGGAAATGTTATTGTAGCAGCCAGCAGCAGCTCGTAGTTGAAAGTATCAAGAAGGAAATGATTTCACCAAACAGGTTGTCTTTTGGCATTTCCCAGGGAACATCCGGAATATGCATTTGTTCCTTTTCCAGCCCTGGGTCAAAAGACAACTATTTTTTTAAAAAATGTCTTCTTTCCAACACAAAAGGCCTTGATGGAACCATAACAATATCCCTATAGATCCTAGTTTGAGCTCTAAAATAGTTTTGAATGATTTTAATTTATTGGGATGAAATTGACAGTGGGACAGTTCTAGGTAGAGACAAAATAGCAGCCATCGTTCTTTCAGCCTATCAAATGGCAGATATTAGGATCAAATTTTGTCAGCTGAAACAAAAAAAAAACACCTGTGCTGGAATGAACTGCAGTTAAAAAGACAAAAATAGGAAACCGTAATTAAAAGTTTTGGATGACGGACTCTTTAAAAACATACTTATCTGCATATAAAGTACAACATCAATTCTACTCGTACTTCTCCAGAAATAAATGTATTTATTCAAGAAGTGCATTTTAATATGACAAGGGGACAATTTGTATATTTTGCTCTTTTCTCCAAGTTTCCAAGTCTCTAGTTTTACTAAATTATAGTTCATTTTCTCAGCGTTTGCAGTATTTTTAAACAGTCAAATGCTTGCTTTATTAATTATAGGAAGTATCAAGAAATAAAGCTGGATGTTAGACTTCTATTTATCCTATAAACTGCCCAAACTCACTTAGATGAGATGGACCGTTTACAAATTTGATAAATACATGAAGACAGTACTCTACGTGGTCCAAATGTCTATATATTACTTTAAACAGATTCATGATCTGTGAAGAAAAGAGACTTATAGTGAATTCATTTAAATTCTGCTTTTGCTGTTCAGCGGTAATGCCTTGAAATGTGTAAATATATCTCGACAGAAAGCTAAAAACATTGTGAGGGCAGGAAGGGGTATGTTTTGTGAGAACCATGATATTAACAAAAGAAATTTTTGTATCTGTTACTAGTTTATATACTTACATTTCTGGCTGTTGAATATATACAGTACATACAATATGTATAGCTGGATTGCCTGTAGCAACCCAAGGCTGCGGTCTATGCCAAGTTGTGTATATGAAAGCAGTGGAGGTGGTAAGAATATTTTTACGCACATCTACTGATTTTGTGAAATGCCTCTATGATTCCTTGTTGATGCTAAAACAGCGTCCTATCAAAATCTTAGCCCGGAAGCCTGGAGAACAGTTAAGGGTTAGAGAAAAGATAATACTTAACTCAGCGAAAATGCAATAGATGAGACTCAATATGTATGAGGCCATAATCATGCAGACATCCCAATAATTTGTCTAGAAACATGAAATCAATAAATAACACCCTGATTTTATAGGTATCTGGCATCTTTACACTTAATAATTGGGCTAATCAGCACCAGGATCAGCATAACAGCAGAAAAGTTTATAAATAATGACTGGTCATCCCTTTACAAAGTGGCAAAGATCACCAGGGCCCTTTCACGTAAGCATACAAAATTGATTGGCGAGTCAGCTGCAACTTTGAGAAATGCTTTTAAGGAAGAGAAAAAAGTGGCTTCCGATCTCCCCCTTATATAGGCAGGAAAGAACATCAGGCATGACATTCTTGGGGAAGGGGAAGAAAGGTTCCTGTTTTTCCTCCTCAAGCTGTAGTAACAACTTGTGCTGGCTGTTCCGTTAAATGAGAACCATGCCAAGAAACACATCCTGTGCAGCAGGAGAAGCATCTGTAATCTGTAACACTTCTCTCTTTTGGTTTTCACTGCACTCCCTAAATATATAGCAACATGATGCTTCATACCGAATTAATTATATCCTGAGAGGTGGAATGTCCAACACAGATGATATTTTAACTCACGTGTCAGGATTGAAGGTTTAGGGAGTCTTCCAAGCATTTATTTTCAGCACCGCATTAATAATTTCAGGGGGTTAGCTTTAACCATGATTATATATTCAATCTAGACAGGCATAGTACCCAATTGCTAGCTGTTGAATTCATTAACAAGAGGAGATTATCCTATAGGGACAGGGGTGCCAAGTTCAAGACCCGCGTGTCGGGATCTGGCCCACGGGGTGCTTAAATCTGGCCCGCAGGGCCGTCCTGGAAACAGCAAAGGACTGGGCCAGATCCCGTGGTACCTCTGCCAGCAAAAATGGAGCTTGGGAGGGCCACACATTTTCACTGACAGAGGGTTGCAGGAGGCCATCGCAGACGAAAGGCAGAGGATTGCAGGAGAGGGTTGCAAAGGGCCAGAGAGGCACAGCGAGGCTCCTCTGGAGGACAAGGTTTTGGCGCTCTCCCTGGTCTCGCCTTCCTCCATTGTAGACAGTGCATCCCCTCAGTCCCACCCAGGCGCCCCTGACACGAGTGATGTTGAGCTGGCCACACCCCACGCCCCTGCCCCCCTTGAGGTCAAACACAACCCTGATGCAGCCCTCAATGAAATCGAGTTTGACAGCCCTGCTATAGAATAATCTTTAACCTACAATGGTTTATTTACGTGGGCAAGACACGCAAGAAGGACAGACTTCAGTAAGATGTCTTTAATGTTAGTCTTGAGTAAATACAGAGTCTAGGACATTGCAAGAGAAATTTCAAAACCTTCTTTATAGTGAATTCATTCAGGCAGAGATTCTTTGAAAGATATGAAATGTTTCTTCCTAGGTTTCTTGCCACCTGGGCTCAGCTTCCATTTATAAAATAAGTTGCCAATGGACCCCCTTTCTATCTCTTGAGTCATTATGCCTAACCTCTCTTCCATTACTTTCCCAGATCCTTCACAATCTCTCACATAAGGTCAGCACTGGTTTTCCATCTTTTTTGCAGAACACTGAGCATGCCTCAGCAAACATCTCGCCCCTCTGAAACCATGCAGTTCTTACATAGCAGAATTGTAAGCCCATTCAGCATGGAGTCTTGTAATACCGATTTCTTCATCTCTTCCCTCCCTGCTCCCAAAATGTCCAGGTACCAAATAAATGACATTTTGCTCAAAGACAAATAAACCACAATTCTGCAACATGGCATAATTGAATAGCAAAACTCTTCCCACATCATGTTACACATCATGTTACACATCCAAAGGACTGTAAGTTTTTGTGGAGTTTTTTTTTAATATTTCTTCCATGGCAGAGAATAGAACTGTTATTATAAAGGCGTATACCAAAAAGTTATAAGCCATCTTTCTGATACATGATATGCCACGTGTCACAAGTTACAAACCTCTGACTGTGGCAGTGGCTTTCCAAGGCTGCTCTCTGCGTCTCATAGTATTTATATAATTTAGAAGTAGGAAAAGTTGCCTATTTCCAATCAGCATCATCTTCCCATCTTGCAAGCTACCATTCTGTTCCTTTCTATTTCTACATTAAACTGCCCATTAAAAAAAAAGAATCATCTGCAAATATGATTTAAACGCGCACCAACGCACGTTTGGATAATCAAAATCACTGGATTGCAGCACCTGGAGAAGTATAAAATCCAGTAGCCAGCTAGGTTCCAGAACAACATCATTAGAGTAACTACATCCAGACTACTGAATTGTGTTCAAGCTAGTTAATGCTCTAGTATCAGAGGCCATTCTTACAACTGAAGGAGGGGAAAGCAGACCCTGTGATGAAGATAGAGACTATTAATCCCTACATTAAGCACAAAGACTAGAACAAAACAGAAAGAAAAGAGTGTAGAAAAGATGTTCAACTAGCAACAAAACAGAGCTTCGGGGTATTTTTGACCACACAGTATCAATAAATCGAACTCTTTGTTAATAACACAAAGGCCCATGGCACAACTTTCTCGTAGGTGGAAAGGAGGATGATTTTACTTAGCCACAAACTGGCCAAGGTTTACCTTGATCTACTCACACAAGCAACCTACACTGAAGCAGGGAGGAAACGGGGTGCAGCTGCTTCTTGGCAAGTGCCATAATTTCTGGTGTTCTTTTATCAAGCCATAATGTTATAACTTCAACTTAAAAGCCTCCATAACTATTCTAAATTGGATCATCTCTCCTATAAGCTGGATTAGGTACTAAGCTTAAACAGTTGCTCAGGGGGTAGGAGACTCTTTGTTTTACAACTTTAGAACAATAAAGTTGGGCAAGCCGTACAAGCCACATCTGTTCTTAATATAAAGACAAAATTACATAAAGTTTTGTGTGTTGTTTTTTTTTGGTGTGTGTGCGTGCCTCTGAGTCAATGTTGACTCCTGGTGACCACCTGGACAAGCCCCCTACAGTTTTCTTGACAAAATTTCTTTGGAAGTACTTTGCCATTGCTTCTTTCCTAGGGTTGAGAGACAATGACCTGCCCAAGGTCACCCAGGTGGCTTTGTGCTTTTAGACAGGAATACAGCTCAAAATCTCCCAGTTTCTAAACTGGTGCCTTAACTGCATCAAAGTGACCCTCAAGATGATGATGATGATGATGATGATGATGATGATGATGATGATGATGATGATGATGATGATGATGATAGAGCCTAGGTGGCGCAGTGGTTAGAGTGTTGAACTGCAGGCCACTTCTGCTGATTCAATCTAGCGGTTCAA
>JANHFL010001038.1:226476-237973 GCA_032468155.1 Oxyrhabdium leporinum
TACTACTAAAACTCTTATTTTCATTACCTTTAAATGGGGAAAACAGTACATCATAGGACAATCATTTTTAATTAAGGTACCTCAGATGGCTAACTTGCAGAATGTGTCTAAAAATCAAGATCTTTGACTCTAGAGGAAATGAAATTTGGAAAAGTTATGTCTGCTTCAGTGTATTAGCTACTGCTGGGCCTCCCTCCACATACCATTTCTGACCTGCACCCCTTGTTCTTTTCCATTGCCATTCTTCCTGCAAGCTTTCCATAAGCAAAATAAATGCAAAAGCTGGCAGAAATTTGAGGAAGGGAAGGAGGGATGGATAGTTTTTGAAGCTTTATGCCAGCTTTCCACAAAGAAATTCAATCCAAGGTAATCCCTGACCAAATAGCCTCTCAGGTTGTATCTCTCTCCAAAGCACAAAGGAGAAAGAGTACTCTGCTGTATGAGGAAAGTACTCTCAGCTTTTCAGCAGTTGGGCCAAATGCATTCCAAGTACAGGTAGTCCTTGACCTAGAACAGTTCATCTAGTGACCATTCAAAGTTACAACACCACTGAAAAAAAGACTTAAGACCATTTTTCACGCTTACACAATCATTGCAGCATTCTCATTGGTCGCATGATCAAAATTCAAACAGTTGGCAACTGACTCATATTTGTGACAGTTGCAGTGCTCTGGGATCATGTGATAGTTGAAGTATTCACAACTTCTGGAGGCAAGTTGTTCATTGATTAATTGTTCTGTCAGAAAATTTCATCTTAGTTCTAGATTGTTTTCTTGATTAGTTTCCATCATTGTTTCTTTTCCTGCACTCAGGTGCTTTGGAGAATAGGTTGACTCCCTCTTCTTTGTGGCAACCTCTGAGATACTGGAATGGTGCTATCACATCACCCCCAGTCCTTTTTATTAAACTAGACATACTCAGTTCCAGCAACCATTCTTTATATGTTTTAGCCTTCAGTCCCCTAATCATCTTTGTTGCTCTTCTCTGCACTCTTTCTAGAGTCTCAACATCGTTTTTTACATCATGGTGACCAAAACTGGATGCAGTATTCCAAGTGTGGCCTTACCAAGGCATTATAAAGTGGTATTAACACTCCATGTGATCTTGATTCTATCCTTCTGTTTATGCAGTGTAGATATTGTTTCCTTGTGTTGAGGATAAGAATTCTCGATTCTCCAATAGATAGTAGCAAGTGATGGTTTTTCAATTGAGGAGGATCGTCCCTTCCTTTAATTTATTTAATTATGATGATAAATAACATTTAAAGTTTTAAGCAAAAGGAAAGATACAAGCGAATGCACTGATAGATAAACTATTTTTTATATTGCAACATGAACATTGAGAATGCAAGGTCAATCAAATTAAAAAGCAATTAAGAAAGGAAACTAGCTTAACCATATCCATCAGGGCTTGAAGTTCAGATAGCTTTAAAATCACAAATTTCTCCATGCTTGGAATTGTAGAGCATGATCAAGTATAGTCTTACTCATGTATCAACTATTTTCTGTATATTCATGCTTAAAGAAACAGATTATTTCCTTCTGTAAAAAGGCATAAGTATGATATGTATTTTAGTACATATCCTTTATAAATTGAATATATTACCTAAACTCAAATATTTTCAGAGCCATACACAGACACATTGCTACAAACTAAGCCAAGAAATACATCCAAAAATCTGTCTTAGTTTTTATTAAGCTAACCAAGTAGTGATGATTTGAATTCCAATTTGAGCTGAATTCTGAATTCGATTAGTTCTTCAAATATTTTACAGTTATTTTGGACATCAAAGCATATTCCCACAAGCTGATTTTCTGTTCTTCCACAGCGGGAATTATATGTGATTTCCAATAGGAAGCATAAAGTGTCATCTGTTACTGTTTACAAGGCTAATTTGGTATACCATATGAGAGACTTTGGCCCGCAGTTCATTCCTTCAGGGTCTGAAATTGGAAAGGCCATTCCAAATCTTCAAAGGCATTTTTGTATCAAGAAAAAAAATCACAGCTGCTTTCTTGCTCTTCTTATTTATATTGTCGGTAGGGTTAAAAAACACAGTTTATGTCTTATTATTGTTTCTGTATCTTTTCAGAACAAATCCAGCCTTATTAAGATGAGTTAAAAGGCCTTTTTCCCCCCTTTGCAAATACTGTATCATAGCTTCCATGCAGCTGATCAAATGGCTGAATAGGTGGATGGATCTTTATAGTTTCTATAACTTTGAAGTTTGGGACTTGTGCAATATGGGCTTTGCATTTCTAAAAAGGTGTTGAGCAACTCCTATTGTGGCTAATGGCTTTCGTACTATGTTGGATCTTGGGTGAGGGGCTGCTTGTTCTAATTCTATCACTCTGCTTTTGTTAGCTGTCAAACTTTTCTGCAAGGAGTTTAGAAATATCCTGTCTTGAATGGATTTTTGCCTGTGATACTTGCTTTGCTTATGAATGGAGCCATCTAGATATTTGGCTTCCTCTTTCAATAAGCTCTTTATCTTCTTAAGTGCCAGCATCTGCTATAGGCTATTAAGAAAGCCTGGAAGCTGCTTTCTGCCTCTAAGAACATGTTTCTCCATTTCTCCTTTAGGGGAAATAAAATATTCTGCCTTACTTTTAGTATTCCCCAAAATATTTCATTTTTCGGGGGGGGGGGGGTGGCTTCCCACAGGTTTAATCAAAATTTCTTGAAAAAAGTCTTGTACTGTACTGCAGAGAAATACAGAGGAAGGAACAAAATCATTAAGGAGGGTGTCAGATTATTACATAAAACATTATTTAGTCCAGGAGAGAAGCAAATGAGAAAGAAACTCAGAATAACCCTGCCTTAATGATGCTAGGTATAAAGTTGAACTGGAGAATTGCTTTGACAAGTTTTCAACATTCATTAATAGAATGAATGTTTCATTTATTAAAAAGAAATATAGTTCAATAAATTCAGGTGGTTCTTGTTTCCTGAACTTTGCATGGTTTGACACCAACACATTTATGCTGTTCTTTTGAATATGAGTCTCCTGAGACAATTAGGTGTTTTCCTTTGTTAACTTTCAAATACAGTCTTTCTCCTTATTAAATGGCTAATCATTAGTTGGAAATATTTTTAGCTGATCCATGACATCCATTGTCAAATTAATTCCTGACAAGATAGCAGCTGCTTCCTCCAGTTTTTGATTTTCTCTCTGTTCTGAACGCTCGCCTGGCTTCTCACTGCCAATAACTTAAACATTTTGTTGGCATTATCTGATGAGCATAGAAAAATGTTAACATCCACAAAGACCTCTAGGCAAAATGGATATAGGCAAAACCTATATCTTTCTTGATATTTCTTTCTTGAAAAAAATAAATGCCAACAACCTCAGATCTCTCATTTTTCTAACTATGTCCAGATGTGAGATATTCTAGCCCCACTCCTATAGGGTTTAGGTCTGGACTTGGCTGTTCTAAAACACAACATTAATTCTTCATCAGTTCTCTTCTAGACTTGCTTTTATCTTATTGCATCTTGTATGTGTGCTTCAACTTCAACTGATGAACAAATTGCTTGAGACTTGTAGTGATATCTGATACAAACCATGATTACACCTCCACATTTGATGGCTGATGTTCTAAATATGTTATTAGATTTATGTGAAACATAATAATGCTGCCCACATATACCAACATTTCTACTTCTGACTTAGGTCTTCACTGAACAGACCTCCAGAAGTTTGAAAGGTCAAGGTTTTTTGGCAAACATGAGGCAAATATTGGTGTTCCTGTTGGTGAGCACCTTGTTACTTCATCATGAATTCCATTTCTACTCAATGTTTTTTCTGAATATGCAATCATAAATTGCATATTCTGATTTTAGCCAAAACTAGAAAGACCTATACATTCCTGGCTGGATGGTTCTTTAGTTGGTCCGTTAGTAATTCCTGGATATTTTCATGCTGCAATCTTGGAGTCTTCGCTGTCGTCCTAAATGTTTTTTATTTCAAAACTTACAGCATTTGTTTCTTTATTTGTTGGCTTGCTTTTCTTTACCACTATGGTTAAGATGTTAATATAAATACATTTATATAACTATAGTTTAACTATGGATGAAATAATAATATATATTTATATTATTATATAATATAATATAATAATAATGATCCACTGACAATCCAAACTGCCGACTTTGCAGTGACAAAGTTGAAACTGTTTCATACTGACTACAAAGCTAGAGATGAGCGAGTTGCTAAATGAATCCACTGGTCATTATATAAAAAATACGCCCTACCTGTATCCGAAAAGTCATGGGAACATAAAGTGGAAAAAGTTGTCGAAAATGAGACAGTGAAGATCTTGTGGAACTTTTGAATACAGACGGATCGCCATTTGGAACACAACACGCCAGATATTGTGGTTGTCGAGGGCCGAAGCCTACAATTTATTGATCTTGCTGTACCAGGAGACGCCAGAGTCGAAGAAAAAGAACTGGAAAAAAATCACAAAATATCGCGACCTGGCCATCAGAAACTACACAGTTATGGATGAAGCATGTAACAATGATAGCCATTGTCATCGGGGCACTTGGTACCATGTCCAAGAAATTTACAAAACACCTCAAGAAATTGCAGCTTCCTGCAATAACACCAGAAGAACTGCAAAAAAATGTGCTACTATTACTATATTTTAAGAAGATACTTGGTTGATACCTAGGACGCTGGCAGCAACCCATATCAATCAGTCACTGGTATTTGTGATACATTTTTAAATGTTCAGTTAACTGAGTTTCATTTTTAATGAATAAAAGAGATAGTGAGATAATTCTACCTAGAAGAAGAGTTATGTGCCAAAAGGAAAGGGGAAAACATATTTTACTAGAATCTTCAACATGTAACCATTTGTTTAACAGTGAAATTCATGACAGCTTTGGAAAACTTATACTGTCACACTACCTCTTGCAGTCATGTGATTGCAATTCAGACGCTTGGAAATTTAGGTATCCTCTCATAGCTTTCCCCTTGTTTCTAAAATGAATTACAGCTGCTTAGAGGAGTTTATGGCTGCTAGGATCCAGTTTGCGGTTATAATTAAGAACACACACAAACACTAATCAAGTTGTGCATTAACTGGAAACATATTCAAAAGTCTGCCTCCGCCACACTCGTTTTCTCATTTTGGATTTGTGAATAAGTACGAGTATGCATTCGGGTTCACAGAAATGCTATATAGAAACTGCATCAATTTCTATTCATTTATGATTTCAGTGAAAGAAACAACTTAGTCTGGGTGCCTACATTTCCCTATGCCCCTGTAAAGCTCTCTAAAAAGAAAGATGGATATTTATCGTCACTCTGTTCTTCCTGCCATACAGAGTTGCCAAAACATAGAAGCACACATTGGAATAAGAACAACAACAACAATCACCCCAAGCCCATAGAAGCAACGTTATTATTTAGCTAACTGTTGTTTCCCATGTAAGGTTTTAGAGTTTCAAAAACTCTTCACCTTGACATCTAAAAGTCTGCTGTTATTTTGCAAAATTTCATTTGCTTAGTGAAGGTATTGTTATCCAGGGTTTTCATTTTCTTTCCTTCTTGTGCCAGCATTAGTACTTTTGCTCTGTAAAAGAATGAATGAGTTTTCTTGACCTAGAATAAGAGGAAACACATGCCAAAGGGGGGAGGGACGACAGAAACTCCTCTATAGCACTTCAGATAATATGAAACCATTCATATATGTCAGCTTTGGCTTAGGGACAACACACTGCATATAAAAGGATTATATTTGGAAGCCCAACATTATGATTTTTGTTCTATTCATAGCAAAACCGCGACTTCTCCTGCCAATTACGAGATCCCGAAAGCAACAAGGATCGTGTTTACAGGGCTCATCATCTTTTCACATTGCTCCAATTAAGGGGCCTTCAGAATTCTGCAAATCGTTTTCCTGAAAGAAAAAAAAAACAACCCTGGGGCTATTTAAATGCGCAAAGAACAGTTTTCATCCCAACACACTTCTTCTTCCCCTTTAGGAAAATTATTCAGAGTGCAACACAAGAACAGCACAAGGCAATTCAACACTCCTTGGTTGAGAAAAGGAGGAAGGGGGGGGGGGAATGTTATCCATTGAATGACTGGGGAAAACTCTGTTATACACTTTTATAGTTATGCCTTTGTTTATTCTTATCCTACTTTCCCTTCCAGGAGCTCAGACAGCCTGAGTTGTGTTCTACCTCAATTTTATACTCTTAATAGGCTCAGCTGAAAAATAATGAGTGACCTCAATTCACCCATTGAGCTTCCAAGTTAGAGAGTGATCAATTGATCACCAATCACCAAACTTATCTGAATTACAACACCGCAAGTGTCGGAGAAAAGACATGGCTCCTCAACATTGAGGTGCTAAGCTTGCCTAATTCAGCATTGTCTCCCTCTCCCAAAATCAATGGGGGAGCCAGATTCACTTAACAACTGGGTGATTCACTTAACAACTGGGTAATTCATGTAACAACCATGGCAAAAAAAATCGTAAAATCAGCACATCTCACATAACAAATGTCTTGCTTAGCAAAATAAATTCTAGTCCAAATTGTGGCCTTAAGTCAAGGTCTACCTGTATCTGAATTGCCAAAATATAGATTGCTAGAAAACTTACAATAACTAAAAGTAGAGATAATAATCTGCAGTTTCTTCAGGAACATTACATGTTTTAAAGTAGGTGTACCATTCAATGCTGAATTATTCAGAGAACCTCCAGTTCAGCAAAACATTCTCTGACCGTCTGCACTGAGGAGGACATAAATTCAATTTATTCTGACAAATTTATCTGCAGTAGTTATGTTCCTTATAACTATTAGCAGGTCTACAAGGCTGATTTAATTAGTGCAGGGGAAAAAACAAAGCAATACAATAACTCACAGTGACCCAGATGGTTTTTAACTCTTGTAATATTCCTGTGTCAAAGGAATCCAAGCAATGATTTAGAACTGATGGAATGCTGGCTGAACAAAAGGAGTAAATTATTTTATTTTCTTACATGACTGCTGTAAAAGAAAAAAAAAGATTCCAAAAATTAGCATCTGCTGATACTGGTGGTGGAAAACATCTCCAAGAACCATTCTTGTTATCAAAGATTAAAACAGCCCATATGTCTCATTTATTAGTAATTGTTTCTAAGAAAAATGAGCATTATGAAAGTTTGAATAGCAAATACAGATAGTCCTCAATTTATGACCACAACTGAGCCCAAAATTTCTGTTGCTAAGAGAAACATTTGTTAAGTGAGCGTTGTCTCATTTTATGACCTTTCTTGCCACAGTTTAATGAACCAGTGCCATTAAGTTAGTCACACAGTTAAATGAAAATGGCTTCCCCATTGACTTTACTTGTCAGAAGGTCGCAACAGGTGAGCACATGACCCCAGGACACTGCAACCATCATAAACAGGAGTCAGTTGCCAAATGTCTGCCTTTTGATCATTTGTCGTGGCGATGTGCAACAGTTATAAGTTGAAAAATGGGCATAAGTCACTTTTTTCAGTGCTGTTGTACTTTTGAATGGTCACTATATGAACTGTTGTAAGTCAAGAACTACCTCTACATTTTCAACCTGGAATAGGTAAAACCTGGGTGACTTGATTTAAAGCAAATGGTACACAGTTATTGGATCTATGGCAGACACACACAAAAACAAGATTTGTTCTAACAAAAGCTATTATTAGCTAAAGGCTATATTATTTATGTAGAGGTGAAGTAAATTATAGACATTTGTAATCTATGAGGTTTTGATTTACGTGGAACAAAGCCAATGTTTCATGCTCCTCAAACTTTTGCTCAGTTGAAAATATAGCTTCCATTAAAACAAAATTACAATCAGCAAAGTATGACATACAATTCTGAAAAACAGCATGGTATATTTTTATCAGGTTTATTTTGCCAGACTTCCTCTGTTCTTTTCGTTTCTGCAGTTGACCACTTAAAATCAGTAAAATGCATTTTATTTTCCAGATAAAACAATGCAGTAGCTTTTAACAGCAGTCAAGGCTACAGCAAGGAGACAGCAGAACTAACACAATATACAGAGAGGCAGATAAGTTGGAAGCATAACAGTTTGTCCAAGACCCCTTGCATTCCTGCCAAGGTTTCGGAGAAATGGGCAGATAGTCCAAAGCCAGGATTTGCTGCTATCTGTATTTTCACTCTCTTTTTGCTTATTTTAATATTTTATTGTTATTCACCCATTTGGCCATCTGATCACAGGGATTTAATCTTTCTTAAGACGTACACAATACAACAGCTTCTTATGATACCTTGCATCAAAGTAGCTAAGTTTTCATTCCAAGCTTAGAACGTAAAAATTCTGCCAAGCTGGTCCATTTTCTTTCTAACAATGGCCAGCCAGGTGTTCCTGGGAAGGAAATGTGGTAATTCTTTTGTTTGGTGAATAGAATAACTCTGCTGGATCAGATCAAGGGCTAAGGATAATACTAAAGAGCCTTCAGAGAGAGGCACTTACATGACACAGAAGAAACACAAAGAGAAGAACACATTTGAAAAGTGGAGTCAACTTTTTAAAATAGTAATTCACTAAGGTATAAGAAGAAAAAGGAGGCACTGGAACATCAGACGCCAACAGCAGATCAAAACCTGTCTAATCAGGGATCAATCAAGATGTCTATGATCTTACAAGAAGGATACAAATCCAATAGCAACTTTCCACCTGTGCTTCTGAACACAGAGAAATATCAAATGATAACCTCATTCTGTATTATCTGCCTCATTCCTTTTCTAAAGCAGGGTTGGAGCAATCTAAATTCAAGTTTGTTCAGTCTCAGTATGAACCCCACCAGATTACTTTGGATTTTTTTCAACATAGGATGCCCTGAAACATAACGAAAAAGTTACGTACAATGGTCAAAGTTTTTTTCTCTGTCGTGATCTGATTCCATGGTGCATAGCTTCAATACGTAGGCAGTTGCAAAATTTGAAATTGAAGAGTAATTTAAATTTATATAATGTAGTTAATTTTTGTTAAAAGATTGCATAATTCAAATTATTAGGTACATATTGACAGTTGGTCAGAGCAGGTAGTTCTCCACTTACAACCATTTAGCGACCGTTTGAAGTTATAATGTCACTAAAAAACGGAGTTGCAACCAGTCCTCACATTATGGCATGGTCACATGATCAAAATTTGGTTGCTTGGCAACCAGCATATATTTGTGATGGCCACAGCATACCTGGGGTCATGCAGTTGCAATTGGTGACCTTCCCAGCTGGCTTCCAACAAGCAAAGTCAATTAAGAGGAGCTGGAATCGCTTAATGATCATGTGATTCACTTAACAACCATGGCAAATAAGGCTGGAAAACTGGGCATGACTCACTTAACAACTGTTCTGCTTAGCAACGGAAATTCTGCTCCCAACTGTAGTCGTAAGTTAAGGAGTAACTAACTGTATAGATCTAAATAAACACTTATTGACCAAAAATCTTGTGAATATCCTTTGCACTAAGCTAGTATAGGAATTCACAGCACTGTATATACTTGTTAACTTGTGTGCATGTCTGATTTGTTCTTATCCAGTACCATCCACCGATTTCCTCCTATCTCACAAGTTCATTCTGCAGAAAATTGGAGAAGAAAGTGCAATGCACACCTATGTACATCTCCTTTAGTTTGGAAGAAAAAGTGAGATGGGAGAACTGCACCTAAATTCATCCAAAATTTGGGAACATATTGCTTTCCTTAATTTCCTAGGCAAATACAGGGCAGGACCTTTCCTTATTTTAAAGTGATAAGGCACACTTCATCTGCATGCAAAAAACAACAACAACTTAGGACAGAAAAATGGGGGGGGGGGATGAAACTTGTGCTTCAATCCTCCCCCTGATGAGAAATAAAAAGGGAAACAAAACAGACAGATCTGATAGTCCATTCTGTTGTGCCACATTTTGCAAGGACTTAAGCTGTGAATGAATGTTTGCAAGGCACATGTGAGGTTTTGAAGAGGACAACGCAGAACCTCATGGCAACTTGGTTTAATGGTTAGACCTCTTCTGATTGGAGTAGGTGCCTCCAGCTCGTTTTCAACTCCTTGCATCTCCTACACAGATTTTCTTTAGGACAATCCGTCTCCAAGCTGTTCTTTCAAGTCTCCCAATGGTGCACTCCTTGCCATTGTAACTGAGTCCATCCACTTTGCTGCTGGTGGTCCTCTTTCCTTCCACCTTTTCCAGCGTTAGAGACTTCTTAAGAGAGCTGGGTCATCACATGTGTCTGAAGTAGGCCATTTGTGCCCTGAGCGAGAACATTAGGTTGATTTGTCTGATGATCCATTTGGCTTTTTTGTTGGTTGTCTATGGTATTCTCAGGAGCCCTCTCCAACACCAAAATTCCCAACTTTTGCTTCCATAGAGTGTCACAGGGAATACCATGGCTTGCTTGATTCTGATCTTTATAAGTATGGACACATCACAGTAATTTAGTATCTTTTCAAGGGCTTCATAGCTGCTCTAAGAAATGCTACTCCAAGACGTATTTATTGGCTGCTTGTTCCTTTACACTTGTTGATCCTAAAAGGAAAAAGCTATCTACCATCTTGATATCTTCATTGAAAGATAAACCTCTCCCATTGCTTCTCAAATGATCCCCAACAATCCAGAATCTATAAGGGAGCAATTGACAACAGCTTTGAGGTTAAAACTGCTCCTCTCACTGGGTTGCACATTACATTAAGTCATACAGTTGTTTAATCAAGGCCCAATGAATTCACCCAACCTTGCCGGATTCATCACACAACAAGCTAAGCCAAAATCAAACAAACTACACACAACTCAGTGTGATGTGTGAATACAGCTTGTAAACACGCTAAGGAAGAATATATACCCCTGAACTGCCCATTCTCACCACAGCAGGAAAAGGAGGACCAGTCAATTTCTCCCCCTTAAAACCAGCCCCAGGAGTGCACTTAGATCCTTTTCAAAGGCTTTTTGAAAACATATCGCATCCTGTGGCTCAGTACTAGCACAGTCAATTACATACAGGGTGGACTTTGATGCATTCTTAATGGTTTGAAATGGTTTCTCTTCTAGTGCATACCGATTACCATATACATATACTAAACCCGTGAGGTTTGCATTCGGTGAAGAAAACACAGAACTAGGGAAGGTCTCAAGGCCACCACACCTCCTTCTGTTATTGAGGACAGCCTCACAATCATTTTCTAAAAAGTACTATTTGCCATAATAGGGAATTTATGAAGCTCACGGCTTGAATTGCTAGGTTTTTCGGTGTTCTTTCTACAGTTTGTGGATGGGAGAATTGAGCAAGAAAAATATATAATCTGGATAGCCAGCAATAGTGTTTACAATAGGTATTTGCATTAATCTTGATACAGAAATATAATGATGATTTATGATAGAAGGTAGATAAAAGACAGAAGATAGATGACGGATGGCTGATAGATAGCTGATAGATAGATAGATAGATAGATAGATAGATAGATAGATAGATAGATAGATAGATAGATAGATAGA
>JANHFL010001038.1:257466-268172 GCA_032468155.1 Oxyrhabdium leporinum
ATTGTATCTGTTAAGTGTTTGTACCCAGTCTGACACATCGTGCAATGAAAGAATGGCTTTGGAAAAAAAAAAAAAAACAATAAAAAATTTATTGTGAAAAAAAAAGAATCATTTGGCAAATAGACATCCATGCACATTGAACAAATAAATGTTATTGAAATTAAACAGGAGAGGAAATTTGGGTTTTGAGTCCTTAATTCTTTTCTTTTAAACCACCATTTGATGGATCTTAGGATTCCAGTAAAGGGAAAAATGAAATTCCTTTCATAAACAAGAAGTTTGCCCACTCTTAAATTAGGTAAAAGTATTACAAGCAAGACCCACTTGAAACTCAGGGAAGAAAACAATTATCTGATCAGTATGACAGAGAAAACTGAGTACAGTATATGTTTTTTTTAATTACAAGAAAAAGATCAAAGTAATATATAAAATCCAAACAGGATCAAAAAAACCCACAAACAATATCAGATTGCACCAGGCCTCACTTTAATTTTAGTGGTAACTTGTAACAGCAGACTTACGTGTTAGAGTGTAGATCTAACTGGGCTGTGCATTTTACAAAGGGTGCATATGTAACATGGCAATTATCAATGAGCTGTTGCAAAGGTAGTGGGCTCTAGCAACGGGAAATGTGGTGAAAAGCTTGCACCATGTTGTAATGAGAGACCACATTAGGAAAGAATTGTAAAATGGAAATCATGTGAGGGGACCGTTAGGGAGAGAAGTGAAATTGTGACAATGGTGTTTCCCTTTTGGACTGCTAGGAAGTAAGGAAGAAGGGAAGCTAGCTGTTAGAACAGGTTATTTTTCCTAAATGACCAACAATTGTGACTACTGAAAAAGGTTGCTATCTGTGCCACCCTAGAGATATGTATGAAATTGTATGACTAGTGAATTAAACTATATGATTAGTGAATGGAGGACCAAATAAACTGGGAAGGTAGTAAGATGGAGAGAAAGAAATCTTAAGATAGGAACCTTCAAAGGCAGCAGAATAGGAACCAATAGCCTTCAAATAGTACAATGAATTCTACCCAAGTTAAAGAAAACTCTGAAATTCCTAAAAGCAATTCAGAAAAACAAAGCCAATTCATGGAGGCAGCTTTATTCTTTCTGCCATCTAGTGTACACATGTAGTGAATAATCTTCCACAGTGCCAGTAAATTTCTACTCTTGCTTAAAAGATTGTCTTCCAGAATCTCAGAGCCAAAGCAATCCACATTTTAGGTCTCCTGCAGCTGCTGAAATGAAAGTGAAGAGCATGGGAAGAGGGAGATCCTAGCAAAACACTATTAACTATTATGGAGATCATTGCTGTGCATATTTTAAAATACAGGTAGTCTTCAACTTACAACAGTTCATTTAGTGACTCAGAAGTTACAATGGCACTGAAAAAAAGTGACTTATGACTGTTTTCACACTTATGACCGCTGCAGCATCCCCAAGGTCATGTGATTAAAATTCAGCCGCTTGGCAATTGACTCATATTTATGACAGTTGCAGTGTCCCTGGATCATGTGATTACCTTTTGCGATCTTCTGACAAGCAACATCAATAGGGAAACGAGATTTACTTAACAGTGGTGTTACTAACTTAACAACTGCAGCGTTTCCCTTAACAATTGTGGCAAGAAAGCTGGTAAATTGGAGCGAAAATCACTTAACAACTGTCTCGCTTAGCAACAAACATTTGGGCCTCTGTGGTAAGTTGAGGGCTACCTAGATTGGTGATCTTGAAGGTGTCAGTGGGAAGATGGATGATCTGTCATGCAAAAGGACTTTAGAGCACGTGGCTCTAACATCCATGAAATTTTAGCAACATATGAAAACGTGAACACAATGGAATTCAGAATTGGTGCCCTAATGCTAAATACATTTAAATGTGCCTTTCAAAAAATGATATCCTATTTTTAAAGTTAAAAATAACATGAGCCTCTGCAATAATAAATATGCCTGGCCTTCCACTTCAGTCTATATTGAAAAAAATAGAAAAGAGGAAGAAAGAAAAGGTGCTAAAAATACACCTTTGTCCAAAATGGCATCTGACCTTTCCAGGTGCAGATGCCAGGTTTCCCGCTGGTTCCATTCAGTGACGGTCTTTGAATAGAATGGTTCACTTGGCGGAGGAACCCTGGGTTTATGCTTGGAGTTCACCGTGTATCTATATTACGGTATCCAGGTTTCCTGGTTGGGTATGTGTTGATCCTTGATAGGAGAGAGTTTTGAGGGAGGCATAAAACATCTTTAAAATGCAATGAATCCGCAGCAATTTTACAAGGCCTGTCTGGCCTCTTGTTTTCTCTTTCCAAAAGAGCAGTGAAGATGTCAACATTCTTACTCTCAGACAGCAACTTCATAAGAGGCTCCAGGAAAAACGAATTAATTAAGGGCTGGATGGCATTATTTACTGACTCATTCATTCATTCATTCAATTTCTTCATCTGCTCATTTCAATAAAAAGACTCCGGGCAGCTTACCATTCAAAAAAATATACTACGTCTATAATGAATGATATCAGAAAGCTTGGAAATATTATCAAATAGCAAAAACTGCCATCTTCCCCACAACATCATTGGGATCTATGCCCCTGGTTTGATCTTACCTCCAAGTGACTCCATAGAGGCAAATGCATTGTTTTCTTCAGAAATACAGGTATTTTTCAACTTAGGATTGTTTGTTTCACATTCAGCCATCCCAAAGTGATGACAGCCTTGGAAAAAGTGACTGATGACTTGTACTCACACAACTGTCGCTCCACTCCCACAGTTATGTGATCGCAATTTGGATGTTTGGCAACTGGCTCGCCTTTATGGCTGCGATATCCTACAGTCACATTACCGTTTATGCTGATTTCCTGGTTCGAATAGCTGGTTGCAATATTCACCAAAAAGCACCGCAGGAGAAGCCAGATTTGCTTAATGACCACTTGATTCATTTAACAACCACCATAAAAATTATTCCAAAATTGGCTCCAACTCCATTTATGACCACAATGGCTTACGAAGGAAATTTCGGTCCCAATTGTGGTTGTAAGTCGAGGACTACCTGTATTATGGAAATAGTTATCTTCTGGATGTTTGTTCTATTTCTGGCCTAGCCTATATTCCTCAGGTCCAACCTAGTTTAACTTTATTCCAAAACAGCCAAGGTGTTTCTGGGTGTTGCTACCTGTTTTCCTGAAGGAGTGTGTTTTGAAGAGATGTGCAAAACAGTAACAATCAAATAACTTGGTATAATATTAGACATCAACAACAGACATTAATAACGTCTATAGACTATGCAAAAGAGAAAGTCAACCAGCCCAGAAGGGAACAAAAAGACCTAAGCACCTCTCCACCAGCAATCAGCAGCCAGCTCGGCATAGATTGACTCCAGGGTTAACACATCAGACCAACAAACAAACCAAAGAGTCAACAGTAAACAGCCCAACCGAAGTATCTCTATGATCACTCCCACCAACACTGACAGGCAAGCCACCAGAATATAAATTGACAGCAAATCCCACTCCTTACTAGCCTTGATGATTATTACCTAGTTAGGGTAATGAAAACAAGCAAGCTCAGAGAGCCCCAAGGACACTCCTTAGCATAAAGGTAAAATATAAAGATAGATATTAGCTATCTTTATTTCTACAAGACATTTCAACATAGCTTGCACTCTGAATTCACGCAGTGTAGCAAGCATCTCCAAGCACAGGCCATTTCAAAAGAGGGTTTTTTACTTCCTCCTGAAAAAGCTAGGAATATACTGCCCTTAAAACTTCTGCTGATGTTTTTCCAGCAAGGTAGGAAAACAGGAAGAAGCCCTGGTATTATTATTTCATCCATCTAATCTGCAAGTAGCAGATGTAGTGTCTGGAAATTATAATTGGTGCCAAATGCAGCTATCTGGCTCCAAAGCAGTGCAAGATACGGGGATGATTATGATGCCTATAATGAAAGATTTGTGCTGGTTGCCAGTTGCTTACCAGGTTGGTCTTTAAGCCCCAGATGCTTAAGGCCTGACTCAGGGATGCTATATAAGTTAGGGAACAAGCAGTTGTAATTTTACTTCACAACCACCAGGTAGGGAGAAGACTCAAAGCAACAATCCCTGCAGCCAGGTCGCTACTCTGTCCTCCTGCTCTTGATTGTAGCAGCTTTGATTGATGGACTGAGCTGTTTTCAGGTTAGGGTCACTCTCCGGAGCCTCTCAATATGAAGCGTCCTTCAAAAGCACTTCCGGAATGCTGGTGATGCCATGTGTATCTGTTGTTCTAGATAGAATAGATAGAAATGCCACCATGCTGCTACCAGGTAGCCAGTAATGTTCCCTGGAATGTTGGCAGGAGAAAGCAGAGTCCTGCATCCAGATTTGGTCACCATTATATAAAAAAGATGCTGAGACACTAGAAAGAGTCCAGAGAAGAGCAACTAAGATGATTAGGGGACTGGAGGCTAAAACATACAAAGAACGGTTGCAGGAATTGGATATGTCTACTTTAATGAAAAGGATTAGGGGTGATAGCAGTGTTCCAATATTTCAGGGGCTGCCACAAAGAAGAGATCAACCTATTCTCCAAAGCACCAGAAGAGCAAGGCAGGAAACAACGGATGAAAACTAATCAAAGAGAGAAGCAACCTAGAACTAAGGAGAAACTCCCTAACAGTGAGGACAATTAACCAGTGAAATGGCTTGCCTTCAGAACTTGTGGATGCTTCATTTTTGGAGGCTTTTAAGATGAGACTGGACAGCCAGTTGCCTGAAATGGTACACTATGGGTTCTCCTGCTTGAGCAGGGGGCTGGACTAGAAGACCTCCAAGGTCCCTTCCAGTTTCAATTCGATTCGATTCGATTCGATTCAATTCAATTCAATTCTACTCTACTCTACTCTACTCTACTCTACTCTACTCTACTCTACTCTAATTCTGTTATTCTGAATGTTTCTGCTTGGAGAACATGAGGCAGTCACTGAATTGTGTGATGAAAAATGGCCTTTTCACCAGGTTTTTGTACCAACCAGCTCACTTCCTTTATGATCCCCCTGCTCTGGAAACCAGTGTAGGCTGCATTTTTCATACATTTTTGAGATTCAGGTCAAGCTAATGCTGCTCTGTTCCATCTCAACTTAAAGATCCTACAGGTCTTCCTCGTGTTAAACTCAGTGTTGTTTTAATTACATGTCAAAATGTATAAAAGCACCAGGCATAGAACAACATTTTAACGTTTTTGCCGCCTTGTTATTTTTAGCTAATATGATCGTTTGTAGATAATCTAGGCCATGAATAGGTTCAACCCAGATGTCACCCATGTAGCTATTTAACTGAAATATACTCTTAATCCTTCCCTGTTTTCAGTCTACTGCACATTCTTCTGAAAGTGAAAGTAAATTGACTTTCCCCAACGGTACGCATGGATGTGTTTTGCAAGCCTATCAATTAGTTGGCAACTTAGAGACCTAGGAGTCCATTGTGGTCTCTTAGCTAACAAAGCCTCACCTTACTGAGGCCAAGCAAGATCATTCCACCTGGTGCTGACTCCTGAGACATGTTCCTTTTAGTTTCCTTGTAGACAATTAAAGAAATTAGGTGATAGCATTGCAAGAGTTGTGTAGATCTCCAAAGCCAAAAGATATAAAGGCAGTAATGTTGATTGAATCTGATTGTAGCTCAGCTATATTCACAAATGACGTGAGCAGACCATAGAATGGACACCAGTGTAAAGAAGCAATAACTGAGGAACAAACTGTCAGCGTTCCAATAAAAACCCCCTTGTCCATTCAGCACTCGGAAACAGAGTTCATCCAAGTAAGAATTTATTGACGAAGTCATATTGGCACATCTGGGAAAAACCTGAATCTGAAAGTTTCAGGTTTTCCCTCCCCAAGAGAAATTCAAGGATCCACCCTCCTGCCGCCATCAACGATCACATGGCCCAATCGAACTCCATCCCAAAAGAAGTCATTCCCCTTGGCACTCCTCTTCCAGGTGCTAATTGACATGTCCTTGACTCTCTGGGGAAGGAGGTTGTCGTGTTTAAGTTCCCCAGCTCAGTGTGAATATCCCCGTTCCCAATTTCCCAGGCACTAAATGTGGCAGCCGCAGAGGCCTTCTACAAATATGGCTCCCAAGGCTGACACAATCATTGGAACAATCCAAACGGGATGATAAAAGTTAAAGCAACCCAATATAGCATAATAAAAACTCATTAATTAACTGAGTAAAGTACTTCTGGTGTTGGGCTGAACACAGCTAAGCTTTCAGGATTTAGCAATTATATAAGTGATTTCATGGTGCTTATCTTTTAGGGAAAGTTCTAAATACCTGGTAAGCTTTCAGGCAGAATGGCAAGCTAACAGGTCTCCAAATCAGCAGAGATGATGTCATAATCATTCCCAAAGGATATGTAGATAGACTGGCCCTGAAGAATATCTTCCAATTAGGAGAAGGTAGAAGATTGCCCATTAGTGCTCCAGGCAGTTTTTTCTTGAGACTAAAGGATAGCATTTTCCTATGGGTTAGAGCAGTGGTCTCAATCTTTCCGGCTGGACCAGCAGTGATGGAGGTGGCAGGAGGGAGGGGATGGTTTCGTGCGTGCGTCCACAGCATGTACAAATGGATCTTCGAGTGCTCACCTACCACTTTTGCAGCCTGGTTCCCAACAGGCCATGGACCAGTACCGGTCTGCGGACTGGGGGTTGAGGATCCCTGGGTTAGAGTACCAGGGGATGGAGGGAAACCACCCAACTATCAACCATGGTGGAGCCTTTTTAAGAAGACTGGGTCAACTTCACTTTCTAAACACTTTTGGAAATTGCATATTTAAATACAGTATCTTAAACCTAATAAGGATTTTCAAAGTGAAATGTTTGCAGAGCCATCTGATGAGTTTACTTTCATTCCGGAATAAAAGACAAAAATATAAGTTTAAGAATGGAAAGAAATCAAAAGAAACAGAAAAAAAGCTAAATGTCATAAATGAATTACGGGACCAGAGGAATTTGAACTATTAGGACTTTTACTGTAACATTTGGGAAATAATGTGTTAAATATCACTTTTGTGGATACTAAAATATTTAGTTTTATCTTAAGTCATAGCAGAAATTAAAGACTTTGTTATTTCATAAATTGGACACTAGAGGGAACTAAAGATTCTAGGCTTAAAAGGAAAAAGACAGGATTCCCTTTTGTGTTTAGTTACATTGGAATAAAATGACAGAAAATGGTATGACATTTGAAATGCTCCAGAATATCTTTAAAAAATGGGAACAGAATCTGACAGCTACAATGTCAGCAATGATGTCTGCTACTAGGATAGATTATTTCCTAAAGATGTTCACTGGAACAACTTGTCTCCAGAAGTTGTAAATGCTCCAACTCTGGAAATTTTTAAGAAGAGATTGGATAACCATTTGTCTGAAATGGTATAAGGTTTCTTGCCTGAGTAGGGGGTTGGACTAGAAGACCTCCAAGGTCCCAACTCTGTTATTCTATTCTATTCTATTCTATTCTATGAAAAAAAAGATAGGTATGAAAGAAAATAGCTTGGAAGATCTATAGGATAAAAAGTTGGAACAAATCTCATCTGATGCAGAAAAAAAATAGCATATAGAGTTAAAGAAATTGTTGAAATGCTGGAAAATTAAAAAAAATGTGGATTATAAGAATGAGTTGTATACTGACTCCTTGCTGGATTTACAAAAGGTTTCCTAAAGAAGCCTTTGAGATGGAGAAAAAATAAAACAAGATCAAATCCTATACAATATCAGAATGAATTAAAGATTAACATTTTTAGAAGCAAAAGGAAGGAGTACAAAGTTAAAATAAGATAATGTTTCTGTAAAACTTTGGGAACCCTTTAAGGACTTCTAGCTAACACCAAGATTGAAATGTTAATGATTTATGGATTTGCATATGGATAAGGGATAGGCTATGGGAGGAAGAGATATTTGCAAATAGCCTTATGGAGGGTGAAGAATCACTAAGCTTATACTTTTTGTAATAAAGATCAGATGTCACTTCTTTAACTATTTTCTTTTTTATTTCCTCCTCTATTATTTCTTCTCTTACACTTTCTATTCTCTGTTTCTTTTTTCTTTTTCTTTCTGAATTTAATTTGCATTGTTTTTTTTTAAATTAAAAAAACAATTTTATTATTTATTTTTAAAAATCAACAATTATATTTTTAAAAAAACTATGGAGCAAAGCTCATTATTGTGCTTACCATATGATCATAGAATGTGGGAAAGGTGGAAACAAGGGAAAATTTGAAATACCATTGCTCAGAATGGTCAGGTGGTCTATCTACTAAGGATTGGATTATTATAAAGCACAACTCCTTGTACATCTACACCTGAAGAAAACATCTGTCAGAAGCACTCTTTATGCAGAAGAAAGTGCTCTGCCTATACCTACTGTCCATGATTGTAGAAGAAAGCATGCTCTAGAGAAGACCTAGTCATATGGACAATAGCATGGATAGATATTGTGCAAGTTATACTATCCTGGTTTTGCTTGAAAGTCGGTAGAGCCTTGGTAGAGCTGAAAGGTTTTTTTACAGTTTCATATCTTCTAATCTTTGTTGGATGGTGTCCCTTGCTTTATCAAATATGTTTAGAAGGAAATCAGGAGATATACCCAAATGGAGCAGCTTGCTAGCTATGATTCTGCACCATTTGGATTGAAAGATCAGCCACCCTAAAACAGACTGGAGTCTTGTAGAAAAAGGAGAATATTTGTAGCTCAGGGTTGAAATGAGGGTTGAATTGATGCTCTCTGAGCTTGGTTGTTTTCTTGCAGATGTTTCATTACCCAACTAGGTAACATCATCAGTGCCAGTCTAGATGATGATGTTACCTAGTTTGGGTAATGAAATGTCTGCAAAAAAAACAACCAAGTTCAGAGAGCACCAAATGACCCTTTAAGATAGATTATTTTTTAACTAGTAAGATGTATGAACTTCCAAACTGTAATTTCAGTGTAGATAGACTGGACTCCAATCTGAGTGTAGCATTCGAAAATAAGCAATAATGGATTAAAGAGGCATATCAGAAAGATGCTATGTGTAACCATTGCCTTATCAAGAAACTACATAACCCAGTGATGGCTTTATGAAAGGGTGAACACCAGCTGTCATAAATAAACATGATATCCTGTGAATGTATCTTCAGGAGAGATTAAGAGATTGGAATGAAATTTCATGCAGTAAAAGGTAATAGTCCAAATATACTAAACCCAAGTTACTACAACAATATTTATTGTATAAAATATTGTCTCTGTATATAGTTGCCTGTGGTGGAGTGGTGCGGTGGCCTAGAGGTGGTGCTCTCGCCTCACAATCTGGAGGCTGTGAGTTCAATCCTAGGTAGAGGCAGAATATATCTGCTGAACAAAACTCTGCATTGGCGACAAGGAGGGCATCCGGCCATTAAAACACTCAGCTAGCTCCATTCAGTTGCCCAGACTCCACCCTGCAAGGGATTATGGAGTCGTTAAGAGAAGATGATGATATAGTTGCATGTAGTTAGCTTTGATAGGTTTTTAAAAAATGCTGTGATGGAAAATCATTGGAAATCATAAGGGTTGTACCTAGACTAAGGAGTTAAAAAAGAAAACTTGACTTGAAAGAAACTTTATCCATATTTTCATTAAAATCTTTTAGAAGAGTAGGGAGTGGTGAGGAAATACAACATTCTGAAGTTTTGACATCACCCAATCTGTTAATTTACAATTTAACAGATCTTACATGTGCTATTAGTAATAGCTACTGCGGCCAAAAAAAGCAGCTGAACACTCTATAAAAGCCTAACTGAATCCAGCGGAATAACACAGAATTCAACACAATCATGCAAAGTTTCTCACTTTTTTGTGGTAAAACAGTTGTAAGCAAAGTAAAACAAGTAGAAAATAGTACTCTTCCTTTGCTCCTCGTTCTTGCATTGTTTTGGACTACAGGTGTCCAGTCAGTGAGATACAAAAGGAGTATAATTTTCAGTTTTTCTGTTTGCCAACAAGAAAAGGTGTAGTTTTTGAAATTAAGACCTTTGTCTGTTCAGGTCTGGAAGGAAATCTCCATTTAGTGGCAGCATATGGATGGACTTCTATTAGTAAGAAATGGCATACATCTCAGTTGCCAATATATTGCCCGCTTAGTAACTCCAACATTTACTTCAAAGTAGGTAATCCTAGAAGTTGTAGGGCAAAAAACCCACCCCTTCAGATTGAAAGTAACCTTTCCAGGACAAGAAATAACTTTTTCTCTTGAAATTCCCCATTTGAAAATAATAGTATTTATTCTTACTCCAAAAGACGAAGGGGGTTTATTAAATTCCAAAAAGATTTGGTGCCTCTATAAGGTCATGAGGCTCAGATATCACAAAAACTCCAACATAAATATTTATTGACTTTGGAACACTTAGAATTAGGATCCTTGTGGTATAGAGGAGACTTTGAAGAAATAAGTTGGAGTTTGTGGATTGTATGTCTTAAGCAATACTGCACTTTTTGACCTAGAGTAAAAAGAAGAAATCCACTCTATAGTCAATGAACCTATGAACTTTAAACCCTACCATTAAGCAGTTTTTAAGGAAGCTGAAATATCAGATAAAGAGAAGCCACCAATTTGGAAGCAAGTTGTACTGAATCTTCAAGACTTTCTTTCTTTCTTTTCTTTCTTTCTTTCTTTCTTTCTTTCTTTCTTTCTTTCTTTCTTTCTTTCTTTCTTTCTTT
>JANHFL010001038.1:284234-307541 GCA_032468155.1 Oxyrhabdium leporinum
TTGGTTTGGCGTGGAGAAGTATAACTGGGTGTCATCTGCATAGAGATGACACCTCACGCCAAAACTTCGGATGATCTTACCCAGCGGCTTCATAGTCAATCAATCGCTCTTTTTAGCTTGCTTTGAAATGACAGCAGCTTTTGCCAATCTCACTATTATTGCAGAATAATAGATAAGCCACACAATTTTTACCACTATACTTTTCTGCTAATTCAAGAACCTCAACACAGCCACGTAGAACAAATCTGATACACTCTGCCTATTCACTTCTTTCAGCCTGAATGTGATCTTTTCTTAAGTCCTGGAAAATTCTCATTCCACAACCTCAAGCCCCTGCTTTCCTACTTTTACTTGTTTATTTAAAAACATTCAAAATCATATATTGAACTCTGGGTGGCTCCCAATCAACAATTAGAATATCAGTAAAATTAACTGTCCTGTTCCTAGGAAGAGCTAAGATAAATCTATTAAAACTATAAACATTAAAAAATATTATATATACAGCAGTGAAATCATAGCTGCATGTACGTTAGCCGGTGTTGGCCTTCATATGCACTGAATACTTCCCAAGGATCTAAGATGTTGTAATGTATTACTTAGTATATGTGCAGATACAAAAAAATATGGCCTTTTGTAACTGACAGATGAAAATATTGTAAACATGTAGATTTTCTAAATGCCATTCAATATTTTTTGGTTTGCCACCCAGAGTGTTGTTGATCATTGGGACCACCACAGATGGCTTATGCCATAATCTTTCACCTCTAATTTTCAGATCTTGATACTTTGTGACTTTCTCCAATTCTTTGTCTCTGCTACTACTTCTGGTATTGCCACATCAGTTAAATTCACACTTTCTTCTTTTCAACCAAGTTAAATATGGTAGGTTATGAGCCAAGATTTTTATCACTTTGTATTCAGAAACCCCACAATAATTTATAACCTGCTAATTTTTGACTACTTTTTCAACTATATTTTTATTAGATTTTTATCTCACCTTTTAACTGTCTTGTTTCTAGGGAGAGCTAAGACAAAGGACTTGAATAAAACCCTCTCTGGATGTTTAACTTCAAGGGAAGGGATGAAGTTAGATTGACAAAGAAATGAAGTCTGTTACAGCAACTTTGGGGGAGAAGCAAAGAATGCTTCTCTTAACAATTCTCTTGATCTCTTTCCAAGATTGGTAAAGACCTCCTGGCAAGTACTTATCAGATTCACACAAATTGTTTACAGTCTGTAAAACTCAGGGAGTTGGTGAACAGAAGGTTACCACTTGTTTGCTTGGTGCTCTTCCTCTCTAATAAAAATGACCAGGTTAGGACTGACTGACCCCAGAGTTAAGGGAGGAGATGATATATGCCTCTTTGAAATGAGCTGTGTCCTGCCATGTGCTTCAAATAAGCAGTTCATAAAAACCTTTGTTGACTCAGAAGTTCTTTCTAATTACAGGCCTCAGCTAATCTCAGCTGTACTATACTTGAGTAAAATGACTGTATAAATGGTGGCTTTGCCAATCCAGATGCACTTAGATAAAACCTGGATCCATTTCAACTAGGATGTTACTCGGATACACTGAGTCTACTCTGATTACCTTGATAGATGACCTATATCAGAAGCCAGATGGTAGGAACCTCTCAGCTGCTCTTACCATTGACCATACTATTCTTTAGGGCCATCTGAAATAGGAATTTGGGGCATTGTTTTGCAGAAATTCCAGTCCTTCTTGTCAGGTCAGTTGAGAAAATGGTGGTGGGCAAATATTGTTTGGCATCTAGATGGTGTCCAATAGGACTCTGTCTTGACCCCTGGACAATCTAACATCTACATGAAATCAATATGGTCTTTCAGAACTTTTGAATAGAGTATCACCAATACTATATCATGATGATATTCAGCTTTATTACTTCCTGCCTTCTAACTGTAAGGAAGTAATCAGTATCTTTGAAAGTTGTTTAAATCTGAGAGAGGGACAAGCTGAAATTATAAATCAAATAATCATTTATCAGATAAGAAAAAGGTGCACATACATAGGTTTGCAGTAGCTGTTTTCAACTTACAAAAACTTGATATATAGTATACTTTTCAGTTAATGTGGTTTGGAAATTCCAGATCTCTGGGCCTTCAATAAAAGATTTACAGGTAAAGATGAATCTGCTGTAATGTGAGCTATATCTCGCCATAGGAAAATCAAACGCATTGAGCAATAGATGTAGATTCAGCCTAATTGGAATAATAATTACATAGGTTCTACTCAAGTTTCTATGCTTCCCGTAATACCCGATTGCAGCATGTCTGTCTCTCTATATTCACTTAGTTTTTTCGCAGAAGTGCTCATGTCTCAACCAAGGAAATTCCTACATGGTTCTGAAAATTCTTTTGCTAGTCTTGTGAAAGTAAAGATGCCTTTGTGCAAAATTGCCTTAGTAAATCTACTACAGAGGGAAGTTTGAAAGATTTATAATGCCAACAAGTTCACAAGTGGATCTGTTTTCATACCAGTTGTGCTAAACCAAGTGTGCAATTCACAAAATTGCACACTCTGTATATTGCCAGTCTAATCGTGTGTGTTTCCTGATTGCACATACACCCCTAGACTTCACAGTTTCATGTATATGCTCACAGTATTACATGGTACCTATTACAAAAACTCCATGCCACAGTTAAATGCAAAGTCCTAATATACTATTTAAAAAAACACTGTCCGCAGACAAATATTTTGCTGAACTTTGATTAGTTTTTTTTTGTTTTTTTTACAAAATACAGAATAACAGAGTTGGAAGGAATCTTGGACATTTTCTAGTCCAACCCCTCTGACCAACCAGGAGAACTTATACCATTCTAGACAAGTGGCTGTCCAGTCATTTATTAAAAACCTCCAGTGATGAAACACCCACAACTTCTGAAAGCAAGCCATTCTACTGATTTATTATTCTCACCATGAGGAAATTTCTCTTTAGTTCTAGATTGGATCTCTCTTTGATAAGTTTCCATTTGTTACTTCTTGTCTTGCCCTCAGTACTTCAGGTACAGAGAATAGGCTAAACAACCAATTCTTCTTCATCCAATTTAAGACTTGTTGAAATAATAATAAAAGGGAAAAAATAATCTCCTTTCACTTCTTTTCAGTACGTGCTATTGTTTTCTAAAAAGGATCTGAGCTATTGATACAAGTGGAAGCTATCTGGACATTATTTTTCCTGCAATAAATTCCCACTGTATGCAAGTTGACTGATATAACCCTGCAGTTTTATAGCCTGTTCCAAACCACTAAAACATGTTACAGGTTCGTTAAATAGTACCTGTGTATGATAGGAGAGGGACAGATTATTTACTTCAGTGACCCCCAACCTTTTGGAAAACAGGGACCAGTTCAGTGGAGAGAGGCTTTTTTCATGGGCCGGAACGGGCATGATTTTGGGGGCTGCCTGCATCCCACAGATAGGTGCTTCGCTTGTTTGCATGGCCTGGTTTCTGTCATAGACCAGGGTTGGGGACCCCTGATTTACTTAAGCCAAAAGACTTAGTCACTCTCTCAAAGAGATTAGTCACTCCTTCTCAGTCCTGTGAGGCAAGCAAGGGCAAGTCAGTTCTGAAAACCCATACCAAGAAAACTGCAGGGACTAGTTCAGGCAGTCAAACCTGGGTTAAAGACAACAATGAACAAAGACTTGGAACTTGGGTTAAGCAAGAGATTGCAAAGCAGATTAGCATCTGACTAAAGGCATGAATACTGAGTTTGCTTATAAGATTGTCTGTGAAATATTCCAGAGATTATATTCCAAACCTCTTGAGTTCAGATGGTTTGATGCCAGGTAAGGCAACACTTCTTACAGATGGAAAGAACTGTTAAAACACAGATTGCTCAAACACTATGGCAAGCTGCATCAAGATTAACCTCTTCCCTTCAGGAAGCAGGACAAGATTACAAACATTTTTATTATAAAGAGTATTAAGTAATACTTCTGTGATCAACTGATACTCCCTGGAATTCCCCAAGACCTTTTATAGCTGCTGCAGTGTTGGCTTCTTCTTGTTTCTTCCTGGGGGAAAAGATACAGGAGGGGACAATGATGCAGCTTGATCATACAGGATGTGAATTTAATGCATGTGTGCTCCAGCCAGCTGTATTGCTTCTGCTGTGAAGTATCCAATTTAGAACATAGACAACATAGAATAATAGAGTTGGAAGGGTTAATGACTTTTGGCAGCATGCCCAGGCTTTCAATTAGCATGAGCGGCTGCTCTTAGTTTCCCTCTCATCTGCTGCATTTGCTTTGGGTTTTTTTTTAAAGGGGAATGGCTGTTTTGAGTTTTCTGCATTGCTTTAGTGGTTCCTGGCACTGTCCTTTTGGGGTGTACTTTGTTCACTTTTTTTGAAAGCCTCTAGTGATGGAGCACCCACAACTTCTGAAGACAAGCTTTGGTTGATTGGTCTCACCCTTTGGTTGATTGATCTTACCCTTAGGAAATTTCCTGTTAGTCCTAGGTTGCTACTTTCTTTGATTAGTTTCCATCCATTGTTTCTTGTTGTGCCTTTTGATTCTTTGGAAAATAGATTGACTCCCTCATTTTTGAAGAAGCCCATCAAATTTTCTGACAGAACAATTAATGAGTGGAACAACTTGCCTCCAGAAGTTGTAAATGCTCCAACACTGGAAGTTTTTAAGAAGAAATTGGATAACCATTTGTCTGAAGTGGTGTAGGGTTTCCTGCCTAAGCAGGGGGTTGGACTAGATGACCTCCAAGGTCCTTTCCAACTCTGTTATTCTATTCTATTCTAAATATTGGAACAGTGCTATTTTATGGTGCTATTTTATCGTGAGTTGGACTAAGAAATTTCCTAAGGGTGAGACCAATCAAGTTGGCCACGCCCACCCAGTCACATGACCACCAAGCCACACCTACAGAACTTGTAGTAAAAAAAATTAGATTCCACCACTGAACAAATGGTTGTGAGTCAAGGACTACTTGTGGCAGAGAGATGGATCGATACTGTCAGTTGTAAGTATTTGGCATGGATGCTGACACTACCTTTTGCTCCTGCTATAATGCAAATGTTCTTACCAATTATAGGCTTCCCATCATGATTGTTCAGATTGTTTACTTCCACCTTGGAATCTTCTGTCACAGAACCAGGACTGGTAACTCCTGGGATATTGGGAAGGTGACAAGGAGGGGTTTGAGCCATGGGAGAATTGCGCCGATCTAACAGAAACTTGCGGTCGTAGATGATTCTGGTACCTAAGAAAGGTGGAAAAGGAACAAAAATAACTGGCATATCAGATCCACTATGCTGAGATGGACATTATAGGAGGAGAGCCATGCTAGTCTATGGCAGCAAAACAAAAATAAAAAAAATATGGGAGTTTGTGGAGATCTTGGTGCTCTATAAGCTTGGTTGTTTGCTTGCAGATATTACATTATCCAACTAGACAACATCATTATCAGTGCCCAGAGCACCAAGGACTCCTTAGTTCAACCCTGAACTACATATTCTGTCTTATATAAAAATCAGAAGTTTGGCAGCACTGTTTCTGATTAACTATTTTTTTTTAAATTAAATTTTTATTTAAGTATTTTTTCAGACACATAAATCATAAATATTTGTGGGCTAACTCCTCTGAGGTGTTAATTGTTTTGCTCAAACCCCTTATTTATAAAGAAAGGTTGCAGCTCTAAACAAGTATTACATTCCACTGAATGCACTTTAGTTTATATCCAAGTAAAAAAAGCAGAAGAGTCAGTTTTGGTCTAGTAATTAAAGTGCTAGAAGGCAAGTCACGTTTTAGTCCTGACATTGGCATGAAAGCTAGCCGGATGACGTTGGGCAACTCATGCGCTAGGAACCACCCTAGGAAAAAGGCAGTGATAAAGTTGTCTAGAAGTTGGATTCAAAGGCACCAATTAAATTATATTTAGTATAAAACCTAAAACTTAAGTGAAGTTTAGAAACTTCCCCCTTTTGCAACAAAGATGGCTCTTGATTTCTCAACCCCGCCCCCTATATCTTCTCCAAGCAGTTGTCTTCCAGGTTTGGTTGTACTCATCAGTTTAGGGAAGGTTACATTACCCTGAAAACAAAATAAAGTATCTTCAAGAAAATGAAATCTATCTTTTCTGTTTATTCCAAAACTGACAATACCAGCTACTGATCAAGAGTCAAATCTGAACTGTCAATAATTAATACATGAGGCTTTGTTAATTCACCCACAAACCCCAACACTGAAGCCTTTTCATACATTGGTACAGAAATCTCTAATGACTCAAAAAATGAAGAAAATGAATCATGGTTTGCTATTCAACAGAAAAACTTCACCATTCATGCCCTACTTGGAAAACAAAGGAATAAGATGGAGCCACATCTTAGCTGGCAGCCTTATTCACTGACCAGAATTGCCAGTACTTGGTTTAATTACCGGCTTGATAGCCAATATTTCTTGAAGTTATATTTAAACTGATACATCCTAGGAAACCATCCCAGAGCTGTTCGAATCCCATTTTTATTTGAATTCTCTTTCCTTGATAAGGAGGATAATTGTTTCTTTCTTGGGTCTTCTTAATGCTTGCCTTGTCTTCTGTTGGAGCCTTCCTTTGCTAGCAAAGTCCCCGCTCATGTTGTTTTTCCTCTCCATTGGCTGAGAGACCCTCAAAGCTTGGCAATCTCCCTTATGCCCATAAGCAGTCCCACCCTCCCATATTCCTTGGTTGGGTCTCCTTGACCGATCTATGAAACATTCAGTGCCATGGCTTTGCCTACAAATTACTGCTGAAGGATGCAGAAAATGATGAGGGAGCAGTTGAGTCTGAGACAAACACCCCCCCCTCACTGGAGATAACAGGGACTTTAATATTACTGGTAATCCCCGATTTACAGTTTGCCCCATTTATGACCTTTCTTGCCACAGTTGTTAAGCGAATCACTGCAGCTGTTAAGTTAGTAACACAGTTAAGTGAATGTGGCTTCCCCATTGATTTTCTTGTCAAAAGGCCGCAAAAGGTGATCACATGACTCCAGGACATTGCAACCGTCGTAAATGAGTCGGTTACCAAATATTTGAATTTTGATCACATGACCATGGGTCTGCTGTAACGCTCGCAAGTGTGAAAAATGGCCGTTAGTCACTTTTTTTAGTGTAACTTCAAACAGTCACTAAATGAACTGTTGTAAGTCGGGGACTACCTGTACTTTGCTGAATAGTGTCACATGGTTTTACAGCAAGGAATGATTTTCTTTTACAGATGGAAATACGTCTCTGGAAAGGCTCCTATTACACAATGTCTGTGCAAGCTTCCAGGTGGCACCTAACATACTTCTGTGGCGAACTGGAGGCAGGTTTAGTCAAACCTTTGATCTCACCTAGCAGGGCAAGTTTTCATCCAGTGTCAGCATACTGGTGCCCACCAGATGTTTTAGACTCACACCATGGCAGAATGGTAAGCAATTACAGGAATTGTAGTTGAAAATATCTAGATATTACCAAACTGTATACCCCTTTTCTAAGCTGAGATTTGGAATACAAGCAGAAAATAAGCCTACTTAATTTAATCTTTTGAGTCTATGTGGAATCGACTTTTCAAAAATGATTGGCAATAATTGGTCTATACCATTATCTATTATCAAAGGGCTTAAACGCATTATTCTTTTCTGGTTCGTATTGAAAATAAATCACAAATCTCATTTCTTTCCATACTAGAAGCTCATCTGAACAGCGTCACCAAAGTTTTAATATTAAGACAACAGCAACACTGCCTGGCTTTAATCAAATGAAAGTTAAATTTAATTTAATCAATCCAATTGATGAAGGGAAAAAATGTGTAGGGAAAAAAAGGAGAAATTTTCTTACAGTAAGAAAAGTCTATGTGGAATTGATTTCTCAAAAGAAACTCACTATGTGGAATCGATTTGTCAAAAGAAACTTGTAAGGAAAGGAACTTTTAAAAATCTTTACAGTACAAATAAAATAAGTGGACATGGATAGGCTGATCCTCAACTGATCCTACTGCATATCTGAGAGCTTCCACTTCCCTTTTTCATCACATTGCTCAATTCTGTTTGCCAATTTTTTGCAACTGCACATTTCAGCCTCCATTTTCTTAACATAGGCGTTAAGTCAAAGGAACTTATGTAACATCAGTGCTACAAATAACCAAATGTAGTGGATTTGGTTATTTGGTTATGTAACCTAAATGCCCTTTGCGGCTTGGGCCAAGGGTAGCTATGAAACAGATTTCTCCCTTGTGTTCCATCATACCCCTATGTCACTGAGTGTGACATCTATTCAGCACCATCTGTGCATTCCTAGGACACATAAATAACACAGCAATCGAATCTCCCAAGCTTGTAAACAGCCTTGTCACCCAATCAACTCCCCAGTAAGAATCACTGCTGAAAGAAGGAAGGACTGTTTGTGTTTGTTCCCCTTTTTTTCAAGGAACAAAAAATGTGGAATGGTCAGTGTAAAATACAAGCAAAGGCAAGAAAAATAGTAAAATATGTCAGTTGGTATTTTTTTCAGTCCCCTTTGCAAGAATAAACCTCATTATCAAACTCTAAAATGGAGAAAACCTTGATGTTTCAGTTTAAAAGTGGAGCCACAGAGGTCTCCGAGAAGCCATCACCTGAGCTCCCATGGTTGTTATTTTAGAGAAAAACAGGAGGCAGAAGAATTACGTATGTACATCTCCTTCGGTTGCAGAAATTAAAGGATATAAAACACATAACTCTATGCTTATAACATACTCAGCCTTTTTAATTTACATTCCAATTCGACCCTAAAACTGCTATAAGAGAAAAAACAAAACACAATTCTACAGATCTGAGCTCACTGTGATGTAGTGATTAAGGTTGGCACCAAGAACATGTGAGTTTTACGGTAGTTCATTCTGATCTGGGATCTTTCTGGATGATTATGGAACGCTGACTTAGGCTCAATTCCTGTTAACCTCACTGACATATTCGACATATCTACGGCTTTCTTGGCAAGTATTGTATTTTGCCACTGCCTCTAAATTTCCCAGTTTTGTCTATAGCCCTGGAATTTCCTTGAGGTCTTCTACCCAAGCACAATCCCACTTAGCTTCTAGGGGCTCAGACATAATCAGTCAGATGTTTTTTTGTTGACGTAGTAGTAAACATGCTTCAATAGCATTCCACTTTGCAGTGCTTCGTTGCAGGATCTTGCAACTATTCATCTATTGATATAAAGCGTTTGATAAGATCACTCCTCTGGATTAAAATTGTAGAGATAGTGGTAGGCTATTACCTACTAAGTGAGTTATGAGGTAGAATTTAATAGCCTGACACTTTTTAACAGGACATCGAATATGATGAGAATTTCTGAGTCAAGACTAGCTATAAAACACAGGTGCTTCTGTTCAAAGGCGCAATCGCTATGTTTGGATCTCTCATCTGTAGCTCTCAATTTTACATTTGTTCACTTAGTTTCTCTTTACATCTGTATCTTTATGTTACTAGGAAAATTACTAGGATAGATTTGTTCCTATCCCTTCAGCAAACCTTTTGTCTTTTTTTTTTTTTGGGGGGGTGGACAACTGGATAAATATCCAAAGAAAATACTGGGCTGCTGTCACACGCCCTTTTTTACTAGGTGAGCATATAGTTATTTAGTTATATTAGATTTATATTTTCTACTGCTTCGGTTTTGATTACTCAGTTTTGGAAATCACTCAAAGCAACCCTACTCCCTCTCTCTCCCTCTCTTTTTTGGCATGAAGTGTCCTTTTGTTCATAAGCACAGTGGTATCTGCAGCAATCAATGGTGACCTCAGAATCACAATATGAGCAGCTCCTCACGTAAATTCCACCCTTGCATACTTGCACTGTGACATCTAAGGCAAGTAAGCAAAATGCATTTGCCTGATGACATCTTCACACGCATGCCATCGTTTCCCCCTTGGGCTGCTATGCAACATCAACTGCACTCATAACCTGAATATCAGAAATGGGGGTATTATAGTTCAAGTGGAACAGTCCAATTCCACCAATGTAATTCCTTAGCATTAGTGACTCAGGGTAAATAGGAATTCTGGAAGAAATTTGAACAAATGGCTGGTGAAAAGCAACATAATCTGTAGTTTGTAAAGTAGCATAGCCCATTCCTCCGATCAAATATATCAGTTTACTAATTGCAACATTCCAAACAAGTGCTGCATAGGGGTTAATATAATACAGTTCTGTCCAATTTAGGTCATTTGCCATGAAAATCCTTGCTGTATTAAAAAAAAGAAAAGAGCAAACCTCTATGATTGATCATAAAAACAAATATCAGATTTTGAATTTTGGACAAACGGGCCCACAATAAAAGAAAAATCATGATACTTTAACCTACTTCTCACCAATACCTCTTTAATTTGCATACGCCTACTTACTTCTATGCCCAAAATACTAAATTCTGGCCCTTGATTTTCACATGTACTTTCAGCCAAAACAACAGATTCTACTAAGAAATCTCTGAATGCTGACTTCTCTTTTCCAGTGTTATTATGAAGACACAATGAAATAACAAAAAAGTGAGAAATAATTATTTCTACTAATCCTGGATTGAAGACCAACAGTCAGCAGTGTCCTCATAATGTCTGCATTTAAAATAATCCATTAACTCATGCAACTACAGTTGCCTTAATGCAGAATCCAAAAAGTCCATGGAAAACGTATTTATGTAATTGGGTGGGGTTTTTTACGTATCTTAAGTCAGCGGGGATATCTCTCAAGGAGAAATTTTTAACTTTTGGCCATGAAAACATATTCAGCCAATGGAACTCATCAAAGCCTGTTGTAATATTGCTTTGCAGAGCAAAAGTGATGGTGCTCAGATGTTCATTACTTTTTTTCTAGGCACTGGTGTAATTTTTGTTTTGCTGACCTGGGCTGGGTTCCAGCACCCATAGCAAGTAGCAAGGCACACTCAGTGCTTTCAAATGAAACATCACAAAATTAGGGCGAGAAAGGAATGTGTTTAACAAAAGCACTTTTGTAAAAGTGAGGAAGAAATCCAAACATTGCCAAACGTCTGTATTTTGCCTTCTGAAGTTTCTTCTGGCTGTTAGTTCTCCTCAACCAACAAGTTGGTGTTTTTCCAAAATCCTTCTTTACACAAATATAGCCACCTTCAGTACTCTCCCTTACTATTTTGATCTAGAATCTGATATAGGCTATTAACATTTCTTTGGTTGCAACACAGTTCTTCTCTGTTACGCATGCATACGTATAAAAACTCTTCCGTGTTTTCAAAATTATTTTGTTTCTTGTTTAACTTATACTCCATCTTTCATATAGGAGCTTATGGTGGCAATCATAGCATTTCCTCACACTTTTCCCTACAACTCTATGACTTAGGCTGGGCTGAGAACTAATGAATGGTCCAGAATAATCCAGGGAGCTTCTTGAGGCAAAGAATTTGATGCTTTTTTATTATAGGAAATACTTAAGATTCTGTAAGGATGGGATAATCCAGAATTAGATACTTTGCCTTGAAAAATCAACCAACCTTTTACACTTTAAAAATTATAAATGATACCGGTAACTGTTTGGAATTTAGAGTCATTAAATGAACAGAATCATAAAACAATAAGGAAATTTATATTTATAAAGTGCATCTTGATTATTTTCTTTGCAATTTCTTCTTTAAATATCTGCATTTCTTCTTTTGTCATATTTATGTTTAATGTTGCAATGCTAGGGTGTCCCTGTCCTTCCCCCCAAATATATCCTAATTTAGCTAAAAAAGACAGTTTTCACACTTTTGGATAACCAAAGATTTCAGTGCATTCTAGCTTACACTGAGTTAGTATATTTATTTATATAGAGAAATATCAGATTCAGATGCCTGGGAAAAATGCAATAACTAAAACTAAAGTAATGGAATTTCAGCTATGCAACTTCGAACAACCTTTAACAACCTTCCACTTATGAACAAGGACATCCTGCTCCCACTCTAAACAAAAGTTTGAAATTAGTATAGAGTCTGTCAGCTGCTTCATAAAGGAAATGGGATGAATGTCAAGATTATGAAGAGAATATCAATTTGACTGTATCAGCCCTGCATTGGAATTATACCTGAACTGCATAGAGGGATATAGTAAATTTAATCTAATTCAAGCATTAGGATTCTTTAAGCCTTGCAGATTACAGCAGAGTATACTTGGTGAACTCTTTCACTGTAATCAATGGGAACCTGAATTTTTAAGTTATGGACATGCTTCCACTGTTCTGCACCCCAGGAGCAGCAGCAGCAGCATGAGGGGGGGGGGAGCTATTGTATATTGTATTCTACAGGTAGCCCTCAACTTACAACTGTAATTGAGCCTTGCAAGTAGTTTTAAATCATGACAATCATAAAGCAGGTCATTTTGTGATCAACCTGATTTTATGACCTTCTGGTGGTGGTCATTAAGTGAATCCACTGTTTGTTATGGGAAGTAAATACTGGTTTTCAGCAAAAGCATCGTAAGTTACACTCTCACATGAGACTGCAGCAAGGTGCAAATGGCTATAAATTCAGTCTGATTGCCAAGCACCCAAAATATAGGAGGGGTCGCTATGGGAACTTCAGAACTGTGTCGTAAATATGTTTGGGGGTATCAATTGTAACTTCAAACTTTACTAATTGACTAGTTGTAAGTCGAGGACTACATGTATAAGATAGAATGCAACAATAAGTGTTCACTGGGTTCGCAGAACATTTATATTTGACCTGGTTGCCACCAAATCTTCCCAGATTCTCAGCTGCTCACAACAAAAAACGTATAATGGAGGGGGGAGGAAACTTTGTTGTATCATGTGGCAATGATTCCACAACAGGGAAAACAGAGGAGAATATAAATATCAATCCATCAATTTCAAAATGCCTTCTGGATGTTAAAGTATGATGTAATTTGCTTGTTTGTGGGTTACCAAGTTACTAGAATTTAAAGATTGTGTTTTCCATATTGTGGTATGTTTACCACCTAATGTGAATCTTGTAAAGCATTTAATAAACCACCGCTAATGAATAAATACAACTAGAAGTTAAAATATAATATTTTGGCAGAAACTGTCAAGTTTCACAGCTACTCCTTATCAATTGTTAATATTTATGCTAGCCACTTATTTTAAACAAGTCTGCTATATCTAATTTCCCCCACTTGAGTTCCTTGTAGGTATGTGGGTTTCGACCCTGAATTCTTAATGCAGAAATCTAACTTTAACTTACATATCTGGAGAGCTAGTTTGTACCAAATCTTAATTAACTTTGTACCTTTTAATAAAAAGCACCTTATCCATATCATGATTCACAGTGCTGTGCCCTTTCCCATTCAAAGCAAGTTCTGGGCAAAGAAATGACATTCTAGAAATTATATAAACTTCCAAATTTATACTGCTATTTGGCATGACAGCTGTTAAGTTGAAATGTAACCTTAATAGTTTTGGGCATGCAGAAGGGACAGTGTCATTGACAAATCAGCAAGGCAGCTTATCTTACTTCTACCCCCCATTACCAGCAATTTTGAATAATGTAAAATATGAAAGTATAATTCAAAGCAAATAAAAGGCCCAAGAAGGAGAAACTTGGTACCCATCAACTTTTAAATTTTTTTTGCAAAGACCAAATCACTTGGCTATCTAAAATCTACACTGTGGCAACAAAAATAAAATTCAACTGTTAACTTTGAAGTTTACTAGAAACCAGCAGGATGAAAGAATACACAAACTTGCACATATGAAAATCAAGGCAAAGTGCAAAAACAAGCAGGACAGAGGGGAGAAACAGACTTGTGACATCTGAGAACCAAATGATAAGACGACAAATCTAAGCACAACACAACCCTTAAGTGGTCTCGTCAATGAAAGCCGGATGTCACAATAATTTTACCTTGTAAAGCGTCATAAGAATGTTTCTTACAACGTATTATTGTCATATATTTTTCTCTGGAATTAATCTCTATTAGTTAATCCAGCGTTTTCAGTAGTAGGGGCAAAGTTGGACAAAGCTGTTAAAGCTTCAGCAAGTTAACGAGTTTAGAGCTAAGAAAAAAAAAGCACACATAAAACAGCAAGGTTTCAAACCCAGCGTGGCCTTACGCAACTGCAATAAACGGCTCAATGCTGAGCCTACAGCATTGCCATTTTAAAAGAAAATTTACTATTTAGCTGCACAAGTGCACGCATCACCTCCCTTCACTTCTACTGCCTCCAAACCAGCTCGCTCCGCGTCTAGGGAACAGAGGCTAATCATTAGCTGAGGGATCCTGCTTGCTCTCTTTATCTCCTGCTCCGGTTCAATGCACGTCCAAGACAGAAAAAGTCCAGAAATAACCAGGCTGGATTCTGAATTCATTCGACTTGGGCGATTCCAAACGTTCGAGTTCCCCGTCGAGGTGCGTTCACCACCCCGCATCGAAATCCCAAATTACGCGACTGGGCCCGCTTTTGGGGAGCAACGGAACCAGGAAGGCTTTATTTATACACAGCATTTGGAGAAAAAGTACAAAAGCGTTTCCGCAGGGAAAGCAGAAGCAGCACGTGGCGACTCTCGGCCTAGCTTATTTATATATATATATAAATTAATTAATAAACCTAGACAGGGCAGCAGGCTGACGTCCCCAAGGGCAGCTGGAAAACAACACGGGCACGCCAGCCATTTCCACGCGGGAAGGCGGGTGCTTTGGGGCAGGGTGGCGCGGGCCCCTCCCCCCGAAGGGAAAGCGGCCTTCTATACTCGAGGGAGCCGCCGTCCGTCGCCTTCCCTCGCCGCGGGCACGGTCCCTCCCTTGCTCCCGCTCCTCCCTTCCTATTGTGCAATAGCCGCGGCGTCTTGAGGCTCTCCGGGGCCTTGTTTACAAATACCTCGCCGCCAGCCCCACACCAGAGGCGAGGCCTAGGCGGCGAGATCCGGCTCCAGCCCGCTTTCTCTCCTGTGCATGATCCGGCTCCCCGAGGCTTTCAGGCCGAGGTCTCCCTGGGCTCAGCCCGCCTGCAGAACAAGCGGCTCCCCCCTTGCAGCGGCTTACCGCCGCAAGGAGAGGCGTCTTTCCCCGCAATGCTCCGGCTGGAAGGCAAGCGCTCACGAGGGCGCGTCACGTTTCCGCAGGGCAACCTCGGACTCTTTCTCCCCAGGACGCTTATCACAGGGGGCCGAGGATTAGGGGGGGGGGGGTCCCCTTCCACCGCCAAGGCCTCCCAGGCGTCCACACCCCCTTTTAAGACGCCTGGAGATCAAGAGTTCCAACCAGGCCGGCGCACGCCCCCTTCCCGCTCCGGTGGACCTGCCCGGCGCGGGTTTCTCCCCTCATGGGGAGCGCCGGCCCTTTGCGCCTCGCTTTTCCTGGCCTCCTTTTCTTTCTCCCCACCTCCCCGCTTACCTCCGGGCGTGGTGGAGAAGAGGGTCCCCCCGGGCGTGGTGCAATAGTCATGAGGTAGCTGCGAGGAGTCGCTGATGGGCACCGTCCTGGTGGGGATGGCGCGGCTCTGGCTGTGCTGGTAGCCACCGGAGGAGGACATCTCCCGCTCTTATTGTCCCGGGTGGGCGAGTGGGTGGGAGGCAGGCAGGGAAGTCCAGGAGCTGCGGAGGGGAAACTTGGGCGTGGGGCGAACGAAAACAAAAATGGGGGCCGGAGAGCGGGGAGGCAGCGGGGCGCAAGGAAGAAGAAGGGGTGGCGGCGGCGGCTTCCTTCGGGGACGAGCGGGGGTGGAGGCGACCGCTTCTCCGGCTCCGGGGCACTTTTCTTTCCGTCACCGCCTCCACCGCCACCTTCTCCCTCGGCCTCTGCCAGCAGCAGGAAACGAGGGGCTCGGAAGGCGGAGAAAGGCGGGCAAGGCCGAGCCAGGAGGCGGGGACGCGGTGGAGACACCCACCCGCCGACGGGGCACGTGGCCGCTCCTTTGCTGGGCTAACGCGGAACGTCTTCGGGTCTGAATAAGCAAGAGGCGGAGGCCTGTTCAGCTCCGTCCTGGATAGTGGTGGCGTTACGCCCGAGGGGATCTAGCAGGGAGGCGGGATTGCCTGTAAGCCAGAACGGGTATCTTGGATAAACTCCTTTGAGGTTGCTCCCCTATTTCCTCAGCTTTAAAAAATTGGGAGCAATGCAGGTAGTCCACAACTTACGACCACAATTTTGAGCCCCAAATTTATGTTCCTAAGTGAGAAACTAGTGAAGTGATTTTTGCCCCATTTTGTGACTTTTCTCATCACATTTGTTAAGTGAATCACTGCAGTTCTTAAATTAGTAACACGGTTGTTAAGTGAATCTGGTTTCCCCTTGACTGCTTGCCAGAAGGTCGCAAATGGGGATCACATGACTCCAGAACACTGCAACCGTCGTAAATATGAGTTACAAATGTAAATCACATGACTACAAGGATGCTGCAATGGTCATAAGTCGATTTTTTCAGGGATGTTGTAATTCAAATGGTCACTAAGCGAACTGTTGTAAGTTGAGCACTACCTGTAATATTTGAATCTCCAACTTGCTCTTGAGATATATCGAGAGCAATTTTTAATAGAATATGGGACATTGTGGAATAATTGTAGATAAGATAAAGTTGCAATCCAATGTCTCTTGCCAGGAGAATGAGGAACAGAACAAAGCTGGTTCTTTGTGAGCTTTTGTATGAACAGGATTTTATGTGCTGAGTTTGATGGAAATTATTTTCAAGTAGTATAAAAGGCAATCATTGAACCGGCCTTAATAAAATAGAGTTTTCATACTGGAGCAGTATCTATTCCAGCTTAAAGATCTTGAAACAGTATGTAAAAGTTTAGAGAGGTTTAGTTTTCAGACTTACACACTTCTTGGAAATGGGCACCATTTTGTTGTAAAATATCTATATCACATATACACTTCGTATAAGCATATACTTGTGTGGAAAATAATAAAATGAGCGCCCAAATCAATGCATATGACCTATGATTACTGCATAATGAATCGGCCTATCTGCCACTGCTTATCTGCCATTCAACATACAATATTCATTTAGGCCAAGGGTGTCAAACTCACGTCGTCATGGCAGCATCCTGTGACATATTTTTTTCCCCTTCGCTAAACCAGGCGTGGGCATGACCAGCAAGTGACACATCCGGCCCGTGGGCCAGGAGTTTGACGGTCCTGATTTAGACTATTGGACCTGAAATCAATTTATAGCTAATTCCATACTTTCTCCAAAAGTTTTCATTAGGTAAAGCAGAGCAAAAGTCAGGAAAGCGGTTGATCTTAGAGGCCCAGAATCTATATTTAAACAATGGTTCATATGAGCTAAAACTTATGATTTTTTATACATTATGTTGAATTGGGACAATTGTGGGTATTCTGTAAAACCTAGAATTGTTATCTTTGTCTGTTATTTCTTTATTTGGTTGCAACCAAATAATTCAAAACACGAACCAGTTGTTTATTTCCTTGTATTAATCAGTCTGTGGCAAAATTATAGTTACAAGGTTGCTAGTGACCAAAACAAACGCCAGAAAAAGCAAAACTAAATGCACCTAATTATATATAGGAAAATTTTACTGAATATGAAGCTTCTGTTTGAATTCAGTTAGTTGCCTCTGAATCTTGTTCGCTGCTTGTGACTCATGGACAAGTGCTCACCATTTGAACTATCTTTAAAAATAGCTCATAGGTCTTCTAAAGATATTTTCACAGTATTTAGATTTTAATTATCTACTGCTTCCTACTTTGGTCAAACTTGCCAAACATAATTTTTTTCCTCATCAATCATGCAGGTGCCTTACATATCCCAAGTTTCTGCTTGCTGATGCATTGGCTCAAGGCACCATCAATCCTCATTTGGTCTAATCCTGCTTGATTCATGCAGTCTATGATACTGTATTCTAAAGACTCATTCCCATACATTGAAAGTTATATACTTTCTCTTACCATTTTTTTAACCCTAACCCTAACCCTATGGACTAAGGGCATGACCCTTTGCAATCTTTGTCATTAACATCCCTCCCCAGAATTAATTTTTATCTGTGTATCTTCAACATATTGTGGTCAGCTGTAGGAATCTAGTTTCATATTCCTGTTGGCTTCTTAATGTTTAATAAAGTTTATTTTCATTCCTCATTTCTACCTTTCATAATAGCTTCGTACCCATACTTATTTTCAGCTGACAAAATGTCATAAACAGGTAAAGACATGGACTATATCAGCACAATTTTCTATGCTCATGAATAGAAAGTGTCCTTGATTTAGTGTGATTCACGTCCAAATAACCATGCTTAAGACCAGACTATAAAATCCCCATTATTTTTTTTCCCTTTTCTTAACTTTAAAGTTAGGATGATCATTAGGCTTTTTAGCCTTTGACAAATGTTTTCTTGCAAAATTCTAATCCATCACCAAAATGTATCTGCTGGATTGCAACTGCGACAAGAACCATCCTTCACTATCTCTTATCCCAAACATCCTAGCTTTGCATTCTCTTGAATATCATAGTACCATGAGGAGCAGTGGCCAGGATGTGGGTTCCTACTCCAGATACAATTAATGCAGGCTGCCCGTCAGTCTTCCCATCGAAGTTTTCAGTCCTGTAGCTCTGACTTCTTGTAGTTGTCTCTTGTAAGTGTCTCCTTGTAGTCTATCTTGAACATAATCCTATGAAGGGGAGTTATTCTTGAATACCTAGAATCACTTCTGGTAAGCTCAGGGCTTTGGCTTCCAAATAAGCACGTAGCTTTTCAATACAAGTATGACAAAACTGGCACAGACATAGAGGCCCTTAGGCCCTTGTTTCAATGCTGCACATCTCAAAGAATTAGTACATTTCATAACATCCTTCTTACAGCAAGGGTCATGTTGATAGGTAAAATGAAGACTAGATTGTGTTCTTAAGTCAGCGTAAGCATATCCAAGAACTATTTTGTTTCAGTAAAATTTTATACAGATTTAACTGAGGTGGGCATTTGCATTTGGTGACCATGTTCTTTTCCTTTGTTGTCCTTTTCCACAAGGCCAAAGGTACTGCTTCCTTAGAGCCCCAGTTCCCTGATTCTTACAATTTCTAACTTCAGTTTGAGCCATTTGCTCCAACCTTCATTTTCTTGTGACCGGAATATAATCCTTGATCTTTATTTAGAAATGTAGGAATAGGCTCAGCCTCATGACTTCCATTGCCCATTACAACCTTCACTTCCGGCCAAAAAAAAAAAAAATTAAATTAAAAGGAGGAGGAAAAGGATCCTTGGCACAGTTAACCCAGGTCATAACCTACTTAGAAACAAAACAAAACAAAACAAAACAGCATTGTATACTATTACGGAGTATTTAGTATATTTTTGTTCCTTAAAGATGCAGAATATATTCTGTATTATTCTTAGGCATGAGCATGTAGTTAGATATGATCGTTTCTAGTGCTTTACTTCAAGGAAGAAAAATTATTTTTCAGTGCACTGAAATGCCGTAACTTGATGTGGTGTGTGCGTCATGATGAAAATGAATACAAAACTGATGATGACGAGTATTAAGAAATCTCGAGTCAGCAATCAAGCATAACTGAGGACTGCATGATTAATCCTCTGGGCAGAGGGTGTGTGGAGAAAATATTTTGCGTTGGTAAGGTCCATCAGGAATCAAAAAAGATCCCTCAGTCCAGCGCATGAGAACTCTTGGGTTAGAATGACATAGGTTTTGGCATAAAGCAGCGTCCTATGTAAATTTCTGAGAATCATTTTTACTACCGTAAATTCATTTTGCTTATCAAGGCTCTAAATTCACAGTCTTCCTTAAAAGAACAGTTTTAGGCTTAGCTACAGATAGATAAAACAAGGAAGTATAAAATGCTGAATCTATTTGTGGGTCTTGTGCTTTTCTCAACTTACTGCTCTTAAACAGAACACCCACCAAATCTATTATGTAGAAGTGAGGAGCACAGAATAGAAGATTAACAACAGAATCTTTAATTGTTTGCAATTATGCAAATATATGAATATAAGCAACAGCCCCTCTCATTATGGCCAAACATAGGAATGATTTTATACAAACATTTCTACTGTGAGGAATTTTAAGGCGGCTTTTATAACCCTTCTTACACATTCTTTCAATACATAGGAGAAGGGTTGTGTGAATCTGGCTAGAAACACGTTAGTGAGACCTTTTGGAGCAATAACAGGAAACTTTTGCTGCATTAGCAAAAACTAATGGAGACTTGAACAGAAGGGTAAGATAGTTCACTTATATACTATCTATCACACAGCAAGGCGGATATAGACATTTGGACTATATTTTTTTAAAGGATTCAAATAGAAACTAACACTAATGATTGGTATGAAGTTTAAATAGCTAAACTGGCTAGTGGTTGGAGATACAAAAGTGAAGGGGAGGTTTTATCATTAAAAAGTAATTTATCCTTTTTTTACTATGGCTTTTTAATAATTTAAATGAGGCAGTCCTTGTTGATTCATTTTTTAAAAACTTTTCTGATAGCTTTATCAAAGTATCAGGAAAATGGACATGATCATACCATAGAATATGATTATTTTTGCCCTTCTAATGCAGTTGACAGTTGTTCCAACTTGTTCAATATTGTCTTAGTGCAACAGCTCAAATTAAAAGCTAAGTATGCAGCATCTGGTTGACTTGTAGAAATCAAGCAGGATTTGATTACTTAAGTGTAATATTTGTTAAGAAATCACAGGGCTGTTGGCCAGAGTGAAAGTCAAAGCAGCTTCCTGGGAGGAGCAAGTAGCAAATCACTTATGTGTTCTTGCCTAGGAAACTACATGCATGAATCCATGAAATTTGAGCCCTGAGGAGACTTTATATTTTATGCAAATATTTGGTTCCACAAAATTCCTTACAGGTAATCCTCAACATATGACCATAGTTGGGAGAATTTCTATTGCTAAGCAAGGCAGTTAATGAGCCGTGCCCAATTTTATGACCTATTTTGCTCTAGTTAAACAAATCACTGCAGTTGTTAAATGAATCATGCAGCCATTAAATGAATCTGGCTTCCTCCAATTTGTCAGAATGCTGCAAGTCCAGTAAATACAGATTGCAAAATGAATTTTGATCATGTGATTGTATGGAACAGTGTTAAGTGTGAGGACTAGTTGCATATCACTGTAACACTGGTCAATAAACAAATGGTTGTAAGTGGTGGGCTGCTGCCGGTTCGGACCGGTTCGCCAGTATCGGTAGTTTCAACCACCGGCTGGGCCCGCCCACCCGCTATTCCGTCCTATATATCTCACTCTGGCTCACTCGCCCCACCCACGCAGCCCAAGTAATTTCTGCGCTTCACCCACTCTACTCATTACGGCTGCCTGAGAAGGTGTACTGGAGGCTGTGCACAAGAAATCACTGTGCGTTTGAAGCTGCATGCAAGCGCAGAAGGTGCACGCTCACATTTTTGGTTTTGCACTAGGCGAACCGGTTGTTAAATTATGTGGAGGCCACCTGGTTGTAAGTCGAGGAGTACCTATAGTTCTTACTTCCTCTTTCAGCTGCAACTGCTTTCAAAGTCACTCCTGTATTACATGAAAAAAGATACTTTGCTTATGATCTGAGAACGCAAAGGAAAAAGGAAGAGGGAAGGAAGAGGGCAAGACTTCAGCAACCTAAATATATAGTTAAGGAATTTATCTCTGAACTGAAAAGAGATAAGGAAGAAAAGGAAACCAACAAACTTTTTCCAGCCTAATTGATGGTACTTTCCCCTTAGTAACAGCAGAGGACCAAATATTTCAGAAAAGCTAAAGGAGTGGCAGATGTTTGTTCAAGGTGGAACAAGAGACCAGCCTGGGCTGCTTAGCTAATTTTTATTTATGTATTTATCAAATTTATATATAACCTTCCATTTCATGAGATGTGACTATGGTTAGTGTATAATAATTTTCCCTAATATTAGCTACAGAGATACATTTGTGATGATGATCAGTGGTGGGGTTCAGCCGGTTCTCACTGGTTTGAGTGAACTGGTATTAAAAATTCTGGCTCGCCCCACCCTACTTATTGACTTTGCATGCCTTGGCTGGTGCTTTAGAGTCACACCGCAGCATATCTGCAGTTGCTCTTTGGCTCCCTTGCCTCAACCATTTGGCCACATTGCCTAGCCTGCTTGCCTGTATGCCTGCCTTTGCTGCGGCCTCCGACGTGGCGGCCTCCCGTTCGTCTTGGCCTGATCCAAAATGCCCGCCTCAGGCTTCTCCTGACTGCTCCAGCAGCAGAACAGGTAAGCACAGCTGGGTGCCCCCTCGGAGAAGTGGGGCTGGGAAGGGTGGTTGACCTGCGCCCGGCTGCCAGCCGTGGCCTAGCCCCATCCAATTGCCTCACCCTGCAGCCGGCCCTGTAGGCCTGCGCCTGCCTCCCACCCAGGTAGCCCCAGCTTACCCCCACCTCACCCTTCAGTCAGCCCCATAAGCCTGTGCCTGCTTCCTGCCTGGGCAGCAGCAGCACTTCAGGAGGGCGGGCAGATGTCCTGGGGCTGCACACGTGCACCACAGCAGAGCAGCAGTCTTGGCCCCAGCATGGCATCTTCGAGTGCCGCCCACCGTCAGCCTTACCTTCGCAGGCAGCCGTGCGCTGGCCCCGTTGGAATCTGAAGGGCATGGTATTCAGGCCGGCAGAGGCACGTGGGAGCTCTAGAAGGTAAAGCCAACCCTGGCGGTGGGGGAGGAAGACCCGTTGCGCTAGACCGAAGAACCGCCTCAGGGGGACATGGCGAGGCTCGCTCCTTTTGGGCCTGGCGCGCTCAGCTTCTGTGAGGCCTCCAGGCAACTGCCGCCTGCTTGCCTTCCCCTCCGCCTTGGGTCCTGCATCCAGCCCGTGATGGGTGATGCGCTGCTTCCGGGCCGGCCTGGCCAGTGGGTGGGCAGGTGGCCCTCGGGGGAGATGTTGCGCTGGGGCCGAGTCTGCTACTGCGGTGTTCATGTGCAGCCCTGGTACATCCACCGCCCTCCTGGAGTGCTGCCGCTGCCGCCCTGGAGTTGCCACCGCAGCTTATTGGAATTCAGTTACCCATATCATTCTGCTTTTCAGCAGCAAAAGCCTTAAATGCATCCATTATATTTTGGAAGAGGAGCATAACGGCAGTCTAAATCCAATGACTGCTATATTAGTCAACTGATCTGGAGAATGAATATAAACACACCCAAAATCACCTCCATCAGTTCAGATAATTCACTGATTTTATACTATTGTGTTCTTTATTGATGGATTTATTTATTTTTTTTCAAATAAGTTTTTTATTTTGTTTTTATACAAAATCTTCCATTACACGATATGACGTCTAGGTACAAAAGTTTACATAAATGATTAGGGATATAAATCTATTCACATAACATTATTTACTAAGTTATATAATATATC
>JANHFL010001038.1:320221-330249 GCA_032468155.1 Oxyrhabdium leporinum
CATGGTTTCTTTAATAAACTCTTACTTAGATAAATTCCTATCTGAGTGCTGAGTGATTTATTGGAACTTGGATGGAACACTGACACCTAGATGACTAAGAATCTCCATAGACACATGGGCACAATGAGAAGCACCCATTACTACTTGTATATCTGGTTCCAAAAACCAAGAAGGACACGTTATGACTCTTCCATGCAGATTTCTTTATTGTTCCTCACTCATAGACAGACAAACTTGCCAAACTAAGACATACTAACAATCCCATTATACTTTGGGAATGATTAAGGAGGAGTCATCTTTCCCATATTTCTGTCACACTTTCTGAACTGAGTTATCTCTTGCTCCTCTAGAATACACTTCCTTCCTCCCAAGAATCCAGGCTACATTCCATCACATTGTGCCACTGCATTTTGAACCAGTTCTACCTTCTAGAAGGTCTTCAAGGGCAGACCCATGTAGACAGCATCCTGAAGTAGTCCAATTGTGAGATGACCAGGATACAAGTGACTGTCTGGAGGGCCTTCTGGTTGAAGAAAGTGCATCACTGGAGCACAAGTGTGTGGGATAGCAATAGCAATAGCACTTAGACTTATATACGGCTTCACAGTGCTTTACAGCTCTCTCTAAGTGGTTTACAGAGTCACCATATTGGCCCCAACAATCTGGGTCCTCATTTAACCCACCTCGGAAGGATGGAAGGCTGAGTCAACCTTGAGCTGGTCAGAATCGAACTGCCAAACTGCAGTCAGTTGGCAGTCAGCAGAAGTAGCCTGCAGTACTGCATTCTAACCATTGCACCACCATGGGATCACAGTAAGCCAGTCATGCAATATCTGCATTCTATCAAAAGGTAGATGTCTATGGATATGATATCACCTATCTCCTGTTTACAATACAATCCTTTCAGCAGTCCCAAGAACATTCTGCACAGATTTGCACTCTGATTCAGGTGACTTTAAGGATACAGATAAACATCCAAGTGTCCTCAACAACACTCAAAAATCTAACAACTGATCCTCAGAGTGCTCACAAACAGATGACTGCAAAGAATATAAATCCTTCCATTTCCCACCATTAGAACTGAGGTTGTTTCTTGTATGAGAAGCAAAATGGTTTCAAATAAAAAACCAAGAAAGTCCAGTTGCCTTTTGGAAAAGCACCTTTGGTACTACCCAAAGATAGGATTCTCTGCAATGGCCTTTGATTTGACATCAGAGCCCACATCACCAAAAACTGGACTGAGCAGCATTACAAACCACCCTAGTAATCTGTTCCTCTTCATTCGCCAACTTCAACAACTCCTTTCCAAAGTTTCTTTTACAGATTAACAGAGTTAGAAGGGACTTTGTAAGTCATCTAGTCCAACCCTCCCAAGCAGGAAACCTTACACCATTTCTGACAAATGGCAGTCCTGTCTCTTCATGAAAGCCTCCAGTGATGAAGCTCCCATAACTTCTGAAGGCAAGCTGTTCCATTGGTTGATTGTTCTCAATGTCAGAAAATTTCTCCTTATTTCTAGACTGAATATCTCCTTGATCAGTTTCCATCCATTATTCCTTGTCTGGCCTTCAGGTGCTTTGAAAAATAGCTTGACCCCTTCCTCTCTGTGGCAGCCCCTCAAATATTGGTAAACTGCTATCATGTTTCCTGTGGTCCTTCTCTTCATTAGACTAGCCATGCCCAGTTCCTGTAACCGTTCTTCATATGTTTTAGTCTCCGGTCCCCTAACCATCCCGATTGCTCTTTTCTGCACTTTTTCTAGAGTCTCAATATCTTTTTTATAGTGCGGTGACCAAAGCTGGATGCAGTATTCTAGGTGTGGTCTTACTAAGGCTTTTTAGAGTGGCATTAGTACCTCACTTGATCTTGATTGTATCCCTCTATTAATGCAATTTAGGATTGCATTGGCTTTTTTGCTTGCTGCTACACACTGCTGGCTCATATTTAGCTGGCTGTCCACTAAGACTCCAAGATCCCTCTCACAGTTATTGCTATTAAGCCTGGTTTCACCCAGTCTATATGTGTACTTTTGGTTTTTCTTGCCTAAGTGTAAGACTTTACTTTTCTCTACATTGAATTTCATTTTGTTAGATAGAGCCCAGTGTTCAAGTCTGTCAAGATCTATCTGGATCTTGAGCCTATCATCTAGGGTGTTGGCTATTCCTACCAGTTTAGTATCATCTGCAAATTTGGTAAGTTCGCCTTCTATTCCTTCATCTAAGCAATTTATGTAGATATTGAAGAATACTGGGCTAGGACAGAACCTTGTGGTACACCACTGCTTACTTCCCTCCATGACCATGTCCATGGATGGACTCAAGCACATTCTCTTTGGGATAATTACCTGGGACTATCTGCTAAATAGCAGTGAAATGACCATTAGGATAGCACTCCAACTTCTAAATCAAGATTTCCCAACTTTGGCAACTTTAAGACGTGTAGATTTCAATTCCTAGAAGCATGGCTGTCGGGGGAATTCTGGGAATTGATTCAGACCTCTTAAAGTTGCTAAAGTTGGGAAACCTATTGTGATGACCCAGAAGGACACCATGGTTGATGGTATTAAAAGCTGTTCAGAATCTGTTGGTCCAAGAAGAGTACATGCCCCCGTCTAAATCCTAGTGAAATTCATTCATCAGAGCTCCCCAGACAGCTTCTGCCAATGATGAGACTTGAAAACTGTCTGACATTTTATCTGTGTTGTATGTGCGGGTGTGTTTTATGTATATTTTGTACTAGTTTTTCTTCATTTTAGCAGTGTGCATGTTCTATTAATAATAATAATAATAATTGATTTAAACATTAAATTAATTTGTGTGTTTATCCCATTACACTCTGGAGTTGCTCCAACAGTGAGATGAAGGGCATATAAATTTAATAAATAAATAAAAACCTGTGATCTTATATTGTGATGAATGCAACTTTTCTGAAAGACAGAATGCAACTTTTCTGAAAGATAGAGAAGCCAGTTTTTGAGACTATTCTCTGTTTTCCTTACTGCTCAATTTGTTAGTATCCTCAAAAAATTATTCTCACAATAAGGGGTACTCCAGTAGTTTGTTTAGATTTATCTAATTTAATTTTAATTAAATAACAGTTTCTTGTTGTTTATTTATTTATGTGGCACATGAACAATTTGGCTTTGAATTAACTTTTTTAATGTTTCTACTATCTTCTACTAAGCCTATGCAGCCAACTCTTTTTCAAGATGTCTTTAAGAAAAACCCTAAGTCCAAATTCTTGGGGGTGTGTGTGTGAAATATTACTGTACTAAGTATTGTACACACAGGATATCACCGTGAGGTCCTAGGTGCTCTTGAGCTTGGTGATTTTCATGCAGGCATTTCATTACCAAACTAGGTAACATCAGTGCTAAAAGACTTGCTCTTATTTTTATATTGTAGTGGTTTGCCTTGTAAGTATCTGTTGTGGCCCGCCAGACTCGGACAATGAGGAGGTTGGGGAGGAACTTGGGCCAGTTCTGGAGTCTGGGGAAGGCTCTGATGGATGCTCTGCGACGGAAGCTGAGGCAATAGCTTTTTCTCCCTATATTTTTTCTACCTGCTGGCTAGATTAATGTAGATTATGGAGGAGTTATTTCAGTGTTCTTCTCACGTACAGGATGAGAGCAAGTTCTCTGCCAGTTCACTTGCAAAGAGCAAAAACCATTTTTACCAAGAGAGGAAGAAAATGTGCTCATTATGTACCTTTGCTGCAGGAATATTATTTCTACATTTACTGAATTTTAAGTAGTTTTGAAGGGCAGGCCTTCAAAGAGAAGATATGAGATAAAAGAATTCAGAGCAGAGATGGGACAGACTGTTTACTGACTTCTGAAATGAAGTGGAGACAATAGCTACGTGCGTTTATCCTCCAGATAATTTATTTTTCAATTCTTACCCATGTGCTGTGTTTGTCAGTGAATAGCATTCCTAACTAAGTGGAAGGAAAACAGAAAAGTTTTCCCAGCATTGTAAGATCCTGGTGACACTATTAATTCGATAATCTGGTCTGTTGCAACACTCCATCCTATCTTATCAAGACAGACTTTATTTCAAAATCTATCTGCTCCTGATTCTTCTACTGCAAGCATCTGATCCTCACAGACAGTTAATAAAATTTTGATGCTAACAATGCAGCTTATTTTGTTCTGGAAAACTCAATTATTTCTTCTCTCACCCTTCCTTTCCTCCTTTGATGTCTTCCTTTAGATTTGGCAGATTGCAAATTGATGACATTCCCTATCGCTCTTTATAAAGTAATGAGGCATGTGGCTGAAGGCATACATCTCATCACGCTGGCCAATAATGAGCTGAAGTCTGTAACCAGCAAATTCATTATCACTTTTAGCCAGCTGAGAGGTAGGTGTGCACTTCTGGAGACAACAAGAAAAAGGAAGTGTGTCTGTTGTTGTTGTTCGTTTTCCAAATGTTAGAGGACTTCTTCATTTTAAAAAATGTACTTATGCTGTGTGTTACATATTTTTTCCTCAGTAACCATGAATATAATGTTATACATTGGTAGTAAAACAGTAATTATCAAAATGTAGGTAGTCTTCAACATACAGCCGTTTGTTCAGTGACCATTTGAATGGCACTGAAAAAGGTGACCTATGACCGATTTTCACACTTGAAGCATCCCCATGGTCATGTGATCAGAGTTCAGAAGCTTGACAACTGATTCCTATTTATGACGATTGCAGATTCCTGGGTTGACGTGATCACCTTTTGCAACCTTCTGACAAACTCAGTGGGGAAGCTTAAAATTCACTTAACAACCAGGCTAACTAATTTAACAACTGCAGTGATTCACTTAACGAACGTGGCAGGAAAGGTGTCAGAATGGGGCAAAATTCACGTAACAAATGCCTCACTTAGCAACATAAATGTTGGGCTCAATTGTGATTGTAAATTGTGGACTACCTATAAAAGAGTCTCTTCAGAGATGGGTGGCAAATAAATTAATAATAAATAAAATTGCCCGTCTCTCAAACGTTATAAGCAATGTGATTGTCTTAGCTTCTCCCAGCCTCACAAATGTATAATGAGAGATAAGATCTGAACACCAGCAAAAGTTACATGTGGGAAACTTCTGTAAGATGTTTATTTTTTGAATTTTATATTGAACCTTCTTGCTGTTGTGATGACATTGTTATTCTGCCTTGAAACCAAGTTGAGGTTTATATCTTTCATTTTGTGTAGAGTTCTTTGCAATGTGGAATAACCCTGTGTCCTTCAGTAACACACCAGTTTTATTGTTTTCATTTAAAGCCAGAGGTTCTTAAACAGGTCTCATTCCCATGAGTGTCTGATCAGCTTAGGGCATTAAAAAAAAATACACGGATAAAATGGAACCACTTTCAAAACTCACTGGCCTTCCCCTTCACTGTACAAGCGATCTGAAGGCAATTGTGAGAACCTCTTGATAGATTAAATTTTAATTTTTAAAAGCAAGAGGCTATGTTATCTCAGCTCCATTACTTTCACTTGGAGGGAGGTCGCTCAAAATCTTTTATCACAAAGTGAGCTAGTATTCATCTATGGAAAGCAGAATAGTGGCACAACTCTGTTGCCAGTAAAGTAATTTATAACGTTGGTGCCTATTGCCAACAGTTTAGGGAACTGGGGGGTAAAATACTGATTTCATATACAGAAGATAGGAATGAGAAGAAGAACTAGCTCATTATCTTCTAAGGTGAATAAATGATTCCCTGACAGATTTAATTACCTCCTCCAAAAATTAAAAGGAATTTTGCATTTTATTAAGCAACAGTATGTGGTTGCAAAGAAGGATTAATGAGGTTCGACAGAGGAACAGAACAAAAGTGCATACTGTAATTTGATAAAACAATTCTAACAGACAAACGATTGAATGGCCAAGTGAATAATATTTATAGAGGAAAGATACATATGTTTGCTTATGCTTATTTTTTAAAGCTTTATGCACTGTTAGTTATTCAAAGGTGCGGAAGTACATTGTGTCTCCTTACAAATCATTTACTCATTGATTGAATGAACATTTTAGTAGCTGTGCAAGCTTTGATGCAAAAATATGAGATGATGAAAGGAAAATTTAAGTGTCCCTCCAACTATAATTATCCATTATCTTAGCTGTGTCTGTTGTACACTGTTGAAATAAGTCATCTCTAGCATTGTCTTCATCCAACAATTTAGCCAAGAATATAAGTTAGGAAACCTTACAGAATTTGGTGCTTCTTTCACATTGAAAACTCTAGTTGGCTTTTGAGCAGAGGTGGGCTGCACTTGCTTTGACAAGCGGTTCGCTGGTCGTGCGCACACACACGCCACTTTGGGGCTGAAACTAAGCTACAGGGAGGCAGCTGATGGATTAAAGCAGCTCCGGTGAATACAGTAGGGCCGGCGCGGAGCTCACCTGGGCAGCGTGGGCGGGGGAAAGTGAGTTATTTAGGGATAGCTTAGCACAAGGGCAGGCGGGCGGGATCAGAGCTAGAGGTTCACCTAAACCTCTGCGACCATACAGCCGCCCACCCCTGCTTTTGAATGAAGTGCCAGGGGGCCCCTTACCCAAACAAGGAGATTGTACAAGGCAGATTACTAAGCAAGACAAAAACCATGTTTGGTCTGATTTCATTTCCAGATTTATTTAAATTTCAATTAAAGATTTTAAACTAGCTGTGGTTGTAGAAGACCAGCCCGGTATCTATTCAGTGGAAGAAAAGAAGACTGTTTACAAGGGCCAGTGGAGAACAGAGAACACTCTCGGCTTCTTACCAAAGCACTGGCAATTCCATTATCGAAGAAGTTAATGAATTTTAATCACTCTATGATCAGGCTAAGTTAGACTAGCCTCTCAGTCCTTATTCATACAGGGGCTGACATTATTTATGCATCGGTTGCTCTTTGAGTGTGAGCTAGGAAAAAGAAGCCTTAAGATTAGGAAATGATGTTCGAGAATTTGTAAAACCAGGCAGAAAATTAAACAGATGATGATTTGTAGGACAAAATCGGCTTTCTGAATCTTGGCACTAGATGTGTGCAATTCTATATTTGTGTTTCAGCAATGTCAGCCCCACTAAGTAAACCAGACCATAAAATTAACTCCACAGGAAGGCAACATTACTTTTATTGAGATTGGTATAATAACAGAATGTTACAAGTCAGAAAACTCCTCCTCCTTCTTGTAGTTCAATGAATTAAGAAGGTGGCTGGCTGAGGCCCTTCCAAACATTATCTCACTCTTCTGGACTTAAAATTTTTAAGCCCCAGAGGTGGGCTGATGCCGGTTCGCACCGGTTCTGGTGGACCAGTATTTAAGATTAGGTGCAGTTCGGCGAACCGGCAAATCCCACCACTGGCTGGCCCCGCTCCCACCCATTTTTCAGCCTGTTTTTTGGGCTGTATTCAGTCTGGTTTTGGGCTGTTTGGGGGCTGTTTTGGCCATTTTGGGGGTCATTTTCAGACCAGTTTTTGGGCTGTTTTCAGGCCATTTTCTGGGCCAAAAATGGCCTAAAAACAGCCTGAAAATGGCCAAAAAACCAGCCTGAAAACAGCCCAAAACAGCCCAAAAAGCAGGCAGAAAGATGGGTGGGGTCGGGGCTAGCCAGTGGTGGGATTAGCCCCAACGAGCTGAATTTTACCTCCTCTTTTGAGGTGAGTGGCCGGGAGGCGGAGCTAGTTGTGATGAGTGACATCACCCACCAACCGCCCACTCCTACTTAGCCAGAGAACCGGTGGTTAAAAAATTTGCAGTCCACCACTGTTCACACCGGTTTGCCTAGGCAACGGGACCTGCATCTCTGCATCAAAGTCATCATCTTCCTTACTTTCCCTGCAAGCAGACGGCCAAGTTAGGAAGAGTTTTTTTTTTCCCAAAGGAGAGCTGCATGAGCTTGTTATAGGAAGACCAAAACAGAAGGATATTTTGGAGGGTAGCAGCCAGCTCTATGGTGCAGAGGATGGAATGAGAAGAGCAATGTGTTACTACCTAAAACACAAAATATGTATGCTATATCATATAGGAGAGCCAATATTTTTGAAGGAACTGATTGACCTTTCTCCCTGGACATTAATACTAACCTGCACTGAGAGACAAGCAATTGACTGCACTGACATGCCATCCTCTAACAGGTGGGCAATTTGGAAGACATCCAATTCTCTTTTTTGTAGCTGGCAGGACCTCTTGTGACTGTGGCACAGAATTTGGCTGTACAGTTATAAAACAAAATGATCACCTGGATCCCAACATTTTGAAAACTGAAAGGGTACTATAAATTAGATTTTTTTAAAAAAATTTTTAAAGAAAAGCCTACTTCTTCAAAAACATAGCAACATTTCTGGGTTCGGTGGCTCTAATTCCCGTAAAAATAAAGAAAAGGAAAGTGGACAATTTTGTTTTCTCTCCTTCAGTTTGATGCATTGTTATGATAAAGGACCATCTATTGCTACATCTGCTTTTTTATTCTTTCCAAATTCTTTCGATACAGATGAAAAATTTAGTATCACGATTCATCTTTTTCAAAACTGCAAACATGAAAAACCCTTCAAAATTGTCAAAAGCTTTTTTCTGTATCTGGAGAGATCAATAGAATAAAGATTTATTTTTTTTTGTCTCATTCTGGTTTTCTTTCTCCTTTTCAGACATTGAAAAGGCAGCCTGCGTGAGATAAGTAACTGTTCAGTTGCTTAAAAAGAAGTTAAGAACATTATCAATTTAGAGTTACTTACTTCTAGGATATCACCATTTTGTTTGTTTGAACCAGATATATTCTGTCTGATCCAGTCCCTTCTTTTTTTTTATATTTTAATTTTTTTTATTAGATTCTTGGTGTTTTCTGAATTTGTTTCTCTGCTTGGAGACATCTCATTACCAGCTAGGTAACATCATCAGTGCATGGGAATAATGTTTAAGTCAAGTCTGAACTACACACAGGTGGATCTTAACATACAGCCGTAATGGACTCAGTTGTTAAACAAATTCAGTGGACTCAGTTGTTAAACAAATTCAGTGGTCTTTAAGAGAACCAGTGATTTTCTATGGGTGTGTTTTTGCCAAAAATCAGAGCTAAGTGCTGGTTTTCAGCAAAACCATTGTAAAACATGGTCAATTGATTATGGAATGCTACAAATGCAGCCATTTTTGCCAAGCGTCTGAAGTTCAATCTTGTGACTATAGAAAGGCCTGTCTGTCATAACATCTGTTTTTAGTTTGTAACTTTGAATGGTTCCTAAGCAACTGGTCATAAATCAAGGGCTACCTGTAAATTCTCCGTTATGCTAATTTCCTTCAATTAATTTAATTTTCCCTTTTGACCCGAAGAGGCAGCTCCCATCATAATGAATGCTTATCTGAAACGAAATGTTACAATATTCTTTTGAAAAATATTTTAATTACTGTTTAATGTTTGGTGCGGCTTAAGTAATTTCTCTGTGTCATTTCCCCTTACACTAGTCATCTGTTAAATTATAAAGAATTACTGGACTTCCTACTTTTAGAACTTTTTTTTGTTGTTCTACTATTAATGTTATAATTTGCTTTGCTTGAATTTAATGAATAGAAATTCTAGGGGTAAAATTACTTACTGTTCTTCCTAATAAAGCAAAAAGAAGCATAAGATCAGGCAAAGCCCTGCTGGATTCTTCCTCACCTTGAAGAATTTCTTACGGGAAATTTCATACAAGGGAATTAACGGAACAAACATATTAAAATTTAGAAATGGCACATGATTCTGTTAAGGCTAATATTAGACCCCACGGATTAATGACTCAAGTCAGAGTAAAGAATAACGTAATAACAAGAGTTGGAAGGGACCTTAGAGGTCTTCTAGTCCAAGCTCTTGTTTAAGCAGGAGACCCTGTACCATGTCAGACAAATGGCTGCCCAGTCTCTTCTTAATAGTATTCAGTGATGGAGCACCCACAATTTCTGAAGGCAAGCGGTTCCACCAGTTAAATTGTTCTCACTTATAGGAAATTTCTCCTTAGTTCCAGGTTGCTTCTCTCCTTGATTAGTTTCCATCCATTGTTTCTTGTCTTGCCTTCTGGTGCTTT
>JANHFL010001038.1:344720-365827 GCA_032468155.1 Oxyrhabdium leporinum
ATAGCCAGAGATGGAATAATCTGGCTATGTCGGGACGCAGGAAACCACAGCCACTCGGTCTTGGAGGGGTTGAGTTTTTGAGGGATCCTCTTTAGCCCTCTGCTAGCCCTCCTGAGCTCCATTTTCACTGGCAGAGGCACCGCGGGCTGGTCCTTTGCTGTTTCCAGGGTGGCCCCGCGGGCCAGATCTAAGCATCCCATGGGCCGGATCCAGTTTGCGGGCCTTGAGTTTGACACCCCTGTTTTGTATGATTTTGTATGATTCATTTTCATCATTTATCACATTCAGCACCCTGTCTTCAACTCCATATTCATGCAAAATGTTTCAAAACCTGATAGTGATCTGTTCCATATTCACAGCTTTTTATCACCAGTATATTATATTCTTCAATTATTCTCCAAATTTTTCCACTTCATTGGCCATTTTCATAACATTGTTTCCCCTCCAATGTGATGGCAGAATCTAGAAAAAGATGGATAGCACAGCTAAAGGATCACCATGGCTATTGCTACAATCCAAATTGCATACGGTTGAACTCAACATAAACGCTTTAATGACAGCTCGCACAACTTCTGAAGATGTTACATTTGCATTCCTGCTGTGGCCAAAGTACTTTCTGGAGATCAAATTGGAAGCACTGCACAGCCTTAATATGTTAATGACATCTTTTGTATGTCGCTGTTCACTTGTAATAGTTCTAGTCTGCTTCTGTTTTCATCTATCCAAATCTTGGATACAAAGAAGAAGCATGGTTAGTTTGTATGTAGTCTGCAACTGTGCAAAAATCTGTGATGGGTAGCAACAGAAAGCCCAATATATCTCGATAAATCCAAAGATCCTTCATTATCTTAACACTTAGGCTTTGTTAATGTGTTACACCAAATCGTATTTATGATTTAGTGGATTTACCTAGATTTACACATTATACTAAACTAAACCAAAGCTCACCGGAGCATATTTTTCTTTTAGAGCATTGAGCAAATGTAAGCTCAATTTCCCATCTAGGATGTGATTAAAGGCTGAGGAAGAACAACATGAAATGTAAAATAATTTAAAGATTGTAATTGCTAAAAGATAAAATAAGTAAAAAATCTGGCTTTTGGAAGAGAAAAATAGGCTCTGAAATTAAAAACAGATGGTTGAATTATAAACTAACCATGCTTCTTCTTTGTATAGAGGGTAATATAAGTTATATTGTTTGTTTTATTTATGCATATAGATAACGTACAAATCTTGGATGATTAATTGCATCAAAGTTTAATGATTCCTTGGTTGCCTAGTGATCTGCAACAAAATTCCATCCGTCGTTTCACAATAGTACCATATCACACTTAAGAAACAGTTTTCAGGCAGAAAACACATCTAAATGCAAATGAGTAATGTATTTACATTTCCAAATAGTGCATAACCATCTTTCAAAGAAATATCAGTTACTAATTTATATTGTAGTATGTGGTGGCAAAGTTCAGTATTTACATTGGCAATGCCCTGTTGATTTTAGGCATAGAGATATTTATTTGGTGTGTTTAATATATATATATATGTCTGCATTTATATTGATATTCAGCAACAGCTCCAATATTGCTTGCAGTACAAACATAGAGACATCACACAAGCTGAATGGAAATCACTGCCTATTACTTTTGAAATGAAAGCCTAAATTTTAAAATGCATATATTCCAACAAAATTGGCAGAATCATTGAATAGAAAAGTCTTTTTGAACTTCTGAGCTATCTTTCCCATATTTTATTTTTTTTAATGAATGACGGATTGCCGTTCTTATAAATAGCTCCCTGTTAAATTTGTAGTCCATTGCCAATATTTAACAAAATGCAGTCTATTTTGGAAATTCTTATCTTGTTGCTATTGTAATGGCACTTAGCCAAGCAGTCTTTTCTAAAAACTAATGTTAGATTTCATTTTAAGTTAATATCAGATGGCATCAGGGGTGGGCTTCAAATTTTTTAGCAACAGGTTCTCTCCCTTAATGACTGGTTGGGTGGGCATGGCTAGGTGGTCATGTGACTGGGTGGGCGTGGCCAGTTCCCCCTAAAAGAGAAATATAGCATGGAGGCAGAGCTGAGTTTCCCCCCACCTTTGTTAAGGACTGAGCCAGCCTTTTGTTCTTGCAAAGCTATCAGAATGGGCTTTTAAATACTTTTGCTATTTGTAAAGCTAGGCATTCTTAGAAATAAAAATAACAAGGCTGAACTGATTTTCACATACCTATAAGGAATCCAGCTGCTTCTCTCTGCTTCTGAAACTGTGGCTGCCTAATGCAGCCGGAAATGCAGATTTTTGATAGCTAAATAATAGCCTGCTTAATAGGCACTGATTAATTTCCCCAGAACTGGAATGGAGGTTAGTTGCTTTTTAAATTTTTAAAAGTTTGTTCATTTATTTGCTTTACCATACCATTACTTTACCATTCTTTTACCATACAAAAGAAAAAGAATTTTAAAAAAGCTGAAAGGAAAGAGAAGGAAGGAAAGAAGAATATAACCCTACAAAGTCAAGTCATTTTTCTCTCTAGCTTTAAACCTTAATCACAAAAGTTACTATGGGTCAGTTTTTGCATTATATGTAAGTAAATCATGTTATGTCTTTAACCCTATTCTTCTTCCCAAATCTATATTGAGAAATTTATGGCTATGTAACCAAAATGAACAATAGTTGTACAGGCCTATATTATATGTCAAGTATTCCAAACATCATTATATACTTCCAGCATAACAAAAGTGACAGCCAGACCCTTTAAAATGTTATCTAAGATGTCTAATGTACCAGAAAAATATTCTGTTGAATTATTGTAACTTGGTGGCTCAAAAATATGTTTGGCCTGTAAGAGTGAAAAAAATAACGATTATTTGAACAAATAACTATACTTGTTTTATATTAGACTCCATGACTGTAGTATCTTTTAATGTTTACCTATTAATCAAATCTTAATATTAAAAAACATAAACTTTGTTATTAAAATGAGGAAGTAAGGGTATTGTGAACTTTTTCCTAACTGGATTAAATACTTTTGTATTCAGATAAAAAATGAGAGAGATGGTTGAAAGAGGGGAGGGAACTATATTTATCTTGCCTCATGAAATATGTCTTAATACTATTGTGTGAATCAGAAATATTTTCATTTCCGGCAATTCTGTTTCTTTTGATTTTTTATTTGTTATGTTCCTGGTTTATAAAAAACTGGGACAAGCATCTCTAACTTTCTCGTGTTCATGTCTTCATTTATGTTATTATTCGTGACCAATTTCTTTCACATATTAACCATTTTATGTATCATTTTAAACTTAGAAATGTTGCAGTGTTTCCTCAACTTTCCTAGTGTTTTGAAAACATAAGACAAATTAGAAACTCTTAGAGCTTTCTCTTTAGTTTCCCTTGATTTTTTTTTCTAGTCTGGAGGCAAGAGTAGCCTAGCGTAGAACAGAACAGAACAGAATAGAATATTCTTTATTGGCCAAGTATGATTGGACACATAAGGAATTTATCTGTGGTACAGAAGTTCTCATTATACATGCAAAATAACAAAGTAATAATAATCATAATATTAAAGTAATAATACTCATAATAATGATACCAATAAGAGAAGGCAGTAGAACAGAGGAGAAGGATAAAAGTAATACAGCCATACTACATAGGTAAATATCGTTAGGCATAAGATAGTGCTGTGGGAATTAAGTGTTCAGCAGTGATGGCATGAAGAAAAAAATTGTCTCTATATCTAGTGTTTTTGGCATGCAGTGCCCTGTAGCGCCATCCGAGGGGAGGAGTTGAAACAGTTTATGTCCAGGATGTGAGGGGTCTGTAGATATTTTCTCAGCCCTCTTTCTGGTTTGTGCAATATACAAATCCTCAATGGAAGGCAGGCTGATTGCAATTGGGTTTTTTTTTCTACAATCCTAACTATCCACTGAACTCTGTACCTGTCCTGTTGGGTTGCTGTCCCGAACCAGACAGTTGTAGAAGTAGAAATGACAGACTCAATAATTCCTCTGTAGAATTGTATCAACCAAGATTAATATCATTTATGTTTTTGTAAGGGTTGTTGAGAATGTGTATGAAGCACTGAGTGAAAAAGCTTTAAGTTTTCTTTTTTTTTTAATTAACTGAAATGCTTATATCGAATTTTGATCAGGTTACAAATTCAGTCTTTGTAAATGCTAATAAAATTCATCTGTGTGGAAAAATCAAGTATCTTACAGGCAAGGTTTTGATAGAAATCCACTCCAATTTTGTTTACTAATGGTACAGCAGCATTGGTTTCTACCTTGCAGTCAACATTTCTATTGCAATTGCCGGTTCTATTAAAAGACAACAGTTCAAAATAATTCATACTCCAGCTTTATCCAAGAACCCCGTTGTGATCTGAACCATCCACTGCTAGTTCTTGTTCTCCTATTGTAAGACGGGTTTTGTTATCCTGCTGTGATGGTGCTTCATTTTCCCTCCAAAACGAGTAATGGATTACAAGCAGATATGAGGAAGCTATTTTGAGTCAGTCTGCTTATTTTTAATGCTCTCTATATGGGAGCAAATGTTTTATTAGTACGGTGTATGAAAAAAATACCACAGGCCCAGAAGAACTGTCTGATAGGCATTGAAGCTCAATTGCAGAGCTGATTCTAAAAAGGTAGGAAGAGATTTTTTTTTCTGGTTGAATTTCTAGAGAATGAGACTGAATATGGAGCTTTCATATTTCTGGAGCCACTTTGTTTCCATAAGCCATTATTCCAGCACACATTCATTAGAGGTAGTCCTTGACTTACAACCATTAACTTAGAGACCATACAAAGTTACAGTGACACTGAAAAAAGTGATTATGACTGATCCTTGTACTTATAACCGCAATATCCTTGTGGCCACATGATCACAATTTGGGAACTTGGCAACTTGCATGAATTTATGACGGTTGCAGTGTCACATGATCTTCCTTTCCCACCTTCCCAGTCAGCTCCTGACAAGCAAAGTCAGTGGGGGAAGCCAGATTCACTTAACGACCCTATGATTCACTTAACAATTGCAGTGATTCGCTTAAGAATTAAAAAAGGATTGCAAAATCGGGGGCAACTCATTTAACAGTCACCTTGCTTAGCAATAGAAATATTGGCCCCAGTTGTGGTTGTAAGTCAAGGACAAGATATCTCCAGTCTTCAACACAGTCCTTTCAACAGTTCCAAGAAGGCTCCACACCCATTTGCACTACTTAGGTGGCCCCGGGGACACAGATAAATCTCCAGGGGGTCTCAAAGACTCTATAAAAGAGTGCAAATGATCAGCTATCTACAAGGAGGATAAATCCTTCCATTCCCTACCATCCAGTCAGAGCTGAAGAAGCTTCTTTGATTAGAAGTGAAACATCTTCAAAAAACCCTCCAAGAAAGTCCAGTTGCCTCTTGAAAAAGCACCTTTGGGACAATCATGACTCAGATGGATGACTGAGAATCTCCATAGATAAGTCAAGGACTGACTATCTTTATTGATATCAGCCGTTCAAAGTTGATCAGTTCAGGAAGCAAACTCCATAAGAAAATGAAAACTATACTTTACAAAGATGGGATTTTGTAACAGAATCCTCAAACCTAATTGGTTTTTCCTTCCTTTCATCTTATACCACCAAAGAGTCAGAGAGAAGCCAGCTGGAGCATATTCCTAATACTCCCCCTATTTCCTGAACTCAGAGCATGTTTTTTGCACATGCTGTGAGTATCTCATTTGCTGAATATTTTCTCCAAGGTCTCCCTACAATTATGTCCCAGTTCTTGAATTTTTTTTCCACTATGGGTGGAGTCAGGTTGACTGAATGGAGCTGAGCATTTACTGGCCAGATGCCTTCATGATGCCTACGCAGAGTTCACAGCAGATATTTTCTCTTTGTGCTCTGATACAGAAACATCTGTTGCTGCCTAGGATAGAACTCTCAACTTTCCAAATAGGAGATGAGCATTTTCACTTCTAGGCCACTATGTCCCAGTTCTTGAATATTTCAATGAAAGATGGAATCAATTGTTTATTCAGATAAGCAATGTTCGAACAGTGCTTAAACTTACTTTTTATGAATCTCAGAATAGAAGTGAGGATGGGCAATGAATCAGTGGTCAAAGTGGTAATTTTCCCCCACAGGACAGTGATGCGATAATCCACTTTGCTGCTTCGTCTACCTTGACCAATGACTATTCAGCTATTGGGAGTCTGGACATTTTAAAGGTGGTGATGCATTTTGGAAATTAAAAGCACCTTGCACAAGAATATGGATATTGTGGAACAAAGAAAGATGCAAGAGACTTTATAAATTTCAACAAAATTTAAAAAAGATCTGAACCCATCTTGATAAAATTCAATGTTTTTCTTATTTTTCTAAGACAATTTAAACTCAGACATAGTATTTCTCCTGTAGTCTGCTTTCCTAACACACTAATTGAAAGCCATGGTAGTTTTAGCTGAGTAGAATTCAGAAACCAACAGTGATCCATAAAGTTCCTCTATAGCACAATACTGGAGAAGCTAATAAAAGAGTTGAGTTAGCTGCAGAACAAAGTTACAGTAACAAGAAGGCATACTCTGGGGGAATGTTGTACAGTAATACCCAATACATTTTGTTTGGTTTTGGTGTTTTGGGAGCCCAGTTAGTCTGAGTCAACATAAGATCCTTAAAACTAGGATTACCAAATAGGGGCTACAATGTGTGGGTTGGCCACTAGGTGGAAGCACAGAGCTAGACTTTTGTGTATTTTTTTCTTTTACCCCCACTTAGTGGCTTTCTAGATTATTGCACCTACAGTTAGCCTGAGAATATCACTGGCTTTCAGTGTAATATTTGTTGGTCTAGTATGACCAACAATTACTCTATGTGATTATCAGCAGAATCTTTTTCCAGCCTCTATTCCCCAATAGTTCAGCTGCTCTTAATTATAATTCCTCTCAAGAGCTGCTGCCTAATGGTCGTGCAAGAAAGGAAAGATTATAACTAATGTACTTTTAGAAGGGTCAGCCCTTCTGGGTAAATCATACAGAAAACATGACTAGCTGAACTAATTCTGTTTTATCGTATGGCTGCATTAACAGAATCTTGCAAATCTGGAAGCACGGGTAGTCCTTGACATTTGAAATTGTTAACCCAGAGGCTAAAGGAAGGCCCAACAAGAGCGACATGGTGGCCTAGAAGTGGAGCTCTCACGTCACAATTGGGAGACTATGAGTTTGATCCCAGGTAGTGGCAGATATTTCTCTCTCTGGGCACAAATAGAAAATAACTGCTGCGAACTCCATGTAGGTGTCAGGAAGGGCATCCGGCCAGTAAATACTCAGTTCCATTCAGTTGCCCTGTCTCCACCCTGATGCAAGGGATTACAGGCAATTATGATCAAAGTTCCCCATACTTTTGTGTATCACACATATATATTCATATGCTTCTTCCAGCAATCCCTTTATCAGATTTAATTTGAATGCTTGCTTTGAATGTTTTAGTTAATAGTGTTCTGGAAACATAGGTGTTCCTGATAATCTGCTACCCAAAAACTAACCAGGCAGGTTCAACTTTGCTTAGCAACCAAGCTTAAAAAAATATTAACTAGGTTCTGCCATCTGATTAATTGGTCTCCAGTTCTGTTAAAAGGGGGGGGAGGTTTATTGTGAGGCAGGAGCAAGTAGCATTAAGTAAATAACCCAGCGTTATTTGAAAATACTGAGCTATAGCAAACATATTAGGCATAGATGTCTAATTATCTAATTAGAAAGCAAGCATTCATCTCTTGCTTAATTATACGTGTTTTAATTTCATTTCATTTCAGCATCACCATAACCCAAATATTAACAGAGCCGATTGCTTCTCAATCCTGGCAACTTTAAGATATGTGGACTTAAAACTGTCAGAATTCCCCAGCCAGCTGGGAGTTTGAAGTCCACATGTCTTGAATTTGCCAAAGTTGAGAAAAAAATGAACAGAGCCCATTAAACAAAACACGGCAAAAGAGACACCACAGTTGAAAAAGGACCCAAAATACAATAAAACTGTAATGCAGTTGGAGGACCATTTGCTGTGGAAAATAGACTATTACATTTAGGGTAGAATTGCACTGATTTCAACTAGGAAAAAAAATCAACGAGAAAGATTGAGCATTGTCTTGAAGTGGAATTTCTCATGACTGATCTTCAGACTTATCTTTGAGATGACTTTCTGCCCTTAGTATTATCTGGTTTTTCATGCAGAGTTTTCCTCTTACATCAATTGCAGTTTTGCACATCTATTTGCATGAAATACCAGAGATGGACAGGTAATCATTACTGAAGGCAAGCACAAACAAGAACATGATGGAGAGCATCTTTTCCATGAACCCTCTTAATGGAGAACATTTGCAATGTGATCATTAGTTCATCCAATTTCAAGGAAGCAGGGCTGGTTTCAACACAGCCTTATTCCGTGCCCTTTCCATTTTCATGCGCCTTCTCCATTTTAGAGGAACATCTTTATTCATGAAAGCTCGCCTGTGTGCATTATGTTGACAAAATATTGCAATCTCAAGTACGTATAAGTGCATTTCTTCTGTTTCACTGGTTTCTAACATAGTAATTATTCCCCCCCTTAAAAATCCTCATTTAATCAAAGCAGTTGTGAGGAAGAAAGCAAATCTAAGGCAGGTGTCAAGGAAAGAGCATTTAAATTACAAAAGAAGTGCTGCTAATTGTGTTTGAGATGGGGAGGGCAGGAAGACTGAGGGAAAATATCTTGTAGGGACATCAAATAATAGCTGTGAGAGAAATCAGATGGCTTTGCAGTCAAAATGCTTCGAGTTTTCTCTTTAGAATGTACTGGTTTAGAATGTACATTTAATAGCAGTCAATGCATGTGTTTGTTCTCATCTTTTCTACTACCTTACTGGTATTATTATTATTGTTTTGTTGTTTTGTATGTACACTGAGAGCTTCTGCACTGGAAATAAATTCCTTGTGTGTCTAATCATATTTGGCCAAATTATTCTGTTCTGTTCCATTCCGTTCCGTTCCATCCCATCCCATCCCATCCCATCCCTATAAATACATTCCTATTTTCTGGACTTGCATTGTTTAACTAAAAAAAAAAGTACCTCAAAGCATAAATGTTCATCCCTTTCATTCTCCTGATATAATGGATGTTTGCTGAGATAAACAATGCAGAATGAAAAGTCCATTAGGCCGAATTAATTAGTTGCAAGAATGTAATCAGTTGGCAGAGGTATTTCTGAGTTGTTTGTTGTCATTCTTCTGAATGCAACGTGTGGCTGTCTTTTTCCAAATAGGATTCTTCCCCCATGAAAGTGGAGGGAGGGGGAGGCTTCTTGCAATCGAATTGGGCTCTTGGAAACTATCTAAAGATATCCCTATGATTTCTTGAGAATGATATGAGGTTATTTGCTATTCCTTTCTTTAAGCATTTTTTTGACTTACAATACTGGAATTTCCTAGAAATCTCCCATCCAAATACTAAAAACAACTTAGCTGTGCAGCGTTTTTTGGTGGAAGGGAAAATATGTTGGAGCACACATGAGTATACATGCAGCATTGCTCAGATGCATCATAAATGATGTTTCCTTTTCAAGAATTGGAGTATCCCAGCAGGTGATTGACTTTCAACCAAAATCAGATATTGCTTTTCAGCTCCAGAGCTTTGCTTAGCCCTGCCAACCAGGACTGACTCTGCTTGGGCATATTTGCCTGTGCCAGCCTCATTACTTATCTGGGTCAACTACCAAAGCTATAAAACAGTGCATTTTTGGGACCTCAGCTGTCAAGTGCAGTGTGAATAAAGAGGGAACTCAGCCCAAGTTCATAGAAGCACTGCATTTTGTAATGAACTTTTTTTTCCTGACAATCAAGTTTCAGCCAATAAACGTTAGAAGGAAAGGACTTCCCTTTGTCATATAGGCTTAAACGTTAAAAATCAAAGCAGATATGTAGCCTTAAGCAAATAGTATGCTGACCTACTAAATGACAGCCTGTTTTTACTGCTATTTCCATAAAAATCCTCCCTTCTGGCAGACTGCTCTGCTAATGTGAAATAATGCATCTTGAGTGGGCCAGCATCTGTCAGTAGCTAAGGAAGAAGAATTATACAGCAATTGGCCCTGAAACCATTATGTAAACTAAGGAAATAGCTCTCCCTTTTCAAAAACAGATACTTGGGAAGAGATAGAGCTACAGTCGGCTAGCCTGCATTCTTCTATCTGGGTTCGCAAAGTAAAACTATTACTCTCTGCACTAAGCCACCTTCCCCTGGTGAGCTTGAAACTGTAGGGTGGACCCTCTACACAAATAAGGAGCATCCAGAATGTATGTTTATTCAGAAGCCATTACCTTAAAGTCAATCCCAAGCTGAGCTTGAGTTATGGTCACTGCATGGACACAACCATGAAATTTTCTGAACAACAGGATAGAAGTGGTTTGCCATTGTTTTTTTGTGTGGTGTTTATTCAAATTCTCAGTGTAATCTATTGTCCTGTGATTTTTCTGACAGTGTGTTATCCTGCAGTTGCAGGAGAATGTCTAGGACAGTGATTCTCAACCTTGGCTACATTAAAATGTGTGGACTTCCACTCCCCAAATTCCCTCTGCTGGCTGAGGAATCCTGGGAGCGAAAGTCCACACATCTTCAAGAAGCCAAGTTGAGAAATGCAGGTCCAAGAGTCTGGAAATTCTCAATCATTCAGGTCATGGTTGTCCCAAAGGTGCTTTTCCAAAAGGCAACTGGACTTCCTTGTTTTTTTCCTTGAAAACATTTCACTTCTCATCCAAGAAACTTCTTCCGTTATTCGGTTCAGAACTGAAGAAGTCCTTGGATGAGAAGTGAAATGTTTTCAAGGAAAAAACAACCACCAAGAAAGTCCAGTTGCCTTTTGGAAAAGCACCTTTGGGGCAGATCCAGGATTTACAGTTTCTCAAAGCAAGGCAAGTCAACACCCAACACCTGTCTAACTTCTAGACTGAGAAACACAAATAAGATATCTATTAAGCCACAAAATGTGTGAGAAAAAGAGACCTTAGATTAAGACTACAAGGAAGACAAGCCGTGTCGCCCAATTGCTTAGAATAACTTCTATGCAATGAAGGAGCTTATCTGGCATCTTTGCTGTTTTAAGATTTTTGGGTAGCTACAGCTGAATTTGTGCTGGAATGTTGTCAGTAGGTTTTGGTATTAGGTGTTGCCATCTGCTGTAGGCTATTCCGAATTACCTATCCTATCATTCTGCAAATAGAATTTTCCTGTAGAATTCCAAGCATTTGGATTCCTCCTCTAGACTGTGCTGTTCTCTGGTGGTTTTCTGGAAGCCTGAACCATGTCAAAAATAGTGATAATATTTGGTGCTGGACCTCTCATAATTAAACTGCCAAATCATAATTGAGATGTGAGTAAAAATTTGTAAGGAGGCAGAATGTACCATTGAACAATTAGATAGCTTCATGTTTTTCTAAGATCAAACTGAGTAGAACATGAAACATGAATAACAGCTTTTCATCTATCTTTTCACAACATTATTTTTTTTAAGTTCAGCTTTTTAACTATGAGGCTGCTGTAGGATCTACTTAACATGGAACTGATAAAACAAAATAATATGGGAAGGCACTACCATGCAAAGAAACCAATGGAGAAGGAGAGGTCACAGACTACATATTTGTACAGTTTGTAAACTAGGGCTTACTCAATCCAGTTTTGGGGTTGCACAACGCAGCTGGGCTGAAAATGTGTAACACACTAAGCCAAAATCTAATCAGCTAATTTGTATCATGCAACAATAGCCATTGTTTCATTGGGGAAGAGAATATTGGAGATTTATACTGTGTGTAATATGGTATCAGGAGACAAGCCTGATTCATGTGAGCAAATAAAGCAAAAATATTGCTTTATATTTATAGCAATAGCACTTAGACTTATATACTACCTTACAGTGCTTTACAGCCCTATCTAAGGGGTTTTACAGAGCCAGCATATTGCCCCCAACAATTTGGGTCCTCATTTTACCCACCTGAGAAGGATGGAAAGTTGAGTCAACCTTCAGCCTGGTGAGATTTCAACTGCCAAATTGCAGGCAGCCGGCAGTGAGCAGAAGTAGCCTGCAGTACTGAACTCTAACCACTGCGCCACCGAGGCTCTTATATTTTATATAATATATTTTAATATTTAATAATTTAATAATTTCAATATTTTATATTGGAAATAAAAACAAACATTAGGTAAAGGCTCAAGAGACTTTATGTTGGGTGTGTGATATAAAGTAACACCTCTCTCTCTCTCTGGTGTCAGTGATCAATGGAAGAAAGATGGAGATTAGAGAGAGGTTAGATGATAGAAAGATAGAGAGAGAGAGATGAAAGATGATAGATTAGATAGATATAGAGGAGATAGACAGACAGACAGTGGAGATAGGGAGGGAGAAAGATCTTCCTATAATACTGCTGAACACCAGAATTTGCTTAACTCTTAAAGCACTATATATACTAGTCATCTAAAGTGCAAGAGTATTTAAATTCAGTGTCTGGTAGAGGGTTTGAATTACGTACAGGAGTACTTCTGCAGAAAATGGGCAGTCATATAACTCTTTTAAATAAATAAATAAACACACGTGCGCGCGCGCGCGCACACACACACACAAAATTCCAGCATAGCTATCACTTATTATTAGGACTGTTTACATGTCTGTAACTGTATTTTATTGTACTGCTAATGTTTATTAAAAAAAATACAGTGCCACGAAGCAGGAGCACAGTGGGAGGTATATCACAAAATTTAACTCCCCTCATTTATTGTATTTATTTGTACTTGTAGATCCCTAACATATTTTTCCCTTTTCTCTTTTTTGCTGTAGCTAAACATTGTTAGTTTGGATATGAATCTCTCGTGTGTGAAAAAAAATATTTAATCCTTGTCAGGTTATAGTGGCAGTGGCAGAGAGCAATCACAGAATTTATTTATATTGACCTTTCTTATCAAGTAATTTAGAGAGACAGAGATACTTTCATTTATTCAAGTAGGAATCATTATTATGGACTATAAAATCAAATAAAGATTGCTTATTTTTGATGCAGTTGATGCAGTTAATCCCAGAATATTAATCCTAGCATGTTGAGGTCATTTTGATTTGCTTTGAAAAGTGTTCTCTTGAGTTCCAGAAAATTGTAATAAAATCAGATATTAACTGAACATACAGGACTGAAAAGGATTGGGTGACTACAAATTAAATTAAGCTATAAAAGCTATTGATTTTTTATCTCTAAAACAACCTAATTTTATTCTAGTGATATCATTTTATGAACTGAGGAGAGAATACAAACCAACAAAGACTTTCCACAACTTACAAAACCATAATAAAGAGATTGGCATTCAATCATTCATTTTTAAAATTGTTTCTAAAACTTATCATTGAATAAATAACATTACAAGCACAAGGTCTTGAGAAGAAAATGAACTAATTTGTAGGTACACAAGAAAGACAGATTTTGGCACATTAAATACAGCCAGATCTAGTATGGTATGAATTTCCATGGACTTCAGCACCCAAATGGATTTTTATTCTTGTCTGAAAAAGTGAAATATTTCCAAAGAACTTGGAGTGGCTCCATAAAGCCAGTCAGATGTAGAGGTTAAAGAACATCTAGTGCAGGGGTGTCAAACTCGATTTCATTGAGGGCTGCACCAGGGTTGTGTTTGTCCATGGGGGGACAGCGGGGGGCATGGCCAGGGGACGTGACCAGCATGACATCACTTGTGTTGTCATGCACCTGTGGTGGCCTGAGCATTCTGCCAGCAAAAACAGGCTCCTGAGCTCCATTTTTGACTGGGATGGCCTCCTGCAACCCTCTGCCAGAGAAAACGGAGTTCAGGGGGGAGAGGCATGTGCAACCCTTGTGAGCTCTGTTTTTGGCTGGGATGCCTCTGCAACCCTCTGCCAGTAAAAACGGAACTTGGGAGGGGGGCGCATGTGGCCCTTGCGAGCTCCTTTTTGCTGGCAGAGGCACTGCAGGCCGGTCCTTTGCTGTTTCCAGTGCGGCCCTGCGGGCCAGATCTAAGCACCGCATGGGCCGGATCCAGGCCCCGGGCCTTGAGTTTGACACCCCTGATCTAGTGGGAAGTTTAGAGGGATTAGGTTGGAAAGATAAGAGTTTTAGGCCAAGCCATCTTCAGCCATTTGATTGAGGAAGGGGTTTTTTTGTGAGACCCATCCACAATTTCTCTTAGGTTTGGCCAGTCTTGAAAGACCGGGCAAAAAAAAATCAAACTCACCATTTTCATGTGGCCACGTGTTTCCTACTACAAAGCACCATGAGGACGATAGCCTTCAGGCATTGTTTGAATAACTCTTTAATTCAATTTGTTTTCATTGCATGGGATTTAATTCCTCTTGCAGTGGGCAGGGGGGCGGTTGGCCTCAGGCAAGCCGGTTTTAACTCCACAGTTAAGGAGGGGTGTGAATGTAATTCAATTTGTTTTCAATCTACTCAAAATAAATCCATTGGGATTTTCTCTGTTTCCATTCCTCTGAGTAGAGCTTTATTCTTTAAGTGCCTTTAGTGAAAGATGAATCAGGCCTAGATACACTGATTAACACTACTTGGTGAGTATCTTCAGTGTTTCTCCACAGTCATACCTGACATGCAGATATTTGTAAAGGGGCCCCAGACTGCTAGTTTATTCAACAAGAAAAATAGCATTGGGGTGGGCAGTTTTGAGAAAAAAATGGCAATATAGGAAAGCCTCCTTTTTCCATACAATAGAGACATCCATTACTTCATAAGGTCATTTATTTTTGTTTCCCACCTTTATTATTTTTTATAAATTAGTCAAGGTAGCAAGCATACCTAATCCAGATAGTCCTTGACTTACTTCCAAAACTGAGCGCAAAATTTCCATTGCTAAGCAAGGCAGTTGTTAAGTGAATTCTGCCCCATTTTACCACCTTTCTTGCCACTATTGTTAAGTGAATCACTGCAGTTGTTAAATTAGTAACACGGTGGTTAAGTGAATCCAGCTTCCCCATTGATTTTGCTTGTCAGAAGGTTGCAAAAGGGTATCACATGACCCTAGGACACTACAATCATCATAAATATGAGCCAGTTGCCAAATGTCTGAATTTTGATCACTTGAGCATGGGGATATTGCAAGTGTGAAAAACGTTCATCTCCGTTTCAAGGCCATTGAGCCAGCGCTGTCCGAAGACATTTCTGCAGTCGTGGCCAGCATGACGTCACATAGTGCTGTTATCTTCCAACCAAAGTGGTATCTATTTATCTACTCACATTTGCATGCTTTCAAACTGCTAGGTTGGCAGAAGCTGGGGCAAGGAGGGGAGCTTACCCCATCGTGTGATGCTCAGGCCTCGAACCTGGGCTGATGGCTTTCCAGCTGACAAGCCCAGTATCTTAACCACTGAGCCACCGCCCTGCCCGCAAAGTGTCTGGGGTTAGATAAACATATTAGGGATTAAGATGGACAAACGAGGTACAGCTTTTTTGGTTCTTCATGGGCTTGTTTAAAGCATCTGATCTGTTCCATACATTTCTATAGAATAGCTGAGCAAATCTGAGGCTTTTTAGTGTTTTTAATGAGAAATAATCCATTGTGTTTTCTTGTCTTCTCATAGACTTCCCATAAACTGTAAATCTAACTTTTAGGATTAATATATAGCTGTGCCATAACAAAGAAGAACTCACATTCCAAGCAGCGCAAGAAATTAGTGAATTCTCCAGAGTGATAGTTACATTTATTTATTTCGGATTGTCTGTCACATTTTCTAGCATGGCAACTCCTGGAGGACCCATTGATTTTCAAAACACACTTTTTCTCACAAGGAGATTGGCAATTACATATTCAGAGGGAGGCCATAGGTCTTGGAGAATAGATTCTGTTCTCATCTTTATCCATATACAGGTAATCCTTGATCTACAACCATTCATTTAGTGAGCATTCAAAATTACAACAGCACTGAAACATTGACTTATGACCACCTCTTGCATCTATGACCATCACAGCAGCCTTATGATTACATGATCAAAATTTGGGCATTTGGCAACAAGCATGTATTTACAATGGTTACAGGTCATGTGACCACCATTTGTGACCTTCCTAACTGCCTTCTGACACAGTCAGTGGGGAAAGCCAGATCTGCTTAGTGACTGCAGGTTTCCCATATCAAGTGCAATGATTCGCTTAACAATTGTAGCAAAAACAGTTGTAAAATTGGACGCAAGTCATTTAACAACCGCCTTGTTGTTGGAATGGAAATTCTGGTCCTAATTCTGGTTGTAAGGCGAGGGCCACCTGAATGGGGAATCAAGTTTGCCTGAAATTTGACTGAAATTCTGGGACTAAGGGCATCTCTAGTGCAGCTGATCTTTAAAAAAAAGTATTTAGGAGTGACAGTAGAGTAGGAATAATTGAGGCTGAGCAATTTACCACTATCAGTACAAAAACCTTTGGGAAATGTAAAGCCCATATCTTGCATCTTTCTTTTTCAGTCTCATTTTTTTTTACCAAAGAGGGATTAATCAAAGTCTTGAGTCAACCACATTCTTGGCTCCAACATGCAAAATTCCAATGAACATAGGAAATATTTATTGATTACATATCTATTCAAACTTTTTCCCAAGATCCTAATTTTATTCCCAAATTCTAATCTTACCACAGAGAGGAAGGTTGAACCAAGGGAAAATGAATTTTCATAGCCAAGGAGGACTTAAACCTATGTCCCTCAAACTGTCCTCCAGCACCTTAACCACCGTACTATACTGTCTATCTAGTGATGCGGAGCCACAGAAACATGTGAATCTGTTTCTCTATGTCATAAAGGCTCAAGCATCCAGGCCAAAAGTATCTAAAAATGTTAAATCATGGCAACTGGACCAAAGTTTGTTAATCTGAATGTTTTGTTTAGTCATCCAAATAACTTCATCAGTCAAAATAAAAAATTAGTTAGGCAGAGAATCAGAAAGTCATTCGAATGTACTAACTCAAATGTGCTAACTATTTTTTTTTTTGTTTTGACTGATGAAGTTGCTTGGATGAGTAATGAAATCTCAGATTAACAAACTTTGGTCTAGTTGCCATGATTTAACCCTTTTAGATAGTTTCGGCTTTGATGATTGAGGCTTCATTGACATATTGAGATACATTTTGGGGAGAAACCCCTGCAGTTGGTGAGGCATTCCGTTGACTCTGGCTCCCTGCCTAACCATTTTTTTTTATTTTGACTGATGAAGTTACTTGGATGAATAACAGAATGTCTCCGGTTAACAAACTTTGGTCCAGTTGCCACCATTTAACCTTTTTAGATAAATATAATCTGTTTCTCTACTGTTTACGCCCTACTACGACCTTTCTTAACTTGGGAGACATATATTTTCTTCCCTGCTAAATAACTCTAACCTGTTTCCAGCTTGGTCTTTCTGATTTCCTATTTCAGATTTGAAGGATACTTTTCCCCAGAGTCCTCTGTTTTAATGTGTGCTTTTTGAAAGAGCAATAAAAGGCCATCCAAAACCTGTCACTTCCCTTGACTTCTTTAACTTAAAAACCCCCCACAAAACCTTTGAATGACTCCTGTCCTTAAAGATTTTCCAGTTTGAGGGAATAAAGAAAGCTTCTTTTAGAAGTGGACCTCTGACCTCATAAAACTGCTAAGTGCAAAGTGAGGGCAGGCAATATTTACTGCAATTGAAGTAAAAAAAAGAAAGGCCAGTCTTCAGAAGTGAGCAAAATCCAAGTATTTTAGCTTTGTATAAATGCAAGGATGTTTGATTTTCATTCACAACTTTATTTGCTCTCCACCTTTTCTGTGGAGGTTTTCTCTAATTGAGTAGAGATGGTTGCCCTAAAAATAAAAATAAAGAATTCTCATCCATTCCTCCTCATTTCCTAGCAAAAGCATTCCTGTTTTTGAAAAATGTTGATATTCAGGAGAAAAAAAGATGCATGTAAATCTCATTGCAGGATTCTTACGTGATATCCCTGGGGGAAAAAGCTAATACATATGCAAGTATGCATAATGTATATGCAAGCAATCCCATAAAAGATACAAAGAACCCTTTTGCTGGCCTTGGGTAGGATAGTCATGCTTCAAAACAGTAATTTTATTAATTTTACTTTTTGATCTTTGTTCCCACTCACCCGCTCTTTCATGTTGAAAGAGAAACCCAGCAATAGTTTATAGTTTTAAGTCACTTTTCAAAATAAAGGCAGTTTGCCATAAAAGCAGCTCCAAATCATTAAAAAATAAAAATATTTAAAAATTTAAAATATAAATTTTAATATTTTAAAAAACAGATTGAAACATTATAATTTGTCTTAATCACAATACAGTCTAAAATAGTGGAATAATAAAATATTTCCTTAATTATATAATTAGAAACTTGTGTTTCATCTACAAATTGCTCTAACTCACTAATGAAAAGGCAATAACAGGAAATTGGCATTGATTTTTTCCCCTTATCCCAAAAAATTATTACTACCAAGTGCCATTTGGGGATTAAGCCTGAGATATATGCTTGTTTATTTTTTTAGCAATATATATTGTATCTTTATTTCAAATTATGTCTATTGCTTGAAAACTGATGGGTAGAATTGTTAATCCTAAAAGATAAATCATTTAAATGTATACACTTTTTTCCCTGCAATTATTTATTTCCTTTAGTCTAGTTTACAATTCTGGAATTATTATCTAGTCATCTATCCAAAGGTACTTACCAAGTTCATTTTGCTTAATTCATAGTAGCTCAATTTAGAACATTTCTTTGGTGTAAAAAAATAGTCCTCAGAAAGGGTAATAACAACTAGGATTTTTAGAACAGATTGTCTGTACCGCACTGATAAAGCCAGACAAAAGCATTGAATTTACATAAAGATGTTTATTAAGTGGGACAAAATTAGCTTTTCTGTTAAGTAGGTTTTTCACTGGAGACAGTGTGGATATGCTGGAGACCTTGGCATTCTGAAAGGGGATAAATCTATTATAGAGTATAAGAATAAAAACTCATCAATAGAAATAAATTTGCTCTCTGCAGATGTGGCACCTGTTGCATCAAAGATTTCCCTTTGTTTTCCCCATTTGGATGTTTGCCATGTTCTAAGTAGCATGTTTCATCTGGAGATTGAAGAAATCATGTCTGACATTAAAACAGTCTTTTAAAACAGGCTATCATGTTTGTTATTAGGATGGGTGATTTGTTTGTTTAATTTAAACTCCTAGCCTTTTTATTTTTTTCTTATTAAATGTTTTTAATGTTATTTTGACATCCCAGAGTGAAACCAGGTATTTTTCAGTCAACTGAAAATTACTTACAAATATTTATGACCACAGCAATGCTATAAAGACATTGAAATACTTATTTCAAACTAAAAGTTTTTGTTTCAAAGTATTATCTGAGGTTTGGGGGATTCTTTTTAAATGGAGATGCTTTTTCTATCTTTATGTGAGTTTAATAGGAAAATAGGGAGCTGCCTTTTATTAAATTAAACCAAAAGTCAATCTGGCTTAGTTTTATTTACATTATTAGCATTCACTTCAGGCTTCAAGATGCATGAATTAGCTTATAGCCTTTTTATATATAATATTTTTATTAAAATTGAAAAATACACAGATAAAAATTAAGAAAAATATAAAAAGTAAAAAAAAGTGGAGAGAACAACAAAGAAAAAAAATAAACAAAAAATAAAGAAATTACTTCCCTTTTCATCAAGACAATTTCAATAATTTACTACCTTCTCTAACATTCCAGTCAAAGATATCTAAGTGTCTATGGAGTTTCTCAGTCATCCAGGTCATGGTTGTCCCAAAGGTGCTTTTTCAAGAGGCAACTGAACTGAAGAAGCTTCTGGATGAGAAGCGAAATGTCTTCAAGGAAAAACAAAGAAAGTCCTTTTGAAAAAGCTTCGGTTCAACCAAAGACCTGTTCATTGCATATCTTATCTCTTATCTATACACAAATTATAAAACCTTGTCATTCAATCTTAACCAGCAAAATTCCATTAAGAGTTACCAGAAATAACAACATGTATATATTAATTTTAATGAAGTAAATCAGGCTCATACTTCTTTACTTTTAACACAATAGCTTATTTTCTTTAAAAGCACAACAAAACATTTCTTTGCCCCATATCTTAACTCTTATGTATGAACAAATATTTAAAGCCTCATCATTTAAACTTATTCAATACACATTTGTTTAGAGCTACCAGAAATGACCAATTAAAAATCTTCATTTTTAATCTCTCAAAAGAGTGTCCCACAGGTTAATTTCATTTGAAGGCTCTGAGCTGCAGCTTGAACAAAGTTGACTGCCCTTCAGCTCCCAGTGCTCCAAACCTGTGTTGTTGTTGTTGTTCAGTCACAAGTCATGTTCCACTGTTTGTGCTCCCATGGACCATAGTGCACCAGCTCCCCTGGTCCTTCACTATCTTCCAGGGTTTGCCCAAATCTCATCTCATCCTCTGCCGTTTCCTTTTGCTTTTGCCTTCAATCTTTTCCAACATCAGGCAATAATACAAACCTGTAGGAGACTGCTATTTTATGGTTTCTTTGCACGGAAGCAACTGTATAGAGAATTTATGGGTGATCCCAGCTCCTCTCCTTTATTTGGGGAGAAGTTTTGAGGTGTCAACCCATCTGTTGGTGCCTTGTTCTGTGACAGTCATCAATTCTGCCAAAAGCAAAGTGTCAGCCTTGGAAGCCATTTTTATTTCTTTGGAGCTTCGAGGCTGCCACATTTAGTGCCTGGGAAAGTGGGGAGTGGGGGGATTGCAAGGAATGGTGGAAGATTAACCACAACAACATTCCTTTCTCTGGGAGTCAAGGACGATTGCCCTGCACCTGGAGGGGAGTGACTGAGGGTAGTCTGCAGTCGGATGAAGACATGATTGGGCCATGTGATGGATTTGTGGGTTCAGGGGATGGATCTTTGACTTTCTTTTAGGTGGGGAAAACCCAGAACTCTCAGATTCAGGTTTTCCCAGATGTTTTTTAATTTTTTTTAATCGGTTTTTTAATTCTTTTACATGGTTTTTTAAATTATGTATGTATAATCTTTTAAAGTTCTTAATATTCGCTTTTAATATTTTTGTAAACGGGGTTTTAAA